>JAAIXJ010001785.1:0-173593 GCA_013403705.1 Heliconius hermathena | reverse complement strand
GATAAAAATATATATCTTTAAAGCACTATTGTTCAGAGTACAAGCAATAAAGTAAACAAAATTAAATTGTTAGTGGAGATTACCTTCATAAATTATAACAGTTAAGTTTAAGTCGTAATTAATTCAACACAGAAATAAAGACCGATTTGATCTTCAAAGAAATATTAAGTTAATACATAAATTCTTCGGTTCGTTAGTTCGTTTGAAATAAATCTATAATATATAAAAATGCCTAAAACCAGCCTTTCTACGTGTACTCTGTAATAACTACATATTTACCAATTGTATATATGTAACTAATTTAAAAATTGTACAGGAGTTAATATGCAATCATTACAGTTATTTTACAAAGAGTATTATGAATCCTTCAAATCAATAATTTAACATTTAAGGCTGTTTCTGAAAGAGTAAATTAAATTATTCACTGACATCAGCACATTTAACAGAGTTTTAAAATTATGATGAGACGTAAATTACATAGTTAAAAAGAACGTAATGTTACAAAAATATATACGTATAAGAAATAATTAGCTTTATGTATATTTTTATAAATATCAAATATCAACATTGGTCGTATTTTTTAATTCAAAACAATCAAAAATTCTTATAAAAATTACGATAATGTAGTAAAAAAATCATATTACAGATTAAAGTAATAAAAATTATATTAGGAATAATTTTTGTTTATTAGATCAATAATCATGTAGCTTAAGCAGGCGAAGCCGCGGGCGGGCCGCTAGTATATAGAATATAATGATATTCAGTGTATTAATGTTTATTTAAAAAAATACTGAAACTGAGAAAGACAAAAATTATTAATGGGATTTTATCCGTGAGCGATACTTAAGTTATCAATACCGGCAATTGTGAAGTATGAAATTACAAAATTGACACCAGCATTTGGGAGCAGTTGGGAAGCGTGCGGTGGCTGTATTTTGTTCACCCTTGCGGGAATATTTATGATATTTATTCAATTACAAACTGGTTATTGGTTACTTAGAGCACGGCGATGAGTTACGTATTATGAATAACATGAAGACAGACAGAAGAACGGAGGTGGACATGTTGCTACTCTGCTACTTAAGCAACGTGTTACAATAATAACACAATTTTTAACAAAAAAAAATCTACTCAACCGGATCCCGTAGTCAGAAAACCAAAATCTCATAAAAGGACCAAGCGAGACCACACTTGAAGCACCAGCTTTCTAATAAAAAAAAATAATCAAAATCAGTTCACCCAGTCAAAAGTTCTGAGGAAACAAACATAAAAGAAAAAAAAAGTTGTACTAATAATCTCCTCCTTTTACAGAAATCAGTTAAAAAAAACATGAAATGTATAAAAAACCGATATAGAAGTATAACCTTGCAACGATAAGTCACTATTAGAAGTGACAATTAATATATTATTTATAAGATGTTGTCTGTTTCAACTTCATTATGCTTGAGGCGACAAGACGACAAAACAAGTTTAACTTTAACATTTTTGGTTCGAGCCTTCGGCGCTTGCGATCATGTCGTCCGTGTTTTTTGGCGACATATGTAAAAAAATATCTCACACCATTCGTTAACAGCCGCCTTCGTACGTGAACTCGTTACGTTAGTTGCCAAAAAAGAAAATGATTTAATGAAATATTATATTATACGCCAATTAACTGACGAACTCTTCGAAAGGCTTTTTTCCAGAGCGTCTAATATTCTTGTTCATAATTTTTGTTGTTTAGCATAGTATCGTATTTCGACGTTTGTTTTTCTTTTTGTTGTTATAATATGTTTGTTATTAGTAGTTTTGCAGAAATACTTACTATTTATTTGCTTATTTATTTTATAGTCACTTTAACCTGTTCAAGTGTCCATAAAACATAGAAATAAATAAAATATGAAAGATTATTATACAGTTTGATGTGATTGCATCTCAATACAGAAGTATGTGGCACTCATATATGTGATTCTCACACAAGAGTGGTGGTCTTCTTAGACAAAAAAATCCAAAATTACAAGATTGGCTTTATAAGAAAGCGGTATATGTCTTGCCTTATACATTTAGTTCGAGGTCCTGAGATTTAACATCAGGTATTCAGACCTTCGAGGTGTATTATAGCTTATATGCTACCGAGGATATGTATCTGTATACCTATAACTATAACTCCAAAAAAACAAATAAACCATCATGTAGGTTTTTGCGTGAATCGCGATAAAGAGGCATATAGACAAAAAATATATATTTTTGGCTTAGGTTACTTGTGTCAAAACTCCCCTATAAGTTACTATCGCGTTTTTTTACTTTATATTCAGTGTGTAGAATTACTGACTACCCGCTTACAGTTTTATAAAATTTAAAGAGTTGTTTTTGAATTTAATTAAATATATAGAATATAATACGTAATTATTTTTATATCAACTATATCTGCGAGGCCAGAGTGCCAGTCTTGGCGTAGTGGCACAAAGTGTGACTGTAAAACCGACTGGTTGTGGGTTGATCCCCACTCGAGGAGATTAAATATTTACTTAAATTTCTATTTCTATTTTTTCGCTCTGGTGTCGAGGCAAAGCGCGGCGTTGAGTTCTGCCACTTGACACGCAATGCCTCCAGAATTAGGCAGAAAGTGGGAAACGGAGTGTCTTAACACGAGGTTCCCTCTGCCTACCCTGCTGTGTGCGGGATACAGCGTGAAGCTGATTTATTTTTTATTTGACCATATCTGCAAATAAGTCACTTTTTCATAAAAATTACAATACAATTTAAGACACTACCTGTAGATAACTACAAAATGTTTCCCATTAAGGTATAATGTTTCAAGTTTTACACTTGAACGCACCACTGACGGGGCTGATTCATGTAACGACAACAGCTTTGCGTTTCCGAGTAATCTCCTAATAAAGATTAGAAATAGGTATCTATATGTTATATATGTAGATAAGTATAGATAGCTTTAAATTTATGTCGATATAAATACGGGAGAGACTCCATAAACTAAATGTTAATTGTACTACTCATGCTATAAATTGTATTACTCATACAAATATAAATACACAGAACAACAAGCCTTATTTATCTTTTTGAGAGATATTATATTTAAAAAAATCGGTTAAGTGCGAGTCGTACTCGCCCAGTGAGGCGAATTTTCACTTTTCGGATTTTTCCTTACGTAAGTTTTTACTTCTTGCCAAAATTCATAACTGTAGGTCCACGGAAAGTATGCTATTGGTTTTGATTACGCGACGAATTTTATACAAAAAGCAGCAAAATCGATGTATAAATGCTCGTATCTTTTGATGGCGTTGACTCACATGCTTGATTTTTTTTCTTTAATTTAAATATTTGAAAATATTTGATATTCATTTGAGTTCACTCCACGTAATCTCGAGATAAATGGTCTTGACAGATGGACATACATCAAAGAAAAATATATTATATAAGATAATCTTGCCAAACGATAATTATAAGTAATTATCTTTGGGTAGCGAAAATTTGTAAAAATCTTAATACAGAGACACTAACAACATCAATCAAGTCGTAACCAGCGTATCAGAATTTCGACATAGCTCGATAAGAACGTATGGCTTAGTTGGTCGGAGTGTTTGGACGGTTTCCAAAGGGGCGCGGGTTCAATTCCCGCTACGTTCAAATTTTTATACGTTTTCTTAATAAGTATTTTTCTTTCCCAAATATGGAAGAACACTTTAAAAATGTTTAAAAATAAAATTATCTTGATAGACGGATAGACGAACAACAAAGTTATCCTATAAAGGTTCTATTCTTTTTCCTTTTGAGGTACAAAAGCCTAAGAATCGATTTAAGTGGATGAATTAAATAAATCGTAATTTAAGTGTTTTGAAAATTTATTTGAAAATAGTATATGTGTAATAGAAAATGTTTAGTTATATCACATGTCTAGGTAAACCGTAACTGCGTGCAAAACATAGAAAACTAAAGATTCAATATAACAATTGTATAAAATAAATCTTTTAGAAAGTAGCAATTTTGTCAACAACATACTTTAAATTGATATAACTTTTTTGTTGTATCTAAATAGCCTATACAACAACTTTTGGGAGCAAAATCAAATAAGTATCCAAAACGCTATGCATTCAGAATTAGGCGGAAAATCGGGAACGGAGTGTCTTAATACTACGTTCCCTCTGCCTACCCTGCTGTGTGCGGGATACAGCGTAAGGCTGATTTTATTTGATTTAATATTTTCATTTCTTCGCTTTGGTAAAAAGGTAAAGATTGGTGTTGAGTTCCTCCACTTGTGTTGTGGAGCATAAAAAAAGAAGATTTTATGATTAGAAAAAAGACAGGGATTTATTATTCTCCAATGTTATTTTTTTAATTTTACTCACTAAATACGATTAACAAATGAATCCCGAAAACACTTAAATTTCGATTAATTTAATGCATAACCAAACTAAAATAATTTATAAGGTTCTCTACCTCAAAAGACGTCTGTTATTTTACTTTAGATTGCGTGTAGGAATCAATCTGAAATTAATATCAGATATTCAGGTTTACAGTTCTTTGGAGCACAGAAATTAAGATTGTAATACAACGCAGTCAAAGATATGATCATTTATGTATCGTTTTTGCTTCATTTTGTATAAAATTCACTCCCCTATAGTGCCTTCCCGTAGACCTACAGTTATGTAATTTAGCTCAATTAACGCACGCGACGCTAGCATTAAAGAATTAAACTCATTTTTTAATATCTTTCCTTCCACTATAAATGTCATGTGTTGTTAGTTATAATTAAAAGGAAGAAAGCGCAAGGTCACCGCCCCGCCCCTACATAGTGAATTCCTACCAGACCGCGGCTATAACATTCTTTATTAAACCCTCCGGGATGTTTGTGTGTGATCTTTCCGAAGGTACTTGTTACGCTTATTTACGCTATTATTAAAGAGAAGAATGCAAGAGAGATCTGAAAGCTTATTACAAGAAGCCCAAGTAGGCTTTAGACCTGGAAAAGGGTGTATGGATCGGATCTTTTTCCTCCCCATGATCACGGAAAAATGCTTGGCCGTTAACCAAAAAGATTTCTGTGCCTTTGTGGACTTGAAAAAGGCGTTTGACAGACTTGTAAGAGCTAAATTATGGTACCCTGATACAATGTGAGCGGACCTTTATGCAAGCTGTAAAATCTCTTTACAGAGAACACTCAAATGGTGTGCTAGTAGGAGCTGGCATGCCCTAATTTGACATACAATCGGGTTTTAAACAAAGATGCGCCATGTCAGCTTGGTACTTCAATTTATATTTGGATAGCTGTCTCCAAGGAGTGAAACCAAGTGACATGAAGTAGTTGATTTGAGTATGTATTGCCTGCTGTACGTAGATGATGCAGTGCTCATTGCATCATCAGAATGGGAGTCGCAGGCATTAGTCACCACTCTAAATGAAGGGTGTGAAAAGTAAAGTGGTCTAAGCCTGGAAGTAAGCCAAAGGTTCTGGTATTTGAAAGAAATGGAGAAAGGGCGGAAAGCAACATCAGTAGCCCATTTCTTCTGATGTTCAGTAGAGATGGAAGATATGAGATGAATGCGGAACGGCGTATTGCTGCCGATAACAGGGTTAATGGTGCCTTGGCTGCATTGATGAGTCGCCGAAACGTCAACACAGCTGCGCGTTTGGCCGTTCATAATGTAGTGTTGATACAGACGCTCTTACGGCAGCGAAACTTGGGTGAAGAAGAAGAATGAAAGAAAAATTAATGCTGTAGAGATGCGATCTCTTCGTAGGATATGCGCAGCTTAATTAATCGAATCAAGAGGTAAGAGCGGTAAGAGGGCAGATCTCGGTTGACCTTCGAAAACACAATATTAAAGATACTGGAGGAAGATCACGTAAAGAGCATGAGGACCCACCCGGAGGGCATGTATGAAGACGAGGAAGGACGAGGCGAAAGAGGTATGCAGATAGCGTTTGGCGCTTCGTTCTGTCTGACTACCCTGCTAGGGATACAGCGTGAAGCTAGATTACATTAGATGAACTACGCTAATTATGTGTATTACCATGAATATTATTTTTTTTATTTAATTATTGTACAACTCATATCAAAGGTACACGCTTGTGCTCCTGCGCCACAACTGGCCTCAATCAAGATATGATATACCTACTTCAAAAATGCTAGTTTTTCTTACAAAACAATTTCGGCCTAATCGGGCGAGTGCGATCCAGACAGCGCATCACAAAGGAGGGCCAACCGCAGGCTTACTTTTTATTTAGTCGTATTCCGGTTGTCATTATGCTGCCACCGTACATTGGCCCTGTGACCGATATAAGATTACGGTTATCTCAGCCCGATACGATCTATATTGATCGATGGATTGATTTATTCGATTAATGTACGCCTGAATTACAGAAAATAAGAAATTATTTTCTTTTTTAAAGTGATTATATCTTTAATACATTAAATGATCATTTTTAAATGTAGGTGCAACACGCTATATTTTAATACTTTTTTGCTCCAAAGTCTTGTTGCATCGATTTTTGCATGCTTATTGTCTTGATGTCGCTCTTTATAAACACAATGAATATTTAAAATGCTTATTTTAATTTCTATTTTCTTTTTTATTTAACAAGTTCTTTTTTTATTCATATAAAATGAGCTGAGGCCTGCAGATAGTTGAGGCCATTCGTGGCGCCGTGGCACAAGTGTGTGATTTTAAACGCGATTGGATGTGGGTTCGATCCCCACTCTTCAAATAAATATTTCATTAAAAATTAAATATAAATGAAATTTCATTGAAAATGAAATATGAACGCAACCTATAATGGCATGATCTTTTAAAGTCGAGTTTCGTATAAAAGTAAAATATTTCATTAAAAATTAAATATTTATTTACATTTAGATTTGCATTTATATTTTTTTGGGTCGAGGCAAAGCGCGGTGTTGAATTCCGCCACTCAATACGCAATGTCAAATGGGAGACGGAGTGTCTTAACGCTAGGTTCCCTCTGGCTACTCTGCGGAACACAGCGTGAAGCTGATAAAATGAGCGTATTTTGATAAATTAATCCATTTTTCTCTTGCACAACTATTTGTTTATAATAAATGAGAGACAGGTTTTGATGGAACTCTTGGTGCGTATAAGACGACGTATAACGAACAGTACACGACTCCGGACCGTTTAATAAAAAAATCTAATTATGTATGCAATTATAACGCGCCGCCTCCGCCGCGATCGGTTAGCGGAAATTTAATGTGGATAATAAAACTCTTAAAACATTTTAAATCGATTCATTTATCATTATAAATTAGATAGTGCCATTATATTTTATTATTTGTTTAATTGTTTTTGTGTCTGTTCTGGGACGCGTAAATATATATTTAATTAAGTGTATAATTATTTTGTGTGTCTAATCTAATTGCACATATCCAATATAAAAATATTTATATCGTATATATTAATAAATAAAAATAACAACAATTGCTATGCAATTCGTATATAAACCAGAGTAATTTTTGCTAACTTGACGTGTCATACATGCCATTCCATAACGGGTGTAGTATACACCATTTAGAGCAATCGAGGAATTTTGTGTAAAAACTGAGTGGTGTGTGAGTGCCGCTGAGAAGTGAACTTTTTGCTATAAAAGATAAAGTTAAACATAAAACAACCGCAGTCAGACCAAGACATATTATGCTCATATAGCTCAGACTGAGTCCATATTGCAATTTACTATTCATATTTATGTACATTATTAGCTATAAGTAGTTCTGGTTTCGCTTGATTGTTTACCTCACGTTCTATAACGTTATTTGTAACAATGACTTATGATATACTCATATACAAGAATGTGGTAAAAATGCTTCATTCCTCTGGTTAGGGTTTGAACACACAACTAACGCGTTCAGAGTCAAAATTTGTCCCGTTGTTCTGTGACACGGTCACGGATGGAGGAATAGGCGAAAATAGTCTGTTCCGGTTGTAGTAACAAAACCTCAAAATTACAAAAAAACGCTTTAAATAAAAAGATCAGGTCAAAGTTAAAGTCAAGGCTCCCTGGAAAATATCTCTGTTCAGAGTGGAAATCAATCCGTGGGGATTGATTTAATATGTTATGATATTAAATATTGATATTTTGATACATTTATTAATTTTGATCAATTTGTTTCCAGGTGGCGCACGTGGCCGATCCCCCGTCGACCTCCACTTCAGGGGATGGTGCTTAATAGTGCTGGTTAACCCCCGAATGACACTTTAGTGTGACTTTAAACCATTAGTGTTACAATTGTATAGACGTCATGTATATTTGTGTGTTGGCGACACCGAAAAGAGTACCTTATTACTATAATTTTAAGGCCTTATTTTTGTTCTTGGCAATTATTTTTGGATAGCATCAATGTATATGTAAGGATTAAGACTATACTTCTTCTAAATAAGTGAAAAATTATAATGAAATCGAGCAGCTTTGCAAAATTTAACCGAATTATCAAAATGTTTGCATATTTCTACTATGTCCTTATCGATATCTAAGTTTAATCGAATATTTTTGTAATTATTATGAGTGGTGTTATTTTATTTAGTCCAGTGATTTGTTAGTCGTAAAAAACTCTTCTTGTGAAATGTCCTAAAATAACGATTTTGCGATATTCACATCTTGATACAATGTCTATAATTTGTTTTACACCGAGGTGCGACTATAAAACACCTAGTTTACCTTTACCTATTGATAGTTTATTTCAATTCAATTGACAATTATTTATGTAAGATTCTGATAATATTCTTTTATTTCCAAGTCTAATAAAAAACCGTTTATTATTTGCCTTTTTTATAAATTTATCAGTAATCTTTTAACTTACTGTGGGTTAGTAGTTGTAAAACACACGTAATAGTGTGATAATATGGGCTATGGAGTTATAATGGCGGGCGCAGGCGTCGGGCGGAGCGAGCCCGGCGCCGCCCTATGGAATCAAATTACATTCAACTAGCCTCTAGGCTTTGTCAGGGTTGCTATTCGTATCGAGTCAGTTGTGCTATAAAAAGATCAATTTGCTTTTATAGATCAATACGACTGCAGTTTTTTTTTTAATAAATATGATATTCCTTAGATGGACGGTGTTTGGATATATCTATCTTTATCATTGTTTGTATAATCTCGTTTTTTTTTATATAAGTTATTTATGATTTTTTGATTATTATAATTTTTTTTATTGTTCCAAATTTGTATGTCTTTTCACATAAATTAGCTTTACATTAAAGCTCAACCCTGATAGGATACTGTTTAAAGTTAATTTGTAACCAAATCGCTAATGATAGGGGGAGCCGAAGCGGGGACTTCGGGATTTACTAAAGCGCGGCAGATTAATATATTGCGGGATTCCTTGTACTCGGTTAAGTACTTTCACCAAATATGAACCCCATTTATATGGCCGCCCGTCTAGGATAAAGGATCAGATTAGTAAATAAAATTATCATCTGAAATCCTCGAGCGCGTCAGATTAAGGTAGAGTGAGTTAGTTACATGCTAAATCATGTATGTTACACTAATGTGACAATTTGAGAGTGACGTAAGGAAAGGGGAGGGGTACAAAGTATTTTTTTTATGTTTGTATATTATCTCGTCATTCTCGATTGTGACTAATATTTTTATAATTATTTTCTTATAAATACAAGTATTCTACTTCAAACATACACTAATTTATTTACATGCTATTTCTTGAGCTTTTAAATTGATTACGATCAATGATTTCAAAAAAATATATTTTCATATTAACCAAGTCCCTTCAAATAATCGTCAGATTATGAGATAGCACGTCCAGGGCATGAAGATGCACCATATAAATCTTAATCTGACGCGCTTGAGAATTTCAAAGTGTCGAAATTATTTTTGCACATTCTAACAATGATTGCTAGTTTGCGTTATATCCAAATCGTCAGATTATTATATAAGAGCTTTCTTCAGGTTCACTTAACATCCCCTTAGAAAATCTGACGCGGTCGATTAACATACTTACATTTTTAAGAAGACATGGATGATATCAATATCGACGAGCATGTCCATGCAACAGTTTTTTTTAGATTTTTGAAAATCTATAGCCGCTCACCCCACCTATTATAATATGTATCTATTATTTAACATTTTTTTTGTTATCATCCAACAATTTGTAACCCAATAGGTCTCTATGAAGCTCGAGTAAATCCCGATTTAGCATCGTTAGACCATTTAGGCAAACGTGGGCGTATCTAGAGATATTTTTTTGGTGTTGGACTTGTGCTTTGAACAGGACTGTTCGTGTAAAGGTTGTATTTATTAGTTTTTCAGGGCAATTTTTTTGTTAGAAAAAATTCTGGGCTAGGCACGACTAACCGCCCCCATCCCAATTCCAACTCCCATGCAGCCAAAAGAGCTAGCGGGTCACCTGTACATTAACAGCACTATAGGAACTATAGATGCCGCCTGTAAGTTATTTGTTGATCCGTCACTTTAAAAACTCGGTATTGTAATAATTTGCAGAAAGACACGCTAGAAGAATGCAGATGGTTAAAATTTCTTTTTTTTTAATTATTAAATTGTGAATTGCGTTATCTAATTACAAACTATCCAGGTATATATAAATTTTATATATAATACAATAAAAGTACTTATTGTATATTAAAGAGATAATGGTAATTAGGTCTTATGGTCGCTCAGACAGCTCGCTTTTATTAGGACATTACAAATTTGCACTAGATTTTTATAAAATATTCCACTTTCCATAATTCGTTTCAAATCTTTATAGTAAATAGATAAATGTTAACGTTTAATTTTTCATGTTTCGTCAGATTTGTGTTCTTAATTTTGGTAAAGCTGTGATATTGTAATTTTTACTTTTAAAACAAAACATAGACGCTACTTTTCCTGCATTGTTTTAAAAATATTCTTTCTAATAAGTTATAATTATAATTAAAATTGACAGTGACCTAAAATATATAGGTATCTCGGTTTTTGTTTCTTTTGGTAAAAAGATATATTATAATACATTTTAAAAAAATAGCGTTCTGATAACCCGTAAATGTATATGACATCTTAAAGAAAATTCCAAAATAGTCCATCCTTTTTGCATAACGTCCATTTAAAATTTCTATCTTTAAAATTTTGGTGATAATTAATTTATATGGTTCGGTCCATTTGATCTCAATTGTGTGAAAATAATTAGGTATTTCTAAATTAAAAAAAAACTAGTGTTAATCTATTTTTCATTGCGTTGTATGTACAAGGATCAAAATATATTTTTAGTCGTTGCTTAGAAAATACAAACCTAGAGGTTTGCATCCTACTGAGCTTTTGATCACTAAAAACTGATTCGATTTTTGATTTGTATCTAAAATTTAAATTAAAATTAGGCCGCCGTGGCGCTGGCGCAAAAGGGTATGTCTGTAACGCGACAGTTGTGAGTTCGATCCCCACTCGGGGAATGAAATATTATTTATTAGGTAATATTTTTATTTCTTCGCTCAAGCACCAAGGCAAATGCCCGGCGTTACCAGTAGTTCCGCCGCTCAACACGCATTGCCTCGAAATATTCGCCAGAAATTGGGGAACGAAGTGTTTATTGTCCACTAGATTCCCTCTGCCTACCCTGCTATATGCAAGATACAGCGTGAAGTTGATTTTAAAATTAAATACGACACTTGGCTCGACGAATCATGTATCAGGATTTTTGATGTAATGTAATAAGCTTTTACTAATATAAGGGTCAAATTTAATCAAATGTATCAAATCAAATGTGACCTTCAACTGGCAATGACATTGCCAACGTACGTGAACCGAGCCAAGCACAAATTAAATTTGTATCTATTACCAAAAAATACAACTAACATATAATAAATGTACTTTTTTAATATCAGATTTCTAATATAGAACTTCTACATGTGAACGAAGCTTATATTGGGGATTGAATATAACATTTAAAAACCCTCAGTTTGATACTAACTTTAGCAATTTTCTCCATAGTAGCTAGTCAACACGAAAGTGTTTTGGATAAATCCAATGATTAATATTTAAAAACGATATTTATGGCCAGTGATATTAATAAGGTAACGTTGTAACGATTTTCTATATAATATTGAGGAAATTGAAAATAAATGTTCAAATAACGTCGTGTAATCGTTTCCATTTTGTAATATTATATAAAAGAATTAAATGTCGTCTATTTGATTGTTTAAAGTGCTAACCCCTTTTATTTTAATGTTACGGTGAAATTTGGTAAAAACAATCCAAAGGCGGGAAACAGAGCCAGTTTTTTACTATTGTTTAAAATTTCTTCACAATGTCAGGAAGCCTGTCCGGATTGTTTTATCAGATATGCTTTTATGGCTGTGGCATATGTTTTTCTACTTTAAATCCAAGTATCCTGAATTTGTCCGAAACTAAAGAGAACCAAATAAAAAGCTGTCGACGCTCAATTGTAAGGATGTCTTGTATTTTTTTTCAGTCTTTCAATATCTGTTTCTATCTGTTGTTGTTATGTACAAATGGAGTTGGCATTTTAAAACTTTTAGCGGACGATGTATATTTCCTTCTAAAATTTATAATACTATGTAAATATTGTATAGATTTCTTAATATCATGTAGTTATATGGCCAAGGTATTGAATGTTTCGTTTAAGTTTAAAATTTAAAAATCTTTGTATATTATATGAATATTTCGATAATATTAAGAATATAATTATGTTATTATTATGAACTAATGTAAGAAATTAAATGACACTGTAGCTTTGAAATAACAGTTGTAACAGCTGTAACAGTGTTATATCTAATATGAAATACAGCAATATTTTACGAAAAAATACTTAAACTTGTCAAGCAAAACCCTTCTGTATATAAATTACTACATCTCTACTTTTTGTCAGTCTGTACATAAATTTAATCATTTCCATCAATACACTAATTTTAAAATAAAATTGTAAAAATTAAAAATTACATTTACATTATACTTAAATAAAAAAAAAGTTTAAGATCATAACGCGGGCAGATCAAGTTTAAAACAAGTTTAAACTGCATAGGACTTGATCTTTGGATTTTTGAAGGTAAAAATCTTGAACCAACTTTGTAATTTAACAATCGCGCTAACCGTCTAATGAATGTTTACAACTGAGTTGCGTGCGGTCGTCTTTAGCAAAGAAGAAAGTATGGATCGAACATACGAGCGCGTAACCACTTAGTAGGAATTGGGTCGGTCATTTCATAATAACTGATTTTGTTATTGAAAACAAAAAATAAAACTAATCTATCTATTATATGTTTAATCTGATATTGTTTTTAATAATTTCATTTATTCAATTACAATAAGTACCTATATATACTATGAAAAATATTGGCGCGTCTGTTTGTAGAACGTATATGGTTGTTATCTGACGATCGCAACTCAACTTCACGTCAAAACTTCTCACTTCTAGATCTAGTTGTAAATTATGAATGAATCCTAATATTTTTAAGAACTCTAAGTGAACTAAGCTATACAGCCTTTAATTATAGTAATAGAATTAACTATTTCCGCCCATCGAATACATCACATCATATTTTGTGATATTTATATTAATTAGTAATCATTTCGTCCAATTAGAGTCCATATTATTTTTAATACCGACCTTTTTAAGTCTTTGCCGACAATTTGTCGTATGTTATTTTTTTCCTGATGAGGACTGGATTTTCCGGTTTTAAACGAAGCGAAATGAATTTGAATAGGCGTTGTAATATCATTTTTAAAATTCCATACGTCCTCATTCTCAAGTCGCAAGCCCTTTCATACATTGTCTTTTTCAATATAATCACCGTCTCGCATCGCCTTCAAAGATCATGGAGAAAAATGTATTTTATAAATATATTTTAAATTTCGCAAGCTTATTTTGAAAAGCATTTCCAATTGGTCAAAAAATTACAATCTCGTTTGTGAAATAAATATATTTAAGTATCTTTTTACAACTGTGGACAAATAATATAATATAATAAGATCTCTTCAGTAATTAAATATATAAAGTATAAACTCAAACTTAAAATTGAAGGCGATAAGTTATTACAATTATTACCTTTGACTTCACAATCAGCTATTATTGTGAATAAATTTGTAGTCTGTGGATGAATACTTTGTTTAACAAATCATTTGTTTTTATATCGTCATTGTATTTAATAAGTTTTTTTTTTTTTCAAAGAATTTATTGTTAATTGCATTACTTCTCTTTGTTTAGTTGTCTGTTTTACATATTCATCTCCAGGTCCTTCTATCCTATGTACGGCCTGTTGATAATATATGACGTTTCTATTTTGATAATAAGATATTGATCCCTTAACCGGATTGTTCCATTTGTGGCACTATTATAATGAAAATGATCTAACATAAAATTATCAATTTATGAAAAACATCACTTTTGTAGACAGTCGTGTAAACGCGACAAGTTGTGGCTTCGATTTCTACTCAAGGAAATATTTAATATTTTCATTTATTCTCTCTGATGTCGAGGCAAGTGCGACGTTGAGTTCCGCCACTCAACAGGCGCTGCTTCCAGAATTGCGGCGGAAAATTGGCTCTTTACTGTCGATTTGGACAAAATGAAAGGCTACAGAATTTTTAATATTTATTCATTTTCATTCTAACAGTGTATTAAAAAATATAGTATGTGTCATGCATGTCATAACTATAGTAGTGTGTCATTTTTATTACTAAATCTTATATGTATTTCTATATTATATTCAGATAATAAATAAAATAATATACATCTTAAATAAATGAATGTTATAAAAAATATTATCTCTAACATAACTTTTTGAAACAATTGATATAGTTTTTAATATGACAAATGTTTATTTAAATTATCGTTTAATTATAATTAAGTATGATGACGTTATAAACGGGGTATTTCGATGTTTATATGTTTTATTATCTGTTCTTTTTTATTACCTGTTATTCATACATTGTCTGTACATTTAAAATGGAAGTGGCTTTACTAATAATTTCTATAATTTCAGAATTTACTTAAAACTAATCATAAAAAGTATATTTTATGGTAATGTTCCACAATTTTTACAGTTAGGCCACTTTCACACTGTGGGTGCAATATTTGTTCTTTTATAACGAATATTCTTTAACTATTTGATGTTTTTTTTATAGGTATCTATTACTTATGTTTTTGTATTGATGTTTAAGATTTCCATTAACTATACACTTTAATCATTATACCTGTATGCTGTACAAGTTTATGTTATATTTTTGTAATACAATTATTTGTTGTATTTATTTATAAGTAAAAATAGGTTTCAGGATTTTATTTAATTATAGAACTGATGTTTATAAACTTCTTGTCAAATAAACGGTTTTCATGATCGTTCAACGAATGACTTTTTATTACCTTGGTATTTTTTTTATTTTTGATTTTTTTTCTAATATTCAAATTAATCATACACCAATACCGCATCTTAGTTGGGAAAGAGAAAATATTGAATCATAATTCCATTCCTTAATTACATTTTTAAAGTGTAGTAAGAAATGAAAATGTTTAAAGTACGATTTTTTACTGAATGAGAATCCGACTTACAAAATTAAGTTAATTCAGCACATACATAAAAAATTAGAGATACCTTCCTATTTCACTTAATCTAATCGGCGGCAGCATTGTAATTAGCATTAGGCTAATTACATTTGATTAATGGCTTCTTAAAAATATGAACTGGGCCGCGGGAAGATCGCAAAAATCATTGAGGTCGCTTAATGGCGGAATTAAATACTATAGTTTGACTCTAATAAGATTTATAAAAAATATGAATGCTGTAAATTGTAGACAGTGATTTATATAATTTGATATGAATTATGATTCTTATAAAATGTGTGCTATCTAACTTAGTTAGCGCCATCTAACGGAAATATTTCTAACTGCTTTCTTTATTCTTCTACTGACAAGAATTTAGTACACGTATAGCGCCATCTAGTAGTATTTAATAGAACTACGAAATAGTAAAGAAACTTTTTTCTAATTCGAAGTTTTTCATATTCATTCTAGATGGTGCTGGTAATAAATATTTCATGTATATTTTATAGCTGTTAAAAATATAACGATTAAGTTTAAACATATTGCATATATAATATGTTAAATAATTTATTAATTATATCATGAAATATTTCATATTTTAGTGCACAATAGAAAAGTTGTTTTTGCTTAATCTGTTTGATATCCTAATATTACAATAGATGGCAATATAGTGCATAATTCAAATAATTTATTTTAAATTCATTGATACATTGAACAAGTTACGTTTAATATTTTTAAGAGGAAAGTTTAATTACAAAACATTCAAAGATCTTACTGTAATATAGTTTATGCCAGTTTAAAAATATTTTAAAACATTTTTACAATGTCAAATTTTTCATGACGTAACTATTGTCAAATGTCAATGTCAACGTTGTTTTTATTTTGAAACCACTCACATTTTCCAAACTTTTTTTCCATTATTATTAAATCTAAATAAAACTAACGCTTATATTGCCCAAAGTGCTATGTGAAGGGAACATATCACTATTTTGTTGGACATGCATATATAGAGTTATTATGGCGAAAATTAATATTGATGCTACGATAGCCAAATATGATCACTTCATCAACGATGTGCTAAAAGAGGATCTACGTATACTGGAGTCCAAATTACAACTTGTAAATGCCGAAATATCAGACCTCATACAGCAAAGACATTCTTTAAAAGTTCTTACCGATACAACTGTACATCCAAACGGTTTCAAAACACAACTTAATATAGGTTGTAATTTTTTTATGGAAGCCTCCGTCACGGATACATCAAAATTACTTATCAATATTGGATCAAACATTTTCTTGGAATTTACTTTACCAGAAGCAAATAAATATTTAGATGCAAGAATCAAAGCATACGAAGAAAAATCTGAAGAGCTACGTAACAAAGCTATTGCAGTCAAAGCTCATATAAAGTTAATGTTATTTAATATAGATGAATTACTCCATCAAAGTAATAAAACTTAAAGAAGCTTTGTCATAAATAAATAAATATTATAATAGAAGAACACCAATAATAAAATAGGTTGGTAGTTTTAAAATGAATGCATGTAGTATATCCTGCATACATCGGTGTAGGCAAAGGGAACCTAGTGTTAAGTACTCTATCCTGTATTTATCCCGAGTTGAGGCATGTCTGTAGAGTGGTGGTACACATTCACTGCACTTTGTCTACCCGTGAATTGAAAATGTATAACTAAAATATTATGTACTTATTGTATTTACAATAAAGTAAAATTATTTAGTATAATATAGTATAATAATTTGCAAAATACTGAATTATTAATTTGAACAATTTCCAATATTGAGTTGGTGAAAGTCAATCATTACAGCTGTAAGTAAGCCAAATATTTAAAATTTATTAAACACACAGGCAAACAAAAACTTTACATTTATTTTTTAAGTTATATGAATTATTTTATATTTCTCATAATTCACAGCACACAGGTAGAGGGAATCTAGTGTTAAGACACTCAGTTCCTTAATTTCCGCCGAATTTTGAATGGTGTAACTAAACGCCGCGCTTTGCCTCGACACCAGAGTGAAGAAATGGAAATATAAATCTAAATAAATATTTTAATTCTTCGAATAGGATCGAATCCACAACCAGTCGTGTTGGTACTGTCACACTTCGTGCCCCTGCGCCATGACTGGCCTCCAGAATTCGGCGAAAAATGGGCAACGAAGTGTCTTATCACTAGGTTCCCTCTGCCTACCGATGCTGTGTGTGGGATATAGCGTGAAGATGAATTTGAATAGTATTTTTACTACATATAGTTTTGTACAGTTTAATTATAACATAATAATTTCTTAAGTCTTGTCGGTCGATGTTACGCTTTCCAAGCCATACGGCTATAAATGAACCAATCGTTCAAAATTTAACAAGAAATTTTTGTTAGCCAATACATTAATTTAAATTTGTTTTTATGTTGGCATTATGCACTTAGAAATAAATATAATATATTAATTAATTATTATTAGGCCCTGTG
The DNA here is from genome assembly GCA_013403705.1 of Heliconius hermathena. Taxonomy (NCBI): domain Eukaryota; kingdom Metazoa; phylum Arthropoda; class Insecta; order Lepidoptera; family Nymphalidae; genus Heliconius; species Heliconius hermathena. The sequence continues at coordinate 155,602 of JAAIXJ010001785.1, read as the reverse complement.
CGCCTTCGTCCATTTTAGTTGTATTATTTAAGCGTATTTAGTGAGGATTGTTTGAGTTTGACTATTTTAGTACCGTTATATAGGTATATTGTTATACACGAAATAAATCGTAATTTAAATGTTTAATTGTTTTATAAATAGAAACATATTAGGTTAATAGTATCTAAACGGGATTTTTCTCCCGTAAATTGATCCATAACCGATTCTAAATTTCAAATCGAAGATTTTGGAGATTAGCCCGGACAAACAGAAAGACAGACAAACAAAAAATTTACATAAAAAAATATATATTGAAATCACAGTCAAGAAATCAATTTTGTACAGATGTATATATTGAAAATTGCCCACATCCTGTATAACTTTTACTAAGGTAGCATTTTATTATTACTTATAATTTTAACTGAACTTTTTTCATCAGATGTCCCAGATTTTTAATGTTTAAGTAAGTATATGTCAATCGAAAATGTCTACAAAGGCGTACTTTTTTTATAGCTGGACTGTTATGATCCTTCATCAGAAGGTCCTGATCTTCAAATTTCATAAGTTTATAGTAAATATCTATCAAATGAACAACTATAGTTAAGGCAGAAATTTATTATTTCTTATAGTTTATAAGGAATGTTGTGGTTCTGTATTAGATAGATGTTTCAGATCATTTGTGTAAATGCTCACCATGTTGGACAATTTTTGTTGCAACATCACGCTGTATTCCGCTTATAGTAGAGTAGGCAGAGGGAACTTAGTGTCTTAGCACTCCGTTTTCCCATGTTCCGTTGAATACTCGAAGCATTGCGTGTTGAGTGGCGGAGCGCAACGCCACACCAGTTACCAGAGCGAGAAAATGAATATATGAAAGATTTAATTGCCCCGAATTGGAATCGAAACCACGAACATACGCTCATGAAAGTGCGCAACGTCGTCCTGTATAACTTTAGTTAAGGATAATATCGGTTACCCTGATCGGTATTCACTCCCATGTAAGTATATATGTAGGTACATTTAGCTTAGTGTTTAAGAAAGTTGTCTTAAGTTTAGGAAGTTAAAAAACAGTTTTGACCCTCTGTGGTAAGCGGTCACTGGTTAATTGATGGATTAACCTGAAAATTGGAAAAAATATCTCTATGTTTTTTTCCGGAATATCATAAAGTTGTTTCTATTCACCACAAGTATGTGGGAGACACGTGATGAGAAAAAAATCATTAGAGCAGTTACGCAAAAAAAACGTATTGCTATTATATTCAAGTAGGCGTTAATATTTAATACGAAAAGACATTTCGAAAATAGTGCGTTTAATAATTATTTGCCAAATCAACCGTTGTGTATATGTTTATATCTTATGAAAAAAGTATTTTAAAGACTAGCAACCGACTCGCGTCTTCGCCCGCTTGAAGAACATATAATAACAACAACAACCATATTTACATTATTTATTTACTAATCTGAATTATTTTCGTATATCATTTTAAAGACAATATCTATACATTAAACAATTAAGTTCAGCCAATTTAATAAAAAAATATATATAGTAATTTTGTCGAACTAAATACTTTAAATTTATATTGAGGCGCAGGGGCACAAAGTGTGACTGTAAAACCGACCGGTTGTGGGTTCGATCCCCACTCGAGGAGATGAAATATTTACTTAAATTTATATTTCCATTTCTTCGCTCTGGTGTGGAGGACAAGCGCGGCGTTGAGTTCCTTCTTTTCGTAATATTAACTTCGTAATAATTCGGCAGAAAGTGGGGAACGGAGTGTCTTAACACTAGGTTCTCTCTGCCTACCCTGCAGTGTGCGGGATATAGCGTGAATTGTTTTATATAGTTTTCTTATTATGAACTAATTTCATAAAACAAACACAAAATTAAAGGAATGCTTCCCAAAATACAATAGTAAAAATTGCACTTAAATTGGTTCACCTGTTTCGGAGATTAAAGTACACAAACGCAAAGACAAAAAGATGCACATGCAAAATTTTTAAAAATCATTGATTAGATTTCTAAATACATTGATAAATTTCCCCAATAATAGATTTTCCCATTGGTTTTCCATGTACGGACAGACGATCAATTACAATTTTATTATATGTATAGATATAAAATGTTAAACCTTAATTTATTTTAATACGATTTAAACAAATACCAAATCTATTTTAAAGCTGATATTTTAAATTATTCTTCATAGGGCAGCACTGAAAAGACTTCCTATAAGTCAGTTGGGATTAGACTATCGCAATTAAATTTCACATAAAAAATAAATAAAAAACATAGTAACGCTGTCGTGGCGCAGAGACACAAGTGTGACTGTAACACGTCGGTTGCGGGTTCGATTCCCATTTCGGGGAATAAATTATTATTATTTATTTGCCCTGGTACAAAGAAGGCAAAAACAATAAAGGGGAAATTAGACAAAGTCTAAAGACTTCGTCCAAATTCTCTTTTGCGGCATCTTTGTTATATCAATTTATACAAAATTTAATTAAGCATCACCTTGTTGTCGATTTTTCTTTATAAATATATCGCATTTTTAAAGAACCATTTTTAAAGAAACATGCTTCGGCAGCTTTTTGTTTCATTCAAAAGTGTGCCACGTTATAGTCATTATAAACTTAAAAAAACAACCTGGATTCGAACCCACAACTATCGCGACAAACCACACATCCCAACTCCACCACCATACGCATATTATAAGCACATCTCGAGACTAATATCGTGAAGATATTAATATTTATCACACAATATGTAAGCTGAGTTGACAAATTTCCTATATCACTTACCGGGGGAGATATCCATTTATGCGTACCGGAGTGACTGTTGAACACTGTTCGATTAGTTCTCAAGATCAGAACGAAGGGAAAACCTGCTGTTCTAGGCCTTACCAGACAAATTAGGCTTAATTTTAATATTTTATGCGTCTCAAGAAGTGGACTTTCATATTCATAACACTTGGTTCCAGTGTGAATAAAATTAGCATGGAGATGGGTAGTGGGGTTAAATCCGTGAGTGGTGCACTCGTTGCGGTGTTTACATTAATTGCTTAACAGTTTATTGGTTTTAAGTTATTATTTTTTTTCAATTTATTCATTGTTATTAAGAATTTGCTTTTAGATTGGGTGCTTTTCTTTTGAATTATAGATTTTTTTTATTAACACTATTTATTCTAGATTTTAAGGTCAGTCGTAGCGCAGGGGCACAAAGTGTGACTGTATATCAACTGATTGTGGGTTCGATCCCCACTCGAGCAAATGAAATATTTATTTAAATTTATATTGTGTCGAGGCAAAGCGCGGCGTTGAGTTCCGCTACTCAACATGCAATGCCGTTAGATTTTGGCGGAAAGTGATGAACGGAGTGTCTTAACACTATGGTCCCTCTGCCTACCCTGCCGTGTGCGAGATACAGCGTGAAGCTGATTAATTCTAGGTTTTGGTTTGATTTTTTTTGTTTATAATAATATTAGGAATATAATTATACCTTGAATAAGTTCTCTATTTTTTGAAAGATGGCGTTACGGCACTCTGTGCATGGAATTTCATACGGTAACGAATCACCAAAGTAGTACTATATGTAACCTCAAATTATAGTAGAATAGTGTTTACTACAGTGTCAACTACATATTTATTTTCCCTTTGTGAAAATGTGTACTTTTGTGCCAAATAAAGTGTTTTTGCGGGGAATTTTATTGCACTGCTTTATTCAGAAAAAATCTGCAGCAGAAGCACACAGAATTCTCGTTGAGACAATGCTTTGTCGAATACAACGTGCAGAGACTGGTTTAGGCGCTTCAAAAGTAATGATTTTGACCTTGAAGACAAAGAGCGTTCTGGAGCACCGACAAAATTTGAAGACAGAATTGGAGGCATTGCTTGAAGAAGATCCATGTCAGACGTTAGTAGAGCTCGGGAAAACGTTACAAGTAGATGCGTCAACAGTTTCAAAACGTTTAAAAGCGTTAGGAATGATCCAAAAGCAAGGGCATTGGGTGCCGTATGAGTTGAAGCCGAGAGACGTAGAACGACGTTTTCTCATGTGTGAATTGTTGCTTCAACGGCAAAAGAGAAAAGGTTTTCTGCACCGTATCGTCACTGGGGATGAAAAGTGGATTCACTACGACAATCCAAAGCGAAAAAAATCGTGGGGCATGCCGGGTCACGCATCAACATCGTCGCCAAAACCAAATATCCATGGTTCTAAGCTTCTTCTCTGCATTTGGTGGGATCAGCAGGGCGTAATTTATTATGAGCTGCTTAAACCTAATGAAACTATCACGGGAGCTCGCTATCGACTTCAGTTGATGCGTTTGAGTCGCGCTCTGAAAGAAAAGCGGCCACTATACGAGCAGAGACACGACAAAGTGATTTTATTACATGATAATGCTTGGCCACATGTGGCAAAACCAGTCAAAACTTTTCTGGAAGAACTTCAATGGGAAGTTCTACCCTACCCGCCGTATTCACCGGACGTAGCCCCCTCCGATTACCACTTGTTTCGGTCGATGGCGCGCGGTTTAAGCGAGCAGCGCTTCCATTCTTTTGAAGAAGCTGAAAAGTGGCTTGATTCCTGGATTGCCTCGAAAGATGAGTCATTTTTCCGACGGGGATTCAATTGCTGCCAGAGAGATGGGAGAAAGTGGTCTCCAATGATGGACAATACTTTGAGTAATGTCATTGTGAGCATTATATTTTAAATTAATTTTTTTTAAAGAAAGAAAAGAGAACTTATTCAAGGTCCTAATAAAATATTTTAATAGCTTTTATAGGGCTAGAATTATAGTGTGCGGATATATTTCTACAGAGCCATTATAAGTAAGTATATTTAATTGGTGAAAAATCGGTCAAGTACGAATCGGACTCGCTCACCGAGGTATCACTTTTAGGATTGTAATATATAAAAGTTGACGAGCTTAAGTTTCAGGCGTAGTTACTCATTTTTATTTTTTGGGTTTTGGTCAATGGTTTTTTTTGTAATGTAAATATAAATTTTCACATTTCAAATTTTGTCCTTTATTTGTACTGTAAGTAGTTGCTTTCTGCCAAATTTCATAATTATATAACCAAATTTAACAACAAAGTTACCCTAGCTACCCTAGTAAGGATTGTTTCTATCAGGTGGGTATGTAGGCAGAGGAAACCTATTGTTGTGAAACTCCGTTCCCCACTTTCACCCGAAATCTCGAGGCATACGAACTCGACGACACTCGAAGCTCAACGCCGCGCGTTGCCTTGTTTTCATAGCGAGAAAATGAAAATATTAAATATTTCGTTCCCCTGAGTGGAAATCGAACCTTTACATGCGTTTGGCCCACGCCTCTACGCGACGGCTTCAAGATATATCATAACGTCTAATGTATGATCAGCATTAGATCAGTCTAAAGCGGTCTGATGATAGAAAAAACACAATGCTTTTGATATTTTTGATTTTCATTAATTATTAGTTTAGATTAACCTATAATATTCACTTAATTTTCTTTTAAAGCGTCACTCCTTATCTCTCTAATACGAGGGTAAGTTAAAAGATAGTGTCAAGACTATATTTGCCTCTGAATTCCCACAAAATGCTTGTTCAGAAACGGAACTCATCACTGCACTTTATAATACCAATGTAACCAAAACGGAGAAATAAAAAGAAATCGGAGTGATTTCTGTTTATTTCTCCGCTCGCGTTAAAAATGTGAATCTTGTGCTGAATTTGAATCTGTAACTATCGTATTCAGTGGTATGTATTCTAAATAATTGTATGAAATATATCTAAAATAACTGTTATAATGAAGCGACTATCTAAAGATATAGAGCAGACACCCACAGGTATATTTCAATCATTAATATATCGTAGATAGCGATTCTCTTTAAAAGAAAGAAAAATCAATTCTAAAGTATTCAATTGACCCGGTTTCGGAAAAATCCTCAATCATCTTTTCATTTTAAGTTTTGGCGATTTCCTTTGGTCAGAATCGAGGCTTATTCTTATTGAACAGTAAAATTATTAGTTTCAATCAAAGTGTATAATTGGAGGGTTGATATGGAGTTTTTTTTAAATTCACGCTGTATCCCGCATGTAGTAGTAAGCTAGTGATAAGACACTCCGCTCCCCATTTTCCGCCAAATTCTGAAGGCACTGCATGTTGAATGGCGGAACTCAGCTCCGGGCGTTGCCTCGACATCAGAAAGAAGAAATAAAAATATTAAATATTTCATATCCTCGACTGGGAATCGAAACCACAACCTGTTGCGTTTGTGCCTTTGCACCACGGCTTACTTTATGATCGTATCTCTATGATCCTTTGGAGGATGGGAACTAACAGTGGGCGTCAAAAGCTGATGATGATTATGATGATGATGATGATAGATTAAATTGATCACTTATTAGAAGTGCAGTAGCAGCTAGGTGATAGTATCTACTATCTACATATTTTTTTAATCTAATAAATAAAATAAAATAAATCAGCTTCACGCTGTACCCGCACACAGCAGGGTAAGCAGAGGGAACCTAGTGTTAAGACACTCCGTCCCCCACTTTCTGCCGAATTCTGGAGGCATTGCGTGTTGAGTGGCAGAACTTAACGCCGCGCTTTGCCTCGACACCAGAGCGAAGAAATGGAAATATAAATTTAAATAAATATTTCATCTCCTCGAGTGGGGATCGAACCCACAATCAGTCGGTTTTACAGTCACACACACAGGTCACAGTTTGTGCCGGTGCGCCACGACTGGCCTTAATCTAATAAATTTAATAAAAAATGTTTTTTTTTATTAAATCATAAAAACAGCTAATTTGCAAAATATTGGTGTGGACGAGTTAATATAATAATAAATGTTGCCAATACCTTAATAGGTACAGATTAAAAAGTACTTTAAAACGTTTGAAAACACTATTTTTGATTCTTAAAAAACATACACCGTTCCAAGTAACAATAAAATTAAATATAGAACTTAATAAATCAAATATTTGTCGTATATTTGGCTTATTTAGTTGTAAATTTTTTATTTTATTCACATTTTCCGTAAATCTTAAATAGGATTTTCAAATTTTTCACAGTCATTACGTTTAAAAATATAGAGTTGGAGTTCCCTTGTATTGCCTATATATAAATAGAGTCTTTGAAAACATTTAACTATATAGCAAATTTAAAATTTGATATGTTTAATTTTTTTTAAATATCAACTCTTAGATTAGGGTTTCCAGGACAGTGAACAACAGGTATATAAATAAAAGACATTATTCAAATAAAAGCTTAGCTTTATTACTCGTTATATTCACGAAGAAACATCCCTCAGTGGCATCAACAAGTCTCCATGCTGACATGACTGACTGTACGTCTAACTTTATATTTAAATTCCATCAAATTTCATTTAATTTTGTAACAGATTTTAGAACCGCCAATTATTTTTTCCAATACATGAATGCAATTCGCAACAATCCGTCGGCCGTGGAGACCTCTGGATTTGAATTTAGATACATTTTTGTTTTCCACATAAGTTCCACTTTATCACTAAACACCAAACAGTGGTTTTCCTAAACATTCAAGGACAAAGACACACGCTCGTAAATTATAAGCATTATGACAATGTGATTACAATAACGTTGTATTATTAAGAACCGTAATATTTAATGTAGGTTAGGTTAGTTTTGTGATTATTAGGTACTTTTGTCTGAGGCCCACAGATTACAATAGTGACCCGCTAGCAGCCATCCTAAGACAAATACCAAGGAATCGTTTACATTGTTTTTTTTTTCGTCACTTTTCACCTTAAAAATTGCCTTTAAAGTTATCTTTTTACATCCAGAACCATATAAACATCTTTTTTAGTCATTTATATATTTTTTTTATCTATATAACTGATCGGCCGCACTGCTCCCCTGCGCGCGCGACGGTCAACTTTTTATTTACAAATGGTTAATGTTCCTAAACGTTTAATATCCGATACTATTCTTAAAATTAAATACAAAAAACGCATGACACTCTAAATTTATCTAATGCCCGCTTTTGTCATCACTATAATTTACCAAATTTTGATTTTTACACCAACTTTAGAAATATTCAATACAAAAATACTCTTTTGAATAAAATTTTATACACGACTCATTTATATGGTCGGCGCGAGAGTAGGGGGGCAGCGTGGGCGCCTCGAAAGAAAAGCTTTGAGCCTCCTAACCTTAACATCTTGAAATTTGTACTAAATATATCGAAAACGAGCGGACGCGGCCCCGAGTCACTTAGCCGAAATGCGAGGATATCGAAAATAATGCCTAAACCCTAGTCAATTTAGTTTTTCTTAGCAACACTCCGTGCTTCACCCGATCGTGAATGAAGTACGTCGTGCCATCACTAATTATTTAATTAATTTTGTTCGTTAATTTTGTATCTAATTTTATCACCGGTGACCGCGTCCGCTCGCTGTAATTTACAAATATATCATACGAAAGGACTTACCAAAAATATATGAACAACATAACACAGTTAGATACCAAAACACTAGATTACGAACAGAACGTGTATCACTGTTACGAATGAAGACCACAAGGATATTGAAATTGTTTGTATTTTGTAACTACTAGATAAATACTCTGTTAATACAAAAATTATGAACGCTCTAATCTCAAGAACTCTGTGTTATGTTTGTTTGACAGATCATAAACATTAAAATAACCAAGCGTCCAAGCTATCTTACTTAATACTTACTGATAAGCATCGGCAGTATTTGTTTTCTGATCCTAATAGTACATCCGTGCTCAATTTTGACATATTTTTTTTATACGATATTACAAACGAATGATACTTATTTTATAACTACCTAATTTTTCAGCATTCTTCTTACTGATTTTATTTTTCGTATAGAAAAGTTGATACAGCTATTTGGTACATCTAAATGTTTCCTAATTCCAAAAAATGAAATGCTACACAATAGAGTCTACTACAATTTCCAAAATTTAGGAACCATAATACCCAAACGTGAAACCAAATATATTATTCATATACATATATTGTTTTTTTTTATAATTAATTTTGAAAATAATTAGATATTAATTTCATTTTACATCGATATTCCAAACATTTCGTAGACGGATTCAAAAATACTAAAAGTGTAAAGGAAAAACATTAGATACAATTTTTTTAAACTTAAATAAACTATCATCTAGATACAAAGTGTCAAAACAATCGAGTTGACAATCGACAAAAGGACATTTTATAAATCTACAATACATATATAGTTACAAACATGAGCTTTAAAGTCACACCGAATTTTGTACTTTTTCTGTGGGTTAGCCCCTCGATCACTGTGGACTTAATATTTCGATGTTCACAACTTGAGTCTTTATAATTAATTTAGAAAAAAAAATGTTAATCGATAACTTTAAATGATATGGGAATCGATTAAACAACATCGGCTCGATCGTATAATAATATATCCATTGTGGTCTTATTGCGGCTGCTGCACAGTGAATCAGTAAATCACTCAAGTATAAAATCCGGACAACACAATAATCACTTAAATTATGTTACATTATAAATTTATCACGTTTACTCTTACCTTGCCAGAAATATATATCAAAAGAACGGCTCCAAGTATCTGCAAATTACGGCATGTCGGTTGAATATTGTAGATGGGAAATCAATATGTTTCTATTGTAATATGTGTGTGTAGCCTGAGCTTAATAGAGGTTATTATGAAAAAATCTAAGGAGAGATCGGAATAACGGACTCATTACTTACTATACAAGGAATTATATAAGTTTACCGAAATGGAGTCGCGTCTCAGAGCTATGAAGATCAACATCTGCTGACACTGTCAAAATTCGACGTTTTTTTTTTTCATCTTAGAATTCCTATAGTAACACTTGGGTTACGAGAGATCTGATTGGGTGTTTCCTAGCCCTGAAGCGCCACGGCTAATGGCAAGAACAAAACAGATAACATTAACAAAATACAATTTTAACGTAACATGGAACGATTCTCGTTCTCGAATAAGCCCTGCGGCGACTGCGTTCACAAACCGACGACCAACGTGAATGAGGAAAAGTAACCTGGGCTATTGCTCTGAAGGATTGGCTGTGTGGAACACCCTAAGGTGTCGAGGAAAGAAATTTTGAACTGAAAACCGGCGATTTCGAAAGGGGGGAGGCTGCGTGTATAATTCTATGTGTCGATGTCTCGAAGGTATCATGTCATCACTCTCAAACCTAACCTGAACACTACTCTACACCAGTCGACGCCTGGTCCATCCTAAACTGAGGTACTCTTATATTATTGTAATAGTTCAAATGGTTACAAATGAAACGTTAACAAAGTGTAATCCCAAATGAAAAATGCTTACACTTGCTTAGCTAGGGCCGACCGCCCCCCCGCGCGGCGCCATACCCGAAACTCAAGATGCTTAACATTCTGTCCAATTCCGCAAATCAATTCACAATTGCCGTTTCTCTATTGAGCCTTAAGTAAATACCATTAGCACTAAGATAGTTTTACTCGATTATCATCTCATCTGTATTAAAATTAGTGTTATTTATATACATGTCGCTATACATCTCTGTACAACTATCTATCTTATTGTGTAGTCTATTTAAGAAGCGATAAAAGATATGATAAAACTTGGTTTGGTTTCCTGTAACTAAGGATGTGAAATTAAAAAGATTCCGCGTGGCGGGTATGGCGGTCGGCGTCTACACGTTATAACAAATACATCAAGATATGCGGCGCACTCGAGCCCGCGGCCGAGCGCTATTCTGGTATGGAGTGTGGACTCACGAATAGTGACTCCCTTACAGCGACACCAGACGGTCCCTTGCTGCCTGACCTTCGGCGACAAGCCTCGAATACGCCGCGCTACATATATCTACGAATGAAACTAAGTATTCTTCTATAGTATAATAGTAATGTGTGTATGTATACTGTACGTTCGATACGGCGAACTGTAATGCGTGCGCTGGGGCGGTGCGCGGACGTCGCGCGACGACTTCGGTTGGGCGGAAGGTTCTATTGAGGGCCCTTTCTATTAATTTCTTATTTATTTTTTTGTAAAAAATCAACATTTTTGAAGGCACTTCTGATCGGACGAGGTGGCCCAGTGCGATTGTGTTTTGCTTGTAGCCAAATGATTTGTCTGTAATTTAGTAACTGGTATGTCTTTTTGATAAATTTCGGTCTATTGTTGCTGTTGCCTTCAACTATTGCTCTGTTTTGGGTTCCGGAAGATGTCTATTATAGGAGAGAGTCGTCACGAGGCGTCCGCCTGCGGAGCACGCGCGTCACTACCTTAACATAATTATCTCGACAGTAAGTAGAAAAAGAATGCCAGTAGAATACGCGGTGTGGTTATATAGGATTAAAGATATATTATTGAAAAGATTTAACGGTCTCTAAACTCGTGAATATTGTATATTTTCGAAAATTAAATATGTGACTGAAGCGCACGCCCCGCACTAGCACGGTGTAGTATGGTGCCCACGCATATTCGGAATATAATATTTATCTAACGAATAAACTTAACCCTATGTCCGGTGCGGCGGCGTCCGGCCGCGGTGTTCCGGACCAACTGAAGACTCTGCCGAAAGATGCCGAAATATGGAAAATACAACACAGGATGTTTACAATAATCAAAACTTAAGATGTTTACAAATTTTCGAATTTGGTGTCTGTTAATCTTTATTCTATTGAAAAAGTCTGCACGAACAAATACCCGGCTATCAGTATAAAAATAACATTTAAATTCTTTGTTTGTGGATCGAAAAATAACCCTGCTCTATTGTACTAATTACTATGGTTAACGTTAATTATTCCTAAAATAATTATGACGAGGTAAAGGTTGACAATTTTTGGCGAAGCCATGCGCCAAAACTCAAACAGTACGGGATAGTAACAAACCAAAAAGAAACATGCTCCAAAGGTCCAGGAAAAGGAATTGGGGGAAATAAAAATCAAATAAAAACAACGTAACATTCAAAACTTAAGCAGTTAATATATTAATCGTTTTTTTTTCTTAAAGAATAAATCAATAAATGATTTTAAGATATACATAACTATAAAAACCATTTACGATAATACTTAATAATATAATAATAATTATATATAGCGAAATATATTATGTGCAGAAATAAAATTCTAGGTGACTTAAATTTTCTCTTACTCGTATAACCTAATGAATTTCCTAGTAGAGCGCTGTCGCCGCTCGACGTTCAACGTACAAATTTTTTTAATAATTTAATTAAACTTTTTTTTTTATTAATAATTTTGAATCTGAAGGCCTAAATGCGAGTGTCGTAAAATTTTGGTGTGCGAAACGATCGTCCAATGGATTTATAATTTTGTTAGCCGAAAGTTTTTTTTCGTCGAGTCGTTACTTCACTCCAGCTGTTCGAGGAAGTTCGGCGACTTGAAGTACTCGGGCACGGGGTCGTCGAGCCGCGAGATCACCTTGTAAATAGATTTTTTCCAGCTCTGCTCGGCGTCCTTTCCGCCTTGGATCGCGCGGAAGAACTCCCGAAGAGTCTGTTCAACCACGTATCGGAAGTTTGGTGGAACCTGGAAAGAGAAGATGCTTGGTTATTTCCTGATCAGAAACTATACACTCAAGTTGGACTACATCATACAAAATATTTTCGAAGAAAAAAATATTTTAGTTACTTACTTCGATATGGTTATTTCTGTTATAGTGCAAGTTAAGCACTCTATATAGCTCGGAGTCACCAGCGACGTGGAGGTCGTCCGCCGTCTTCAACCCCTCGCTTATGGCTTGCCTCGCGTACTTCTCCATTTGTATATAATAGAACTCTCTGCAACAAGAAATTTAACTGTTAGATTTATTTAGTTTTCAGCTTCACGTTGTATTCTGCACGCATAGCAGAGTAGTCAGAGGGAACCGTTCTTGTTAAGACACTTAGTTCCTAACTTTCCACCGAATTCTGGAGACAATACGTTTTGAATGGTGGAACCCTACGCCGCGGTTTACTCGTTACCATACCGAAGAAGTGAAAATATTAAATATTTCCTTTCCTCGAGTTGTGATTGTGAACCCACAGATTTGTTTTTACAGTCTCCTGCTTGTGCCGCTGCGCCACGATTAGTCCCAATTATCTCACAGGTAAAACTAACAATATTATGAAGAAGAATATAAATTTAAAATGATTCCAATACGCTCTCTCATATTTAACGTTATATCATCGACAAATCCATTCGAATTACAATATATTTGAGTGTTGTATGGGCGTGAGGGAAGCTAGGCAGGCATCCGGAACCGAAGCGCGTTACGTGTAGGCAAACCCACCTGCCGTGTGACACTTGACGTCACAATGAAAATATAAAAAGCTCTCGAAAGCTGTCGAGGGCGGAGAGGATTTGATTAGTCATTTTCACTCAGTCCGCTCGTCGCATCTCGCTATCTTCGCTTCGCTTCGCTTAGGAGAGCGGATCGAGAGTCTCGCGAGGCTAATTACTTACGAGTTGGCATTCAGACGGGCTAATTCAGTTTTTCGCGTCTCGTCGAGTGACGCGTTACTTTTGGAAAAATTGTTGCTGCTTTATGAAGGGTTTAAGTCAGCTTTTTATTTCGACATGTATATTTTCAATTGCGTTTCAAATTGTTCTATTTTAAATTTACTTAGCTGTTATTGAGAATGAAGAGAATTTGTTTAAAAAAATATCATTTTTTTCTTGCTTTATAAGAGAATTAAACTTGATTTTCTTATTTGGGTTATTGTTTAAAGAAGCGATTATAGACAGATGGCAAAGTGGCAAAGTAAGTGGCAGATGATAGAGAATTCTGTGACTAAAAAAACAGCGAGTAGAGAAAAAACAAATGTGCCACTAAAAAGAAAACACAGTGAGTGGAGCACCGCAAAAATCACTCAATAGTCAGCTATCAATCGAGGTGGATCATCTCTAAGCCTCTTGCGCGAGCGAGCGCCCTCCAGCCTCTCTCTCGCACTCCGGGGTTTCTATTATTTTTTAATTGGCACTCCGCGAGAGATTGCAGCCTTACTAATTGAGTAAGTAAATGAAGTGTCTTAATAATTAGATGTCTTTTTAGCTGGTGAGAGGCGCTGTGATGTTTAGGTACTCGACTCTACGCCTAGCCGTTTTTTCCTAATTAGGTGTGGGGTGGAGTTACTACAGTTGATTTTCGAAATAAGTTTTGGTATCGATTGATGGTATTAAGAAAGCAATTCGTATCAGAATTGAGATATTTTAAAATTATAACACAGTTTAGCATTTTACTCAATTTATTTGTACCTATATAAATTTGATTGGGAAATCTAGAATGAAATAAAACATTCATTAAATAATAGAGTATTGATATTATATAATTATAGTTATTAAAGATATCATAACGCCTAAGCATATGTGTCGTTATTAACAATATTAATCTATTAGCGATAACAGTATCAACAGATGGTGCTATAAACGTTCTGGCACTTGGAAGAAGACTTCTCAAACCTTGTGATCTCATTAACCATACAAGCATCTACATAAAACAAAATTAAACGAGACCAATGACCTATGGAATTCCACTTAGAACTTGCCGCTTATTTTCAGTAATAATTTTCAAAATTGCCTTCAAAACTCAAAGTAAAATAGTGAAGTGGCAGTAATACAAGTTCTAAGGTAATTTGTAAGCCGTAGACGTATTCGCCTGTATCGCCTAGTACCTGTTATATGCGGGTGCGCTAAGTAGGAAACTCAAAAAGAAACTTCTGTACGGTACGTGTTCGAATAAAAAATGGCGATCGAACTACGTGATACTCTACAATTTTACACACTCTGTAGTATTAAATTAAATCAACTTAAAACAATATTGTATCGCCATACATAAATTCGCAATTTTCAACTTGAAAGTGTTGACATCCATTTGGAGTAAAAATGTGAATTAAAAACCGTTACTGTGGGAATCAGCTGTTGCTATTGTAAGCATTCGACTTAACGAATTTTGGTAATGCACTCGTTGAATCATTTTGTACCTTATTAAGTGTGGATATGGTATATATTGCATTGCTATTTAAGAGCGCAAGTGTCGCGGATTTTTTCAAACAATAGAACATTCCAAGCGAGTTATCATTAACACCAAGTTATTTTCGGTATTAAATATGCTGGAATAAAATTCAGTTTTGTATAAATGTATGAGCCATTGTCTACGTATTTCTTAAGATCGCATCTTGCTACCTGAGGCGTCTTCGGCCTCATTGTTCATTGGCAGTTGGTCTTTTTTGCAGAAGTTTCTTATATTCAGCTACTCAAATAAAATGTGAGGATGGAGGAAGTCTTTAGAGTCCGGTGGGAAGTTTAAGTGTATTGTTCGGGGGAAAGAAATTTTTCTTGCAATTAAAAACAGAAAAGTGGTATAATGACTTTTATGCTGTTCAAATTTTGTTTATGTAGATGTAAATTGTTAATAATATGTTTGCTTATTATTACAACCCTTGGGGTAAAGTGTAGTCTTATTATTTAAAAATCAAGATTACCATAGCTGCTTAACTAACTGACAATTTATCGCTCTACTTTAGCGGGATTTGAATCCGCGTCTCTTGGAAACCAGAAGCGTCTATATTACTTCAAATATGATTGACTTTAACCGTCAAATATCTGTCTGTTTACTAATATTCTCCGCGAAACTTAATAAGTTCTTCTAACCCCAAGACAAACAAGTTAAGCAATTCAAATTAATTCATTAAAATCGTGTTCATTCAGAATCCTTAAGTAGTAAATTGGCAAGACCGCACTGTAGGGGAAGAAAAAAATCTCGGCAAATCTCGGTGCTAATGTCTTACGTCGCTCCCCTCAAGAACATTCGATTCCCATGTGAACCAAACGCCATAGACTTAAGAAGATAGGGGATCATTTCTTTTATAATAAAAAAATATACTTTTTTTATTCAGTGAATAAAAAAAAAACATTGCAAATTTATATATGAATGTTATAATAGAGTCTCATTTGCAACAAAGTTAAGTATCTATGATAATAATAACGACATCTTCGCGTAGTACGTAATTCAAACCACTAGAGGGGTTTCTCATGCGATCTGCATGCAGACGAAGTCGCTAATTGTAAAACAAAATATAAACAAACCGTGACTCAAACTCTAACGAACATGTAATTTTGATAGTTTTTTTACAGAAATTATTATTAAATTCTCAGATTACTTCAGTTGAATATAATTTAATATAATATGCCTTAGCCTTGACATACATCTTAATGTATGTCAATCATAACTATAATCAATAATTTATATCATTTCGCTAAACAAGAATAATAATAAAAATATTTGTTTATTTCTTATGACTACACAAAAAATACATATTTTGATATTACTTATATCAATTTGAATAATATATAAAGACACTAGCGCAACTTGTCGCGTCTGTACATTTGAAAGTCTGTGTATTCTCGATTTACCTAAGACGTTTCTCCGAGGGGAACCACTCATTGTTCTTTTTCTTCATTGTTGACTCGTTCAGTGCGAATACAGAGTTACATTATCCTAAACCCGATTTCTGACTTGATGCAACCGTTATTTTATTATAGTTTTATTTAATTCTTTAAACATGCATTATCCACTATCTATGGTGACGTTAAATGTATTATGTAATTCAACAGATAAAATATAAAATGGACGATAAATAATTAAAATCTTTCTAAGCGGACCAAAAAGTACAAACATTAAACTTTTGATAAATACCTACTTGCAATAAAATTTGCGATATATTTCATATATTAGTTAGATAATAAGTGAATATAGTAAATAATTTAGTTTTATTAATTCTTTTTGCCTTATTTGAAATTATGCAATCCATCTACAACTGAACTGTGATTTTTTAATGTTTCTATGTTTATCTAAATTCCTGTTGTACTAAAAAAAGAATATAGTCTCTATGTCTTCATATTTACCATATATCTTTATTCGTGCAAAAACTAAGAAGATTAATAATAATTAGAAATTTAACTGAATACCGCTATTCTTAGTGTTATCTGTGCCAAAGTGACGTATTGACAGTTACGCCGTTTTTTATTTATGTGCCGTCTGCAATGCGGGCGAAGTGTTTGCTTTTAAGTGGGCAAGAACCTCTTGCATACTGATCACCGATTTAATGTACTTTTAACATTATTCTAGAGGCCATCGTGGCGCAGGGGCACATGGGTGTGACTGTAACGTGACGGTTGTGGGTTCAATCCCCATTCGAGGCAATGAATGATTATTTCTTAAAATTTTCATTTCTCCGCTCTGGCACCAAAGCACAAAGTACGGCGTTGAGTTCCGCCACTCAAAACGCAATGACGTTGAAAAATTCGACGGAAAGTAGGGAACGGAGTGTCTTAACACTAGGATCCCTCTGCCTATCCTGCTGTGTGCGGAATACGGCGTGAAGCTGATTTATTTTAACATTATTTTATGCTTAGTTGAATTTAAAACAATATGGTATAACGTGACCATGTTATCGTTTATAGCGAGTGTAGGTAGAGGATTATAATGATGATATTCCATTATCTAATTGTATGCAACAATGTATGTGTGTAAATAAGCTTAGAGATTTTATATCTAGTTTAAAATCGTTTATAATATATCTCAAACCTAAGTTAAATCGTATTCCTTATAATCGTATTCCTTTTTTCTCTATAATTATGCTTATTTACGCCCACTATTAATAACCTATCTCCAACGTCAATCTTAGATTTTTTCATATATCTATCCAATCTCTAGATTGGATAGATGTATGAAACAATCTAAGATTGACGTTGGAGATAGGTTATTAATATTGGGCGATAGTCGATAAAACCAAATAAATCACGCTATCTACATCTAAGAAATTATACAGTGCAGTGTTAAGTGATTGAACGTAAACGAAACGCAGAACAAAAATATTCCAAAATTTTGAGTTGAATCCATGGATTCAACTCAAAATTTTGGGATACAGTGTATCCCAAAATTTTGATTTATACGAAAGGATCATGATCCTTTCGTATAAAAACAAATTTCGCTCAATAGAGTGACATTGAAATCAAATTACGTTATCAACAAGAACATCATTAAAAATTTTTTTCTAGCTTCACACTGTATCCCACACATAGGCTCAGGCAGAATTAAAATCCCGTTTCGGCATTGTGTTCCCTACTTTCCACAGAATTTTGGGGGCATTGCGTGCTGAGCGACGGAACTCAACGCCGCGCGTTGCCTCGTCACCAAAGCGAGAAAATATTAAATGAGAATCGAACCCACAATCTGTCGCGTGTACAGTCGCGCTTACACCCCTGCGTCACGCCTGGCCTCAAACATTTCAATAAACATTCTCAAGCAACTACCCCCAATTCAATACACATTCAATATCCTACCAAATACACTAAATATAGGTATAACCATATAACTAAATACAGGTATAAACATATGAACTAAAAAGGGGTGAGCAACATTTAGTTCAAAACTGAAAAATAGTTTGCAGACATTACCTAGTGATTTCACCAAACACTCATTTCGATCGTTGCCAAATACAATGGTTATTAAAACCTGATGCTCGGCTCATGATATGGGGAGGTATTAAGCTATATACAACCATATACTGTAGGTACTGTGCTCTACCTACTGTGTGTCTGTGAGAGTGGACGCCGTCCAGCTTTCCTAGAGCACGCCAGAATGAGTCGATGGTAGAGTAAGGAACGTTTTAGAGGATTTTTTTCATTTTTTTTTATATTTTTATTTTGTAACCAATTTAGTGGTTTTGTTGTGGTTTTTTATATTAATTGATTAGGTTTCATACATTAAATGGAATAAATGTACAATTTTAAGAAATAAATATTAGATTTTAATCAAAATACTTTCTTTATCGTTAAAATGTTAATTATTATCAACATAAATTAACTACATGATATATCAAAATACTGCATTACCGTTACAATAAAGAAAACCAATTTGGTTGTACTTAAAAAACGTGTAAAGTTACTAGGAGCGCGCCGCCTCTATATTTTTGTTCTCTGTGCAAAAGTCGCACGGCGCTGTGCACACATACACACGGCGCACACATAGGCGCGGGTAAAAGCGAGTAAACTAATACCGGGCCGGATTAATGCTTCAGTTAGTGAAAAAACTTTTTTTCAGACTGCGCCGTCCGACACAGGGCCGCACTCAGACAAAGTTCAAAGGAAAAATTATTAAGTCATGCTTTATATTATGTAATGTGAAACATTATATTATAATAATCTGTTGACTTTTGATATTATAAAATTATAATTTATTATATTATTTATAAATAATACTGAAAAAATGGCTAAAATAGTTAAAATGTTTATGCTGCATTGAAAATAACATTATTTTAAAAAGTTGATAATAAAACCGAATAATGCATGTCGTAAGTATATCGCACATGCGGGCTGTAGACAATAATAATCTACGCCTGTATACTCAACGGCAACTTTCTCGCGAATAACTTTGTTATCTTGTAACGGAAAATACTAAATTGGCACATAATGTCCTCATTTAGTTACTTAGTGTGTGTAACCAATTTAGGTTTAAATGTGACCTACAAGGAAATTAAGGCATAATGGATTTCGATAATATAATAATACTAATTATTAAGCCCAAGATTTCCTTAACATGGAATAATAATGATATAGGAAAATTTATTAAAATCATAAAGGATTAAATCAAATAGCTATAGATATTATCCTTGATGTGAATAGAAATAAATGAATATTAAAATATTTTTTCTATATTCAATATTGTGTTTATATGTTGTGTAGGTATATTAGGGCAAGTTATAAGCTAGGCAGTGTATTGAAGTAAAGTTTAAAGTCCGCCTACGATGGCGAATGCGGGCCTGGCTAATGACTCCCTCCTCGCTGACCTGCCTCTGTCTTGTACCCCACGCTTCAAAAGTTCAGCTCATTTGAGTGCTTGCGGAGATTTTATTACCCCAACTATACTCGGTATTAAAATTTTGAAAAAAAAGGGTTGAGCAGACGCGCGTTTAAGAGCCGCATAAAGCTGACCGTTCGCGGTTACTTGATTTCAGGATTAGTTCGCTAATTACTGTTTTGAGACAGTTTCAAAAACCAGCCGGTTCTTTATTTTTATTCGTCCGCCCGCTTCGTTTATTCTGTATAATATAATCAAAAAAAGCATGCATCCCGTTGTCAACTCATAAAAAACTACCGCTTTGAAACGTCGAATGTTAAACAGAGCCAATACTAGCAAACATTACATTTATTTGCACACAGATAATAAATATTCGAAAATAAAAACAGATTAAACAAACTAATAATATTGTAATGCGTCTAAAAATACTGGCCGTTGATAAATACGAAATTATATAGCTATGTGAATAAGTTGATCACTTCAATAAATACGAGGCAGATGCGCGTATGCCATATAGATTTGCTTATCGTGACGAATAGTAATACGAGAATATGTTTTAATATGAAGGGTGTTGATCACGTGTCTAACAATAATTACTTTAGTGTTGCCAGGCGTCATTACGTCAAACCGCCTGCTTGCCACCGCATTTTCAGTTTTACTCAAGTTATTTCCCAGGGGCTGTTGTCATTGCCATTTATTACTAAGATTTCCGTGGCACGGGTTTTTACTTGAACTTATAATAAGTATTTTTCACGTATTCAACGCGGGTGATCATTTCATTTCCGCACAATGAGTCGAACCGCAAAATGTTAGTATTGTCTGAAAAGCAATCGCGGCCTTTAAAAATCGAACTGAAACTGAAATTGATATTTCAATATCGCAAATATGAAAAAAAAAAAACAGATAAAAAAGTGGCCTGCGTAACAATATTTTGAGCTAAATAACAATGTTTTTTTTATATCATTATCTTTTGTCCTTGTCGTATCCTTCTGTCTTCGCTGACCACTATCGTTAACAGCGGAAGTCGAACAGCGCTGGCGCAACCTTATCTCCGTTGGAACCAAGTAAACCCAACCAATCAGAAAAGATCTCTAACACTTCTACTATCTTGTATCGTTCGTTTGTTTAACAAGGCATCGGCGGGTCAACAGTAGCTGGACGGCCACAAAGACAAATAATTATGTACCTAGTGCTATATTGTAATGTTTTATAATTTTAATTGGATATTTTATGCGTCTTTGTTGTATAAAGTATGTTATTGTACTTTGGTAACGCGATATTTACTGGTATTACTCACTTTGGTTATCTCAACACAATTAACTTGCAACGGCAAAAATACTAATATTAAATAAGCAACGCCACAAATATTCTTATAATATTAATTTACTATAATGCCGAAAAGAAATTGTACTATGACAGTTCAAAGTAAAAAGGCGCGGCATAGGTTGTATTCACATGGGAAATTATCCAAGTGCGATAACTAAACAATGTCTCTGACCCCGCCCTAAGACATTATTAATTCATAATATTAATTATTAATAAATAACAATGAACTATAGATAATAAATTAAAAACAATCGTGACATATCCGTCGATTTCCGTGAAAATGAAACTATAAAAAAATTAAAACTCCATATAGGGTCAGCCCAATGTGGCACTCAATAAAAAAAATAAAGTTATATAATAAATAAAACTAATTTATTGAGAGTAAAAATTAAGGCCCACAAATTAAATTGTCTAAATTTGAATCACAATCCAAATCAACGCAATAATTAACTTCTTTAATTCACATATTAAAAAAAAATTGTCCGTTCCTAGCTTATCTCTTGCCAGCTATCAAAATAAAAAAAAAAGAAGTCGCGTGACGTGACGTCCAAGTTCCCGCCCAAAACTCGTGTGTTGTGTCATTAGAAGTGTATTAAGGTTTTTAAGGCAGAGACTAATGAAAGATAGCCGCACCCTCTCCTTGGAGACCTCGGGAAGGTGCGCCTGGTGGAGGTGAACACAAAGCGAAATGTCAAACAGTATGGTAAGAAATAAAGGAATTTATTAAGCGAAAATTAAATTTGAACTAATGATAGAATAATAAAGATCTTATTAAAAATTTTACTATTTGATTTGCACTTTAATAAAATGCGGTTTCTTTTTAAACTATCTATTATTATAAAAAATGTAATATAAAAACTGTAAAAATTGTTGTTTTTCTATAACATTATAAAAATTGTAGTTAATTTAGGAAAGATAATTTTTGTGATTAATAGCGTATCAAGAGATATTATACAACCTAATAATTCGATAGAACACACTCAAGGGGTGTGGGCTCGGGTAATTAAAAACGAAATGCCCCATAAGACAAGATAAGGCAGGCAGGTCGGAAGAAACCTCCACTTTTCTAATTACGCTTTCATTAGTTGATGGATGCCTTACTGTTACTCATCGTTCGTACGTACGTTGTTAGTTTGTCTTTTACCTACAATGATACTGAGAAAAACTTAAATTTGACCTCAACTCCCACGAAATTATGAAAAAAAGGCCTTTATTCGTACAGTTCGTATTTAAGATCTTACACATATTTCCACACGAAATTCGTATTTGTATGTACATACATATATCTATGCCAAAGCAAGCGATGAACACTGAACCCCCCCAAGCGTTTCGTACAGTATGAGATAAGGGAAAAATATTTTTTGTTTCTCAAAATAGACCGTGCATTTTCATATTTTAGCATAAAAAAATAAAGTAGGCCAGTAGATAACCGGCGCATCAAGCCCCTCACATCGCGTATTTCTTGATTACCGCGATAAGTGCCCCGCCTTGCGTGTTTTAATTATATTATTAACGACATGGCCGACGAAAGGCCTAATATTTTATAATGGCTCGTGTAGCAATGATATGTAAATATTCAACCTCGCCCCGTCCCTATTAGAAGCTTAGTCGCGTGCGTGGAAACCTTAAACTCTAACATTCGGAAGTAAAGACGCGTTACGCAGAATTTAACGCCGACACGAGACATTCCTTTGGAAGTAACGTTCTAATGGTTACACTTAAACAACTTTGTTGATGTAAAAATGCATGTTTTTTTATATATTCTCTTTTATAAGACGCGAGAGCTGAAGTGACGTGTAATTAGCAGCTTTTTAGAAGAAAAACTACTCATAAGCTTCCTCGAGAGGGTCGTATTAATTACTGGAGGTGCTCGTATGAGCGTGGCGCGCTATAAATGGCCGGCCACTTGCCGCCCTAGCCGCGCCAGGCCTTATTAAAAATGTTAACACGTAAATTAGACTCAACGCTTGTAGTGGATTAGGTAACCAATTAAATTTTAGAAGCAGCGCGTACAATGGAAGGCTAGCGTACAAGTCGTACACGGTAAGTAGTAAGTCACCAGAAGGACCCCCCGACAAGTAGTAAACCCCCAGCCCAGATACTCTATATTTCCTTTTCACTCGGATAAAATTTAAAGTGTTTCAATTTCAATATTAAATTGCGCGCTTAAGTTTTTTTTTTTATTTTAAATTACAAAAAAATTAAATATTGAACTAAATGTGTACGCAGCGAGTTAGCACGGTAAGTTAAAAAGGCATATCAAAATTGCGACGTAAGGTTGGCAGCATTTCCGTTTCCGACCGTGAGAGTCCTTGCATACGAGAGATTTTATTCTCAGTTGAATTAATTAAAATATTCACTTTTGATATTTAAGTAATTCTAATTAGTGTTGAACTTATTACTTTGTGCGATTCGACGTTCGGTTGAATGAATCGCGATTTACTTTAGGTAATTGTGGTTCAAATGGAAACGGGAAAAAATGTAATTAAATCACATAATAGGAGATTTCACTTTAAAGCAAGGACAGTGAGAGCCGTGTATGGGGAGCGCGTCGCCTCTGTGTACACGGTGCTAAAAGGTTTGAGGCTCGGTTAGTCTAAGTGCAACCCCTCACCCGACTAGTTGGACGTATGTAAAGATTAATTGGAGTGTTGCCTATTCTAACAATTTACGCCTTCACTGACGGGCCGGCCGTAGACCACTTTCGCTCGACTTAATTAAGCGAAATAAGTTAAGCGAAACGTTCGTAATTAGTGCTATCGTCGTCGGCTAATTCTATGAGTGACTCCACTCTTTGTTTACGCGCCTGCGTTTCTTTGAGGCGCGCGCCAAAAGAATTTGTCTTTGCATCGAGTTTTGAAGGATGTTTATTTTGTACGGAGCCACTGAAGATTCTGGAGTTTATTTCGACAACGTCAACTTTGTCCGCGGCGAATGTTATATAGTATTTGCTTATTGCTGTCTGTTTTTCATCTAATTAACTATTTATAGTTGTTATAATTTTATTTGCACATAAAAAAAATTTAGATAAATTAAAAAAAAAGCTTTAGATTCTAGTTTGTTTAGCACTCAAAAGACTAGAGAAAACGGCTTAAGGCGACAAACCGTCTAAAAGACAAGGAGCTCTCGCCGGTAGGGCCCTCACAGCGAGTACGTCAACAAGTGGCCAGTTGTGCGCCGTCTTTGCTCCTTCAATATCAATGTATGCCCTACACTATGTTTTTTAAGATTTTTTTTACAGGCAAAATCTACATATTTTTCGCGTTTGGTTGTTGTTGAATGTGATAGTTTTTTTTCATTTTTATTAAAAAGGAAACAGAATAAATATAAGTTTAAGTATTTTGTAACATTTTTTGTAGTTTCACGCTATATCCCGCACACAGCAGGCGAAGCAAAGGGAACCTAGTGACTCTCTATTCTCCATTTTCCGCCGAATTCTGCAGGCATTGCGTGTTGAGTGGTGGAGCTAAACGCTTTTGTCTCGACGACAGGGCGAAGAAATGAACATTTTTATTATTTAATTCCCTCGAGTGGAGATCGAACCCACAACTTGTCACGTTAACAGTCACACACTTGTGCCCCTACGCCTATTCTAACCTCGTAACATTTTTAATTTATAGCAAAACATTAATAGTATTATTAAAATGCAACTCGATATCAACAAAAATAGAATTAGAAACAAATATTTTCTTTATCAGTGACCATTAATGTCGTAAGTTGAAACGCTAAAATGAATAAGCGTTAATTTTGTGAGCATGTTTTTATGTTACCAATAGCTCATTAACATAATCTTGAAAGTTAATATAATTAAAATTGCGATAAGCCTATACACAATCATGGCTGCCTAATCACAAATTATTTTTTAGTTGAAACACAAAATTAAAATTAAATGTTATTTAAATTAGAATAATTAGAACAAATTATTTGATTTGTTTTCGAGGCCAGTCGCAGTGCATGGGCACAGAGTGTGACTGTAAATGTGACAGGTTGTGAGTTCGATTCCCATTCGAGGAAATGAAATGTTTAATATTTCCATTTTCATCGCTTTGGTGTGAGGCAAAGAGCGGATTCAGTTCCGCCATTCAATACGAAATGCCTCCGTTTCTACGGAATATGGGCAGAGCAGTGTCTTTACAATAGGTTCCCTTTCTCTACCCTGCTGTGTGCGGGATACAGCGTGACGTTAATAAAAATTAAACTTTGATTTGCTTTTACGTTCGCGATAGGAATGTGTAAATATATTTTCATATTATTTTAAATATTTAATAATTCTATCTCTATCAAAAATGTTTCGTAGCTATCACTTTAACTGCTATATATCCTTTGTTTGTCCGTTTGAAATGTCTAAACGTAGAACTACAAAGATTTACTGCTAAATAAACTTGTCATCGGTTCCATTAAGGGCAGTGTACAATCGTCTATAAATTTAAAACCTCATCAATTCGTCTTGGACACCTTGTCGTAATTGCCCCCCATGTAGTGGACCCTCACCCTTTCGAGTTACTAATATTTGTAAAATGTTTTGCATCTTTTTTAAATATCATTTTTTTTATTTATTTTCGTGGTAAGAGAGATAGGAGGAGACTTCGGTTGACCTTCGAAAACACAGTATCAAAGATACTGGAGGAAGGTCACGTAAAAAGCATGAGGATCCCCCCGGAGGGCATGTATGAAGAGGTTGATGACAGCGGACGAGGAGAAAGAGGTATGTAGAGACCTTAGCGTTTGGCGCTCCATTCTCTCTGACTACCCCGCTAGGGATAAAGCGTGAAGCTAAGTTAAGTTAAGTTATTTACTTTCAAAATCTCGAATTAATAGATAAGAAGGAATAGAAATATATACATATATCTAACGGTACCAATTGTGAAAACACAACGAATGCGAAACAAATACTATTCAGATTTAGTACTACATAAGTCATAGTAAGCTTAGTTTTGGCATATTTATATATATAACTTAAAAGTTGTGCTATTTATCGCGGCATTGAGGTCTGCCACTCAACACGTAATGCCTCCAGAATACGACAGAAAGTGAGGAACGGAGTGTCTTAACACTAGGTTCCCTCTGCCTACCCTGCTGTGTGCGGGATACAGCGTGAAGCTGATTTATAGTTATGCTTTTAACATATACTAAGATTCTTTATAAGCATATACAGTAGTAAGTATATGCCTTTGCCTATTGCTTCGTACGCCAATTTGAACCGATTGTATCTATGTATTTTAAAATATCATCAATTCTTGTTGGACACCTTGGCTTGTAATTGCCTTCCGTGTACTGACCCTCACCCTTTCAGTTTTCCTTTCAGATGTTTATCGCGAGGAAATGGCCGTTTTCCGTCCACAATGCAACCATTAAGCGACAATACAAATGGATGTAGTTGGGCTTCGTGTTTTCAAAGTTTTCTTTTTATTTTTAAACATCTTAATCCACTTTTCAAGGCCATTCGTGGCGCAGCGGCACAAAGTGTGACTGTAAAACCGACTAGTTGTGGGTTCGATTCCCACTCGAGGAGATGAAATATTTAATTAAATTTATATTTCCATTTCTTCGCTCTGGTGTCGAGGCAAAGCTCTGCGTTGAGTTCTGCCACTCAACACGCAATGCCTCCAGAATTCGGCAGAAAGTGGGGAACGGAGTGTATTACACTAGGTTTCCTCTGCCTAACATGCTGTGTACGGGATACATTGTGAAGCTGATTTGATTTGATTTTTTAATCCACTTTTATTCGCCGCCATAATGAGAAAAAAAGCTTAAAGTCTCTAGTTATTAACCGTCTTTCACAAACTACATAAACACAGTTGGTACGTGACTTGACGACGTAGATAAAATTAATTAGCATTTTCTTGTGGTCAAGTTTTATACTTTATATATTTATTTATTAATAAATATATCTTGGAATACCAGGAAAACTATTGTTGGAAATAATCAATAATTCCATGAAATACGTATGTATGTACCATGGTGTGCAAGTGTTTAATATCTTATCAAAGCTTTTACCAAGTTTAGCTTTTATCTGCTCTGATAAGGCTGGCTTGAGATATCACCACTACTATATAATATAGGCTATATAGATATATTAAACAATTGAAGTGCTAAATACATTAACGATATAACTCTTAATACGTTTTATTAGAATTTTGGATTGTTTTGTGAAATAATAAAGGATAGTGTCAACACTAAGTTCTCCACTTTTCGCTCGAATTTGAGGTATCGCGTTACTGAGTTGAGGCGAAACTCAACGCCGCGACGATCCGAGTATTTAACAGGAGCAGGGGAAATTAAATTGACTTTTTACCCCGAGTGGGAATCGAATTCACAACGCTGACTGCTGAAATAAATTACCTATATGTGTATGTAAAGTATGAGAACGACCAGATATATAATATAATATATTGACTTTTATATAGATTTAGATTTTATATAAGATATAGATTATGTCTCGATATTAAAGTTTACCTACATACGTTTTAGAATATTGCTACATATATAAAGAAGGGGAAGTGATAATATAAGCACTGGCTATGGCAGGTGCCTCTTATCGATATGATAACGTGAAAATTAGTCGAGTACAAATCAATACTTAGGGAGTACTTCGTTGTTCAAGAAGACTATTTACTATGATTTTAAAAGCGTATTGTATTTTTATTAAATGCTTTTTATTCGGGTTCA
Organism: Heliconius hermathena; assembly: GCA_013403705.1. Lineage (NCBI taxonomy): Eukaryota > Metazoa > Arthropoda > Insecta > Lepidoptera > Nymphalidae > Heliconius > Heliconius hermathena. The sequence goes on along the minus strand of JAAIXJ010001785.1, from coordinate 127,780 downwards.
CGCTGTATCCCGCTGAAGCGGGGTAGGGAGAGAGAGCTCGGTGTTAAGACTTTCTACATCCCACTTTCTCCCGAATTGAGTGGCGAAGAAATGATAATATTATAAATTTTATTTCCTCGAGCGGGAATCGAATCCACAACCTGTCACGTTTAAAGTTACACGTTTGTGCCCCTGAGCCATAAGTGACCTTTTGTAATAATTTATTTGTCATAATGAGTGAGTTACGTCCTTTTTGTCGCCTATTTTCTCGCAAATTATAGGTTAAATTTACTTATTTACATTGAGTAGGGAGAAAGCTGGTTGTGACTTATTATTTTCTTATTGTAAATTCCTTTAGATCTCTGATTCTTACATGGAATAATATTGCACTGTGAATTTTAAAATATAACATTTTTATGTTATATATAAGGCTATAAGGTTATTTAAGTACAACATTTAATTTAAATTATAAAAAATATTTTTATTAACTTATATTATTTGTTAATTTGATATTTATTTAATTTGTATCAAAATAATATAAGTTGAGATTGTACGGTCGATCAAATCATCAAGGGCGTAACCCTGTTAGTTTTGTTTATTAGGAAATAGTGAACTGATCAACCCTTCGTTTTGCCTACGGTAATCAAATAATAAAGGATTTGACATTCAAATATTTATATTAAGCGGCTTTAAGTGTTTTCTTGTATGGCGGATAGGCAGAAATAACCAAGTATTTTTTTTTTAATTCCGTTACCCACTTTCCGACCAATTTTTGAGTGGTAGTGGCAGCGGACTTCGAAATCAGTAATAAAATAATTTAAATATAATCCCCCATGAATTAAAATTATTTAAATAAATCCCCCCCAAGTTCGAATCAAACCCACAACCGTCGCGTTTATAGTAAGGCGCTGTACCGGCTTTTTATATGATAAATTATTTTTTATATAGATATATAATATATACAGCTATATATGTAGATGCATATAGTGTTGAAGCCAGTTGTGGCACAAAGTGTGACTGTAAAAAAAAACTGGTTGTGGGTTCGATCCCCACTCGAGGAAACGAAATATTTACTTCAATGTATATATCCGTTTCGTCGCTCTCGTGTCGAGGCAAATAAGGCAATAACATGCAATGAATTCGGCGGAAAATGTTGAACGGAGTGTCTTAACACTATGTTCCCTTTGCTTACCCTGCTGCGTGAATCTGATTTTTTTATTAAATATACAATCTATATTAATATTATAAAGTGGACGACTTTCTTTAGTTGAATGCGCTAATATGAGGAGCTACTGATCTGAATTGAAAAAATCTTTTTATATTAGATAGTAGGTCTATCCATACTTCACGATAATAGTCAAAGTTTCTGGCCTCTTAGAATGTAAAAAGCGAGTCTACATATAGATATATAGTACTAACCTGAAGTTCGAAAACCACTTGACGAGTTGTGCAGTGTTATTCTTATTGAACTTGATGTCAGGGAAGTACATCTTGAGGACAGCGGAGCTCGGGTAGCGGACCCAGAAGAACATCAGCTTGGCTTTGCGAAGGTGCATCGGCGTCAATGTCGAAGAGTACACAGGAGTGAAGGATAATATTGGTAACATTTTAAATTAAATAATAAATAAACATAATTATATTATAACAATTAAATATTTATAGCAAATTATATTAAATTGACTTAAAATCTTGCCTTTATAAATCTAAGAATGGGGATTGAGGAAAAAAGGTTGCGTAAATCTGATTATATCCCTGTATTACGTAGACTGATTGAAGCACCACAAGTTCTTAATCCATTTGCATCTAATCTTATAATGTACCTTAGCAGATAGCTATAGTGTCCGTCTATTGTATGCAGACTTATAAAATTATACATTTTATTTAATACTTTTATATTTTATATATAGAAAAATATAATGTTAGTTTGTTTAATTTAATATTTCATACGATTCATAGAGTTCAATTTCGTAAAAAATAGAATATAGTTGTAATAACGAGTTAGAGTTGTATAAGTAGGCGCTTAATTAAGTTTACGGTTATTTCCTTCATGTATAGGTGGATGTTAGAAAAGTACAGTAAAGCGTAGAAACCGCAACACTTGTGGGGCTTCGGGAGTCGGATAATATCTACTGCTGGGTAGGAAGTAGGTGGCAGTCGTAAGGTTAAACAAAACATTTACAGAAATAAGATATGAGGCCGTGGTTTTGTATCAACCACTTCAAGAATTGAATGTCTGAATAGGAATTAGGCATGCATTATTATCTATTACTATAATATATTAAGTTACTTTTAGTTTTAAAAGTTTTTTTTATGATATATTGAAAAGGATATAGTAGGCTGAATCCCGTCGTAAGGCAAGTCAGTGGAATTGCAGTCCGAGTGCGGGTCCTGCGCGTCCATGTGTTGCGGGTGGTGCGGCACGGCGGCGTGGTGCGGCACGTGGGGGTGGTGCGGGCGCAGGTAGTCGGGCGACAGCGTGGCCAGCACGCGGTGATGCACCGAGTGCACCATCGAGTTCGGCAGCGGCGGCGAGTCCCTCTCGGGCGCTGGTGGCGACCGCGCTAGGCCACCGCCCGCGCCGAAGAACGGAGAGTATGGCGAAAACACTTGACTTTCGTGTAGTGATGGATTCGTTATCGCCACTGACGTTGGCAGATTACCGCCTAGGAATGGCCGTGGCGATGGCGACTCAGGAAACTTGCTCTCGGGCGACTGGCCGACTCCCTCACCCAGAATTCTACTCACAGTTCTTGGAGTAACGCGCGTGTCGGTGACTTTTTGTCTTTTTCTCTTTGGTGTGACCACTAAGCTTAAGGGCTCGGAAGGGTCAGGATTCTGATCCCGGTCGAATTGTCCATTCATTGGCGCAAAGTGTGGTTGCAGTGGTTTTTGCGGGGCCTGGAACATGCCTGTTGGAAGCCGCATGTGAGCGCCATGGCCAGGCCCACCCGCCTCGGGGTGCAGCGGAAACGCTACGCCGCCCGACGTACGGGGGCCATTCATATGGCTCATAAACATTGGATTATTTGTAATAAACGGGACACCATTAGGCGCGCCCGGGTGATGGACGGGTGGGTTACCTGACATTTGTCCCGACGGTCGTTCTGGCACTTTTGGAGTCGGTGACTTGTCGAGCAGCCGAGTCGCCCTTATTAAATCTTTGTTTAGTTGCTCGGCTGCCGCAGCTGCTGCCTCGGATTGTTTTCCCATTATTCGACGTTGGTGCACAAATCGCGTAACGATTGAGTCTATGAGGCTCGTTAACGATGCTGTAATTTCACTTTTGAGAACCTCTGCTAACCCTTCCAGGTCCGCGCCCGATACTGGTCCAACTGAACCTGAATTGCTTCGCAATGCATCTAGTCTTTCAGCTAATTCTGATGACAACGGGGGTTTCGGAGTTTGACCCATTTGTCTATGCTGCGGTGAATGCTGATTGGACTGAGGTCTTTGTTGTTGACTGTTTTGTTGTTGCTGCTCACTTGCTTCCTTCATTCGCGCTTCTTGTTCTAAAAATAACTTTTGACTTACATTGAGGTACATAGCAGCTGCATTGTTGAGGTGTTGATGTGTATGCGGTGGGTGCATATGATCACTGGGTGGTAAGTGAGGCATCAGAGGCAAAGCTCCATTGAAACCAGGTGGTAGGTGTGCATGCGCTACAGAATGAGCTTGTATTTTTGCACTCATCATCTTATTCATAACTTGAGAAAGCATGTTTGGTGCTGCACTAATAGGTATGGGAGGAGGCACTTCTTTCACGGGGGATGATGGTTCTGATTTAGGCATAGGGTCATCATTTTGTTCTACATCACTAGAAGCACCATCATTGTCGATTGTTTCTGATTCTTGTCCCATTCTATTACACAATTGCAAATATTTTTCTTGCATCTCTGCAAGTTGTTCTTGCATAGTCCTTAGTTGGGTTTTTAAAGCATTTTTTTCTACTAACTTTTGCTGTATAGGGGGTCGCTCACCATCATCCTCCGAGTCATCTGACACTGTCTGTGCACTGCTACCGTGGCTCGTACCGTAGCGTTCTGCTGCACCGTCGTGTTGCTGTGGGTGGTATAATTTTCGTTTTTTGCAACCGTTCACTTGTGGCTGTTGGGGAGCGGGGCTAGCACGCATTGTTGACACTATATTTTCTACACGAGCACGTTTAACGTCAAGAGGTCGCGGGGACGAACGTTGAGCGTCACTATCACGATCCTCGGGCTCCGATTTGGGAGCGAGCAGTGGTTCATTCTGTGGGGCAGCTGGTGGTGGTGAAGCTCGGGAATCGCCGGCACTGTCCAAATTTAACAAGGCATCGTCCAGATCCGGCCTGGAATCACGGGACACTGGTCGCTCCGGTGACCGTTTCTCTTGTTTTGGTTCGTCATTATTATTATTTGCAAGTACATTGTTATTGTCCGGGGATAATCGCATCAACTCCTTCTTTCGACTTTGGAGAATGTCACGAAGTACACGATCGCGAAGCAAATCGCCACTGCTGCCATCGTCGCCGGCATCCTCCTGCCTGGGCGTGCGGCCCAGTAGCTCGTTGAGCATCTCGGCCGGCGCGTAGCAGGGACCGAAGAGTCCGAAGTGCTGGCGACCCTCAAAGATGGCGCCGTAAAGTCCGCCACTCATGTGTGCGGTGCGCGCGGGCGCGAGTCCGTTCGTCGCAAGAGTTGAATAAGAATTGCGCGGCTCGCCGGCGTCCACGCGCTGTCTGACGCGTTTCTGTTTCTTCAGTAAGTTATCCGAGTAGGGCGCGAGTGAGTCTGCCTCCTCCTCCGATGACATCATAGGCGAGGCGGGCCCCAATTGGCCGGACGGGCGGCGGGCAGGGCCCCACCGCGCTACTCGAGCCGCATCGCCCGCTCTGCAACAGGGAGGGGAGCGCGATCAGCACACCTGCTCGTGCGGCTTGCGACGTGCGTCGTGCGTCGTGCCTAATGCACTTCCTTACGCGCTCGACGGCTACTCGCACCAGTTATATGAACATGACAAACTTTAATATTATTTTAAAAAATTAACTAAACATAATAATTATACGCTTAGAAATAAAAGTAACAACTTTCCTCAATGTAATTTATAAATATTATTAAAATTTTATAAAGTATACAGAATAAATTGTCGACTTTCGTGTTCGATAGAGATAGTTATCAAGAAATCGATCGCAAATTACCTAGATGCTACAAGCTCGCAACCGATACGCGCACAAATTAACGAGAGTAGGTCAAAATAATACATAAGAGTATATTCACACATATGTATATATGTATGTATGTCTTTGACAAACTAGAATAAAAACTGCAAAAGATTTCTCACAGCATCTCTATTGTTTTAATTTGCGTATTATATGAATGACGTTTGTTTTTAATAGTCTTTATGGTAAGTATGTCAGAGTGGAATAGGTATTTGAAAGGTAGTTACGGTAACAGCATGTGAAAATACGTGCTGTAAATACAACAAAAGGCCGAGCATATGTATCAACCGCATTAATTTCTTTTGGAGCGTGACTCCGTATTCATGGAGGACAATGAATCTAAAAATGTCAGAAATAATTCTGTGAGACATGCGGCGTTAACACACGACTCCATTAAAACACGACACGACATCATTTTAATTATTTTATTTTTTTTTTCAGGTGAGTAAAAAAATGGTACTGTATTTCTGATAAGAAAAACTTGAAAAAATCATTTCTTTTTTTTTGTTCGCCATTTTTAATTAAAGTTGTTTTACAAGTAGAACTTTGCTATTTTTAGCTAAATCAATAAGTATTCTATAGAAAGAATAACTTACCTATAACTAGTTATACCTATATTAGAATACCTATATAATACAGGTATTCTAATATTCTTAAAAATTAATCTTGCACTTTCACATTACTTTTCCAACAAGAATAAATGAAAATTTAAATCCATTAAACTCCTGTAAGAATTTTGGTACTAATTCATAACGATCCTATTCTTACTTTAATTCAAAACGCCGTGTATTTAGCTGACTTTAGCTGCTTATTAAATGAAAGCTGCACATATTTTGTGCTTTTTAACGTAAGTAAGTGGTTTATATAAATACGTATGTATGTATGTATGTATGTACGTGTACGAACAAGCTCTTAAGGTTTTAAAAATAAAGATTACATTTGTGCGCCGATTATGTGGTTATACCTACAGAGTTTCTACCTCTTGAGCGAAACTTGGATTTAGCAATGAGACCTTTTCTTCTTTTTATGCTATATTTTAAAAAATGTAAAATTTTGCTAATTTTTTTTTTGTAATAAATTTTCCAAATTGTTCTTTGTTAGCGTGAATCGTAATAACTTAAATATATATGTATACATATTTAAGTAAAAAATATTTTGTTTTTTATACCTTATATAAATAATATGAGAAGAAAAAATTGTGCCTATAAAAGTCATATTATTTAAACCTATGACAATTTCACATTTTTCATTATTTTGAGTTTATTTAAGGTAGTCGTGGCGGAGGGGCACAGACTTATTTTTCATACTAAGCTTAATTTTCATATCTTCACTCTGGTGTCGAGGCAAAGTGCAGCGCTTAGCTCCGCCACTCAACAATCTTATGTAAATAAATTGTTTTAGAAATGTAATATAATCTTTACAAAATTATACTCCCTCCAATCGCCTTAGTACGCTGTCACGCTGTAGTGTATTTGCGTATAGCAGGGTAGGCAGCGGGAACCTAATATAAGACATTCCATCCCCTACTTTCCGCCGAATTTCCAAGACATTGTATGTTAAGTGGCGGAACCCAACACCGAACCTCGCGTTGTTACCAATATCGGAGCTTAACGAGAAAATTAATATTTTTCAATATATTTATCAACATACAAAATTATCGTCAATACATTGGAGACGGACACATCTCGCGTCTCTAGCAACATCCGGTCATATCGCACAATGAGATGCTATCAATAGCGGATGACTTCCGATGGTGACCACCAGCTTGCGACGGTCACGGTGCATGGCGATGTATTGGTCACCTTTATACCTAAAAGTATTAATGTTATTTTGTTCCGCAATTCTAGGTATGTTTCTAGAATAGATCTGGATGATCTTCTAGGTTTAAGATTTTATGGAATTCGTTTTTTTTTGTATGAATATGGTGTGATTTAATTGATAGTATCCTTAAGGTGGAATTTTTGCATTAATTTACGGGTAGAAAAAGAAAGCGCACTGGTAAATTCTTTCTTTTTGTAATTTATACATTTTTATTTTTGTAGAAGAACTTAAGTAGTTTCTTTTAAGTTTATTTATAATTATATGTTTATTAAGGTATATATAAATATTAATATAATTAGGATACAAAGTGACTGTAAGCGCGACAGGTTGTGGGTTCGGTTACCACTCGAGGAAATTAAATATTTGTCTCTGGTGTCATGACAAAGAGCGGCTCTGAGTTGAGCCACTCAACATGCAACATCTGCAAAATTCGGCAGAAATTGGGGAACGGAGTGTCTCAACACTAGGTTCCGTCTGCCTCTACTCTGCTGTGTGAGATATTAAATCATTGAAATCAATGGGAATTTCTCAGTGAATATAAAACAAAAAAACTTGAACATCGTAATTCCATCGTACGACATAATTTCGATAATTACCGCATCGTCAATAAGCAATGCGCTGTCAAACTGTGACCGAGGTGTTCCGATACTGTTTATATGTATGACGAGACTAATAGGTATATGTTTTTTTTCAGGTTCACGCTGTATCCCATATAGCAGAGGAGGCAGAAGGAACCTTGTATTAAGACACTCTGTTTCCCATTTTCCAGTGAATTTTTGAGTCATTACGCCAGTCAGTCAGTTCCGCCAGTCAACAGACTGGCGGAACTGAACGCCGCGTTTTGCCTTGTTACCGTAGCGAAGATGTGAAAATATTAATAAATAATAACAATAATATTGTGTAAATTACAATATGATTATGTAAATTTAAATATGTATGCAGGAAAATATCTTTATTATTATTTAATAATACTTGTGTCAAATGAGTATTTTCGGCTGTCAAATTTCTAGGTATGTATGTATATACATAACAAAACAAAAACATATATATGTTTTTGTTCAAAATCTATAATAAATAATTTAAATATAAGAAAAAATATATATATTTTTTGTAATTTATTTTCTTAACGTTATTTAAATGGTTCTATGATGAATTATTTATTTATTTATATCGTATCGTTATGTAAAAGCACCTTCACTACTCGTGTAGGCATGTGCTCCCGACACGACCTGTTGATTTTCCATATCGCACAACTAGGGGTTACCACCCTCATAGTAGTCGATATTCAAGAAAATATATTCTAAATTATTAATATAATAATATATATTTTAAATGATAATATTTTTTTTTAATTTAATTATTGTTGTATAGCTAATTGATTATATTATTTTTAATATAAGTATCTTATATCCTTACTAATATGTATGTACAAAGTTTCATGATAATTAGTTGAGTAGTTTTAGCGTGAAAACCTAACAAACAAACTTACAGTCACATTTATAAAAGTATCCGATTATGGCCTACGAGGACAATATTTAAACAATTATAATTTTAATTAACTGTATAAGATAAAATGTTTATAATAAGTTATGAGAATAACTTAATTTATTTAAAAAAATATAAAAAATAAAAACAAATAAATAAATTAGCTTTACGCTGTATCCTACACACAGCCGGGTAGGCAGAGGGAACCTAATGTTAAAACACTCCGTTCCCACTTTCCGCCGAGTTCTGGAGGCATTGCGTCTTGAGTGGCGGAACTCAACACCGCCCTCGGACACCAGAGCGAAGAAATGAAAATATAAATGTAAATAAATATTTTATTACCTCGAGTGGGGATCGAACCCACAACCAGTCGATTTTATTTTTTTAGTCACACTTTGCTGCGCCACGACGTATATATATACATTATATTTATAAATATATTTATATACATTTATAAATATATTTAATATATATCGAAAAAGTCCAACCCTGATTTCTACCCCTGTTTAATTTGGCGTGACCCGACGTCGTCTAATTTTTACGGAAATGTTTCTTTTCCGCTACCGCATTCCCATGGAAATATGGTTGAAATATTTAGAAGGCAAAATAAATATACGATACACGAGACGCTCGTCAAGTTAACACTTTTTTTCTTTTACTAAATATACATACTTAATATCATGTTTAAACTTATATAATTCGGGAATTTTCTTTAACTTTGTAAGAAATAATTAATAATTTATTTTGAAATATGGCAACATCATTTTATTTTAGCCAAATTGATATGTTTCATTTTTTTTAAATAAAACAATTCTTCCTTTCGATAGAGCTAAGACAGACAGTAAAATTATTGAAAAAAAACATCGTAAAGTAAACATAAAAAATATTTTTTCAAGTATGAATATAATTTTAATAAATAGATCTTTCTACTCCTTTTCTAGATATAAAATGTACTGAAACTTGTTCCACATTTTGTGTATGGTGACTTCCTTTAATATAAAAAATTAAAATTTCTTTTTGCTTCGTAAAATTTTACTTTATTTAAGTAATCGAGTTAAATTATATCTATGATATTATCGTGTGGCATATGGCTCTGCTACCCCATGGAACCCCATGGAAGTGTAGGAATGCGTGGGAATGTTTCACCCTCGCAATTACCTTTGCGTTTGTGTATTGTTCTTACTTGTGACTTATGGTCAGTTAGACCATATGACGGGTTAATAAGACAGGCAGGTGTTTGTATTTCACATACAAAAATTAAATGGGGGCGAATAAATGTCATCCGTTAGTGTTTGAATAAGCCTCTAGTAGAGGGGACATAGTGGTTAAACACTCCGTTCCCTACTTTCTGCTGTTTTTTTCGAAGCATTGGGTGTTGAGTGGCGTAACTGAACGCCGGGCTTTTGCCTTGGTGCAAGAGCGAAGAAATTAAAATATTAAGAAAATAATAATTCATTCCTTCAAGTGGGGATCGAACCCACAACCGTCGCGTCGACGTCGCCTTATAGAAGTATATTTATTGATAAGCCTTAGGTACTTCTCACCCCCGTGGATAACGTTATCTAATGATATCAGAATAGTTTTCCACCTCCAGTTTTACTTGTTGGGTAGTAGAATATATCGTTACAGTATATCTAATTGAATCGGGTAATCTATTATAATTTAGACTGTGTGACATCAATATTTAATAAATATTTTTTTTCTAATGTTTGAAATTATTTATTTTACATAAATTGAGGCCAGTCGTAGCGTAAGGGCACTGAGTGTGACTGTAAAATCGACTGGTTGTGGGTTCGGTCCCCACTCGAGGAAACGAAATATTTATTTACATTTATATTTTCATTTCTTCGCTTTGGTTTCGAGGCAAAGAGCGGCGTTGAGTTCCGCCACTCAACACGCAACGCCTACAGAACTCGGCAAAAACACTAGGTTCCCTCTGCTTACCCTGCTGTAGGGGGGATACAGCGTGTAGCTAATTTTTTTCCAATGCCGAAAATTATTTATTTTATGCTTTTTGACTATACATAAGTACTAGTGTAACATTCCGACAATTTTTTTTAATAAAATACTAAATACGGTGCATTTAAAATATGCCTGTCGAAGCAGTCTTTATAATAAAATAGATTTAAAAAAAAAAATAATGGAGTGGTATTACCTTTTATAATTGGAATAAAGCATCTTATTTTAACAATTAATTCTTTTATTGGATATTTCTTGACTAAAATAAATATGGTTTTCTTTAATTATCTTTAAGAGGGCAATGCTCGTACGTTCATTTTACATAGAATTTGTTCACTAAATTTTACATGCCAATAAAAAATATTCTTCCTGTTTTTTCAGTATATTCTACAGCAAGTTTCATATATTTATATATTAAAAGGCAAAAGAAACATAAAATTGAAATGACAGTCAGTCATTAAAGGTTTTAGATGAACTGATAACGGTGCATATGCATAGGTGTAATAGTGGCTATCGCGTGATGACTGTAATTTGAGGTGATTCTAAAATTTAAACGCTTTTCAAATAAAAATTCTTCAAGCATAAATATGTCCGAGGTATTTTTTTTTAACGTCACGCTGTATCCTGCACACAGCGTGGTAGGCAGATGGGACTTGGTGTTAAGACACTTTGTCCCCATTCTCCGCCGAATTCTGGAGGCCTTGAGTGTTGCGGAACTCAACGCCGCCGAAAATGGAAATATTAAATATTTCATTTTCTCGAGTGGGAATCGAAGCCACAACCTGTCGCGTTTATAGTCACACTATGTGACCCTGCGCGATGACTGGACTTTGAATTATTTGCGACTATTACGTGGCTGAAATTACATTTATCGGTTAATATAGAGATATATTTATTACGAAATAGCTACCTTTAAACAAAACTTATAAAACTTTTAATTATTTCTATATAATAATAATAAAGGATATCTACAGGGGTGTACACAATTTGATTATTGTAATTTCTTGTCAAAAAAAACGTTACTTTCAAATTACGTTATATCTAAAACATACAGATAATCGAAGATAATTTTCGTAATTTTCTATACTTAAATTATATCAGAACCAAACAAAAGTTATTAAAAAGAATATCGATGTTGTGTCCAGTAAAGGGTGAAGCGGCAATCAGTATGCATAAGTTATGATTCGGTTGGCGTGTCTGCCATTACGGCCTTCTATGAAAAAGGACATTTCCCTTATCGGCGGGTATCACGAGAATAAAAACAGAGATAAGATCGAAGCGTGCGGCGACTTTAATCGATATCGACAAATGCAATTGTCTAGTGGCTGTGCTGTGGCGGCGCTTCGATAGTTTTTACTTATATTATTGAGATATTGTGAAGAAAAATGAGATTATTTGGTTCAATATAGGTTAATATCAAATATATTTATCAGTTAATGAAATTATATTTAATAATGACATACAAAATTTAAATTCTGGTCTTATTAAATGTCCATGTTATATTTTATTGCCACAACAATTTTAATTAGTTATTTAAGATCTAATCTTTAAAAAAGACCAAACACACTTCACTATTCTATTTGTATATCGATTTTTTTTACTCAATTCTAATTTAAAATTAAACTCAAATTGTATTACATCTATCAATTAACTTTAATTATAAACAACTATCAGTAAACAACACAACATTTTTTTTATCGAAACTAAAAGTTAATTATAAAAACTTATCGTATAATATAATATCGACTTTTGCCATCCCCATAGCGGTGTATGGGAAGACAGGCACTTATTAGCCGTCATTATCTACACCAGTATCGCTGTGACATATGGCCAATATTGGTGGAGCATATCTGCGCTGTCATGCGACCACCTACCACCTAGAAATACCTTAATTAGTCTTTGTTCATTATTATTATAGGTACATGCGATATTTAATATGGTTTGTAAAATAATGTTTTTTGAAATTTTTTTTTCATTTTTTTTTGTAATTTTAAAGAATTTTATGGTAAAAGTCACGATATAGAATTTAAGTGTTACCTTAGATAGTTTATCGTTTTTTATAATATTATAAACAACATAGATGTAAATTACAAATGCTTTTTTTATATATTTTTTGTAATATTATATTGAAATTTGTTATCAAAAGTTTACTTTGAATCATTTCCTTTCTGGGCAACATTGTTAGTAAAAGTAGTTACTTGTCATGTACACTTTCTTAGCTTCACGCATATAGCAGAATAGGCAGAAGGAAAGTAATGTTAATTCTGTGCTCCTCACACATTCAACTGCATATATTCAGGATATTAAATTATATATCTAAAAATAACCCTACCTAAAATGAGATTAAAAATACTACGAAATTACACTTAAAGAGTCCTCTGTCACTTTAAAAGTAAAAAAATGTAAATTAATTTCAAACGTTACATTTATTATTACAAACATAAATTCAATATATTGCTATAAATTATAAAAGCGAAACATTAAGGAAATTATACGAAATTATTAATTTGCACTGTTACTAAACGTGGCACATCCTGTAGAAACAGATGAATCACGAGGGCGTATACGAAAAAGTAAGCAAGCAATATTTTTGGCAAAGGAATTTCCATATTGTTCCAAGAATAATTATAAAAATGTATGTATGTATGTACGTATTGAAATATATTATAGTTTGTAGGTTCGTTCTATCCGCAAGTACACTGCCTTTGCCGAAAAGCAAAGCCCCACTAAGAAAGCACAATAGCAAATAATAATCATAGCCAACCCGTGTATTATAGTAAGAGAAAGAATATTTTAGCATCTTTTTGGACGTTGCTCTCTTTCAGCAGGTTCTTTGGGGAAAAATTACTTTTTTTATTATTTTTTAGCTTCACGTTGTATCGCGTATGTATGTATGGCAGAGTAGGTAGAAGCAACCTAATGTTGAGACATTCCGTTCCGCTGAATTTTCGAAGCATTGCCTGTTGAGTGGCGGAACTCAACGCTGTGCCTTGTTACCAGAGCAAAGAAATAAAAATATTATTAAATAATAGTTAATTCCACCGAGTGGGAATCGCACTCACAACCGTCACGTTACAGTCACACGCTTGTGCCCCTGCGCCACGTCGACTTCAAAACTATAATGTATAGTTAAATACATATAAAGAGAAGAGATATATTAAATATATTAAATAATTACTAGGATAACTAAACTGCACTTTCCTTATTACAAGGAAAATTGTGACGTAGAATATAATATAAGATAAAATTCTAAATTAACCATTTAATTATTTGGATAGCATTATTAATGTATCAGCTATTACGGTTTTTGAAAAGAATTTGATGTTTTTTTTTGATTATGTAAAAAGCCAAATTAGCTTTTAATTTTTAACCTAATATCTATTTGTAGGAGTTTTATAAGAAAAATAAGTAATTAGACGCGTAAGTATAAGCACTTCCATGTAGCATAGCTCTGATAAGATCGTATGACGCGAGCGAGAGCTTTAAACGGTTTTCAAGAGATACAGATTCGAGTCCCACTAAGTGCAATAGTATTTAAGTATTTTTTTATAGATAAAAAGAAATTAAAAACGTTAGAATGCTCAACGCAGCAATGCCTAGTAAAAATTCGGCGGAAAGTAGAACGGAGAGTTTTAGCACTAGGTTCCCTCTACCTACCATGCTGTATGCGGGATACAACGAGAAGCTTCTACAATTTACTTAGTTCTATATTTTTTTTGTTTGTGGTACCAAGATAGAAGTTACCATATAACAATATGTATTATAGATGAGCTTCAAATAGGTAATTATTCATGATATATGTGAGTAACACATTGCGAAACGATGTCTCCTTATCGCGCGCGCCGGCCTGTCCCGAACAGAAAACTGATAAACGTATCACGTTACAATTGAAAACTGTCCAAGTCATGAGTTTAAGAGTTTTGTTGAGCACGTACTGGTGTGGTGTTTTTTTTTCTGTAGGCAGAGGGAACCTGGGAACCTAGTGTTAACACTCCGTTTCTATGGAGACACTTCCGTTTACTTTCCGCCATACTCTGGAGGAATTTCGTGTTGAGAGCCGAAATTCAATAGCGGAGAAATGAAAATATCAAATATTTCTTTTCCTTGAGTGTAAATTGAACTCACAACCTGTGCGTTATCAGTCACAGGCTTCTGCCCCTGCTGGTGCAAGGGCAGAAGCCTGTGACTATTGCCAGTTATGGATATCTGGTCTGAATGTTATAATGTATTTAGAGTTCCTTTTTACGGAAAAACATAGGTAAGATCAAGAAAATTTCATCTATAAGAACAGCGGTACGAGAAATATTGTGAAATTAATTATTACACTCAATTTGTTTAGTAATAATAATGCAACGTTTCTTTATTTGGTTAATTATTAATTTAAAGTGACGTAGTTTAAAACCTGTTGTTGGAGTATTGTACTGGATGCGAGTAATACTGAGTTAGAGTTTAGCTAAATGCTGAGGATTTTTGGATTTTTAATTATTTAATTTAATATCTCAAGGTTCCTTCGAGAGCACAAAAGTAGGCATTACGACACATGGAATAAAATAAAATATAATTAGATATCGACAGTTTTAATTGAACGAGCTAATTTCTGTTTATAGCAACGAAAATTTATATTACTTAGCTCCAACGCCCACACTAAAAAGACATTGGGATTTACCCAAAACATGTAAGTATCATTTGGTATATGATTAATCATATTTTCCTATACGTTCAAGTAAAATGCGGTTATTTAACATCGCTTATATTCTAGAGAACACGCGACTACATAACTGGCCACATCTGGCCAGTTTCTTATCAAAAACAGAAACAGAATTGTTGTTTAGAAGGAAAACATTTGTTTTATCTAAATTATATTATTCATATTTCCGTCCTTAACTTTTTTATATTCATTAGGGAATTTTACGGTTTAAGTCGAAGAATGGTTTTTGCTTCCTGCAGATAGTCTTTACTGTTGGTTTGTTTGTTTTGGGACGCGTGAGGTCCGCTCGAGTATTTCACGAGAATTAATAGGCAGGCGGTTAATTTTTGTTATGTCAATCTGGTGAAAGTTATCGGCTTAATAAAAAAAAGACTTTTTTTTATTTTGGGATAAAATTAACACATAATAGGGTTCTCTTTATCCGTAAAAGGTGTCAATTAGTGACTGTTGATTTATGTTACAATGTACGTTTTCGTTTATTCTTTTACTGAAAATCAGCAAAACGTGTCTGCAAATTTGTTGGCAGACTTTTGTATACAGATTTCTTTAGTATATTTCTTATATAAGACTCGAATTTTACCAATACTTGACATAAAACAGCAAACGAGGATTTTAAACTATCCACCCAGACACGGCTTCGCCCGCTTAAAGCTATTGTAATATTATAGTTAAACTATATACAATGATTAGATAAATTATAGTCTACGTACTATTCTGATGTATAAGTTATATTAGTGTAAAGATTCATCTAAATCTGTTAAGTAGTTTTTGCGTGAAAGCGTAACAAACATTCATCACATAGAGAAATATTTTAAAAGTACCCTTGTCTAATAAAAATAATAGAAAATGATAAACGGGCAGAGCTCAATTGGTTGAATAGAGACATCCTCGCGTCGGAGACGAACCGTCAAAACATCTCGTTGACTGTTGCACTGTACTTAGTTCCTTCCACCGACCATCAAATTGTCTCTTCCTCCCAAACATTGTATAAAGGGTGGGTCACAATAAATTCAAAAATATACTTTTGTTTAATAAAAAAAAGTATTTTTTTAAGATTACACAAAAATATGTTTTTTGTAGTGTTTACACAGACATACAGTTTGTGTTTAAATTATGCATAATATATATAAAATAACGCCCACAATAATGTGTTTAAGTTGTTTCGATTTGTTAGGGGAGAGGTNAAAATCTGTGTTGCCATTCAGAAATAAAATATTCTAACGAATCCGTTCGTAAACTAATATAATATTGCAGGTGGCTCTTTCAAAACCTGGCTCTTTCATGCCACCTCTCCCTTACTATTAGAAGTGATAAGGAATGGCTTTAAATAATTTAAATTAACTTAATATTTTGATTCGATATTAACTTTAAAATCATCAATATATTAATATTAATATTAGACTTAAAAGAGCTTTAGCATCGTTTATTTTTTCAGATGTTAGTATGAGTTTAGTGTTATTTATACCTAACCTTTGCCTAATTTTACTAACCTAAAATATTTCAATTATAAATAGCTAAACTTCACGCTATATCTCACATGGAACAGGGTAGGCAGAGGGAGTCTGATGCTGAAACACTCCGCTCTCCACTTTACGCCGAATTCTGTCGGCATTGCGTGGTGAGTGGCAGAACTTAACGTGTCGCTTTACTTCGACACCAGAGCGAACAAATGAAAATATTAAATAAATCATTGATTTCTTCGAATAGAAATCGAACTCACAACCGGTTGCGTTTGCGTCTCTAACATAATGATTTAATTAGATAATGAACTCTACATAATTATTTAAACACAAAAAAGCCACAGCTTGTCAAACTTCCATCATCAACACGAAACAGTATTGCACTTGTCAATAATCCCTTCTTATCTGCCTTCATGTCATCACTTCCCCAGATAGTCGGAAAATAAAATATCGTATGGCCGTTTTAAATTGTGATAAATGCGGTTCTTATTTTTCACTCCACTATACGCTGATTTTTAATATATAAATGAAATGAAATGAAATGAAATTACATTTGCTTTCACTATTTATATTTATCATTTCACGTATTTTAAATATTTATACGGAATCGAAGTTATTTTTCTTGGTTATTCGGGTTTTTTTATGATCAATTATTATAAGTTAAATGTTGTACTTAAAATGTTTTTTCAGTTTGTATTTTTTTATATAATGTATACAGAATAAGTGAGGTAAAGGAAATATAAAGTGAAATTCTTTGCTTTTTTTCTTCTTGAAGTTTGAGTTTTCGTCCGAATTCGTGATATTTCTTGTTGAAGAGCGTAACTCAAAGTCGCGATTAGATTATATTTAAATACATATTTTAGTCTCACACTGTATCCCGCACATAGCAGGATAGTCAAAGAGAAGCTAGTGTTAATATATTCCGTTCCCATTAAGATTTCATTTGCCACTTTCCGCCGAATTCTCAAGGCAAGGCGTCTTGAGTGGCGGAACCTAACGCCGCGCTTTCGTCTCGTTACCAGAACGAGGAAATGAAAGATTATAGATTTTAAAAGCGTAGACTTTTGAAAGCGTGTTAAGAATGGTTTGATGCAGAACATCCTATTATTGAATCTCTTGATCATTTTGAGGCCGATTAGGGCCTCTTTGAAGATTACATTTGTTTTTTTTTTCATTCCATAATCACTGATAATATAAATATTTAGTGTTGTCTGTTTGTTAAGCATAATACCTTCAAGCATCTAAATAAACACAAAATAAGTAGTGACAAAAAATATTTATCTATTGTTATTTTTTTCTTTTGTGTCGTAAATAATATGAGCATTAGATAAGCTTTCTTAGAATACAGTTAAGCTTGACCATCGAATACACCTACTCCTATTAATATTTATTTAAATACAGATACATATATGTTAGTAGTATTTGTTAATTTATTTAGATGTTTTTCATTTATAATAATTAATTATTATAATTCCCTTATAAGGTATTCATATTTACGTCATGGTTACAGATGTAATTTCTGACGAGAGGAACGAGAATTAAATAATAGGGAATACTTAATATATTTAAATGATTTATTGAGTTTATATGTATGTAGGTAGTGTTGAATCCCACATTCCACATTCTTTCTCTTAAAAGAGCAGAAAATAAACAGGAAAAGCACATTGTACCATTACTAAATCTTTCTATTATAAGTACATGAAGCTACATATTTTTTATTATTATCACATTACAAAACATACAGAAATGTTCAATTATAAAAAAAGTCAAATCAGTTTCACGCTGTATCCCGCACACAGCTGGGCAAGCGTTTCATTTCCTCGAATAGGCATCGAACTCACAACCAGTCGCGTTTAAATGCACACCTTTGTCCCTGCGCCACGATGTTAGACGTTAGATGATGTTAAATTATGTTAATTTAAAATTTAAATATCTATATAACAAAATATGATAACAATTTTATTAATTGTACAGAAAGCAAACAAAGTTTTAATATACATTAGAGAGCGATCACGCGAAAAATATTCGTTTATAATATAGATACTTGATAATAAAATTCGATTGGAACATCCAATTTTGTCCATAATTTACATAAGAAATTTAAAAATTGCATTATTTATTGTTATATTTCCATATATTATTAATATTTGTTCTGTTTTATGTTTACACATTTCCCATATTTTGCAAATTATAACAATGGAACTGAAGGTATAATTGATTTTTTTTTCTATTTTCTACGTCGATAGTATTCCCTGATGTAAATTTGAGTTCACAACCATAATTTTATGACAAATCTATCTCAACGGCGCAGTAAACACATTTTATATTTATATGTTTTTAATAAGAACATATACCTAATAGAAGCCAATCGTGGCGCAGGGGTACTAGTGAGCGACTGTAAACGCGATAGGTTTCGGGTTCGATTCCCATTCGAGGGCATGAAAAATTTTATACTTTCATTTCCTCGCTCAGTCAACGAAGTAAAGCGCGACGTTGTGTTCCGGCGGTCAACACGCAATGCCTTCAGAATTGGGGAACGGTATGTCTTAACACTACATTCCTAGGTTCCCTCTGCCTACATGCGGGATACAGCGTGAACCTAAAAAAAATATAAAACATATATGCATATCAAACAAAATGAACGTGTTTATTTGTATGCACAAAGCCCATCCGAGATTGCCCAGCAGCAAGCGGTGTGCGTACGACTCGTACAAGATTGTTTCCTCGTTAGTCGTCCAATTGAGTAGGAGTTCCGCAAGGAGCGGAACCCAGCCCTAATAGTTAAATTGATCACTCAAGTACGCTCAACGTGTACGGTGCGTACACTTTTAAGGATCATTTTAGTTACGACAGAAAGGGTTTAAACGGTATTTTTTAAATCAATGTTAAGTATAATTACGATTAATTTATTTATTGAATTTAAGATTTGTTTGGGGTCAGTCGTGGTGGGGGCACAAGTGTGTGTAAACGCGACTGGTTGTGGGTTCGATTATTGTTCGGGGGAATGAATTATTATTTATTAATATATTATTCATTTCTTCGCTTTGGTATAAACGCTAAAGGCCGGCGTGAGATCTGACATTCATTACGTAATGGCTCGAAAAAATCGGCGGAAATGTCTTAACACTAGGTTCCCTCCGCCTACCCGGCTCTATGAGGGATACAGCGAGAACCTGATATAATTTTAATAATAATTGTATTGTATTTCTAAACGAGGCATTGACTAAGAACTTAGGAAATTCTGGTGATACAATAAAGAGTAATTCATAAAATAATTAATCATATTCTTTTATGAATAAGACTAAAGGAAAGTGAAAGAGCTATTCCGTCATATTATTAGTCAGAACTAAAACTTTATTATAATTAGTAAGTTTGTTGAAACCCAATACGTTGTATGATATTGTTTATTAAAATAACTTATAGTATAATAAACAGATATAGTTCAACGTGGACGTCAAATGGCGAAATGACAATGTTATGGTTTTTTTGGTATATAACGATGTAGCCTAGCCCAGATTTCAACTTAGTAAGTACGCATACCTTCTTAACTATATATTAGACTATTAAATTTCAAAATTACAGTTTCGCTAAAATAACGTACCAAACCCGCAATGTCTCGAAAATTAGAGAACAGAGTGTCTAAGCCCTCCATTTGATATCATAACATGTGAGAAAAGGCTTGAAGCTGCTCTATAATATATTAAAACTAAAAATATACGACGTCTCTACAAAATTATTTCGTAGCAGTAGAGCCGGGAAGGTTATGCAATTGCTCTGAACCCAGGAATTCGCTTTTATTGCAGAAGTTGCAAATGATATCTTAAGGCCAAAAAGACCTGGCTTACATCCAAAGTGTTCGAAAGTCTGTCCGTGTTTCTAGAAGAGTGATACACATTGTCTTCGTGATACTAAATTTTGCTCTATTTCTTGTAAAAATAATAATATTTAATTAGTGAATCAAATAAGAAGTTGCTAAAATAATATTTAAAAATAATCTTCAAGTTATAAGAAATATATTTTACAATGTCAAATGTAATTTAAAACAATACACGCTTAACAAAACTAATATCCAATACAAAAAACACATAAAATCTAAATATTATACTTAAATTACTACCTTCAAAATTAGGCGAAAAGTGGAAACCGGAGAGTCTTAACACTAGATTCCCTCTACCTACTCTGCTGTGTGCGAGATACATCGCGAAGCTGATTTATTATTATTACTACCAACAAATTGTTTAACTTTAACCCTAAAACTGGTATCCTCAACGGCAGTGTGTCACATAGACTTTGGGGTTATAAATGACCCTTTTCAAACTCGGCTCAAAACTGCATGCATATGTAACGGGATAAGTTCGTTGCAGTTTTAATGGTTGTTCGTAAGTGTAATATCTAGTAATAATGCTGGAGGCTCCGTTGGCATGCCTTGTTGCTTTACGGCCGGTCGTTGGGACTTGGGAAGAAACATAACGTATTAATATGTATAAGCAATATTTATAATGCAACTAGTAATATAAAATATTAGATACTTGCTAGCATGATCGTAGAGGGGGAGCCGGGTGGACTGTGCCCACCCCAGAATAGTCTGGTGCCTACCCCCAGAAATTTTACTTACAACAAAATTTGTCCCGAAAAATTAAAGCAACAATATTTACACGAACATATCTGTCCAAAATTAAAGTCCAGTCCAGAAAATATGAGAGATATCTCTCTCTTTTAATGGTATCAATTATNCACTAGGTTCCCTCTGTCTACCCTGCTGTGTGCGGGATACAGCGTGAAGCTGATTTAATTTTTTTAATTATATTTTTATAATACAAGCTTAATAATGACATAGGTCGATCAAGGAGGTGGTCCGTGGTTTTTGATGTAGTTGAGTTGTGTGGCTTAACACCTAAAATCTTAAACCCAAATAAAGCACACAAATAATTTAAAAACTATTTCAAATTATTTAAACTGACTTATCAATTATCTTCTCTAAGTCATTTAAAAGTGGAAAACAAAATAATTTATACCACTACCACTCGCTTCTCCATATTTTTAAAGAATAACAGTCTTATAAAAACAAAAAAAAAGAGAGAATATTTTAATTATCTTAATAATAAGACAAAAAGAAAAACAAAGCAAAATTTAGCACGACGTATAATATGTTCACAATTAGATGGTAACGCGACCACTTTACTCCTTGTTGATGTTAAAAAAAAAGCTCTTAATTAATTTAACGTGCCGCACCTAGTGGCGCGTTTTATTTATAGTTTGGCCGGAAGTGGCCGCAAGTCGACAAATTGAACGACAAATTGGCCGACTGGTCGCCCAAGCAATTATAAGTATAATCTTAATATATGTGACCTCGGTACAATTAGCTCTACCTGTCTAGCGTCTAACAATAGAAATGTTGGTGATGTTTTATGTTTATTACACGAACTTGCTGTGTTCATATATTAGTTTAATGTACCATTGGATTCGATATTATCGTATTTTTTATGTTAAGGGTGGGGTAGGCAAAGGGAACCTAGTGTTAAGGCACTCCGTTCCCCACTTTCTGGTCAAATTCTGGAGGCATTGCGTGTTGAGTGGCGGAACTCAAAGCCGCGTTTTGGCTCGTCACCAGAGCGAAATAATGTAAATATAAATTTAAATAAATATTTCATTTCCTCGATTGCGGATCGAACCCACAACCAGTCGATTTTACAGTCACACTTTGTGTCCCTGCGCAACGATTGGCCTTATATGTTTGTTATAAGTTGATAGAATTATTCGAATGTTGTTTAAGTTATATAATTAAAATGGAGTGAAAAAATTATTCTCCTTAAGAATTCTGTGTTAAAAAAATAAGGCATTTTTTTTAATTCATCAGATTTGTATCGATAAAAATCATAGCGTAAAAGGGTACACTTTTTATTCCGTCAGGGTCTCGTTCTATTTTTGTAGTTTCTATTCAATAATTCAATATTGAACTATTAATATGATAGAAACGGAGTGTATTAACACTGGGTTTCCTCTGCCTGCTATCTGCTGGATATTCTATTAAAAACAATAAAATGTATTATTATTAAATAACATAATTAAAGCTGGTAGAAGTAAAAGTTATAATGTAAAGTTTCAAGGAAATATGTTACTCGTGTCAGCTTACTTCAGATAGTGCATATTTGCGGTTAATGTATTATAATAATGTAAAACTAACATATATAATGTTTCATAATTATGTGTAATATAACCAATGGTCATGATTCATAGCAAGAAGTAAAATTGATAATTTTATATAATCGTCAGTTATATGTGATGCCGACGAAGTGTAGTGGTATAATGTCTCGTTGAAATTCCATGGTTCAAGTTCGATTCCCACTTGGAGGAATGAATTATTTTCATAAACTCGTTTTGGTGAAGCAAATCTATTATCATCACTAAATCGAGTATTTATATATTAGATTCTAACAGGGTAGACCTGCTGAATGTGGGAGAAACGTTAAGCATTAATAAATAAAAATTAAGCTAAAATTAATAGTCATTTTTTTTGTTTTCTAAAAAGACAAAGGATAGTGTTAGGCTCTGTCACGAAGTAAAATTAGAAAACTGGATTGACTAAGTCCACGTTCAACAACTTCTGTAAAATGCAGTTTCAGTGGGACTAATATGGTTCTACATCAGGTTTTCCCGTCTTTAAAATCAATTATGACCTTGATTGACTCGGGACCTAGATCGATACAATAAAAAAAGTTTCATTAAAATACGTCCAGTGAGTTCGAGGAAAGAAGTGCGTGTACAAACACAAACACAAAAATATTTTAAAATGTCAGATTAATGTTCTATTAATATTTATTAATCACCTTAAATTTATTTTACCTAAAAATCTCTATACGTAATGTACAGAAACACTTTTATACTGTTTTATTGTGTAATAAATTATCGATAATTTCTCTATTGTATTTTTTTTGTTTCTATTCTAATTGTGGCCAGTCGTGGCGCAGAGGCACAAAGTGTGACTGTAAAACCGACTGGTTGTGGGTTCGATTCCCATTCGAGGAGATCAAATATTTATTTAAAGTTATATTTCCCTTTTCGTCGCTCTGGTGTCTGGGAAAGCGTGGCGTTGAGTTCTGCCATTGAGTGGCAGAACTCAACGCCACGCTTTGCCGCCACGCAATGCCTCCAGAATTCAGCAGAAACTGGGGACCTGAATGTCTTAACTCTAGGTTCCATCTGCCTACTCTTGTGTGTGCGGGATACAGCGTGAAACTGATGTAACCATGATGTAATTTCTTTTCATTTTCAAGACAATCAATCCCATTTATATGCAGACACAACAAACAAGTAGTTTTGTCGGTCCGTCTTGCTTAATCATTCATTAAGGATATATCCTTTTTACCAATTAATTTGCGGACTCATTTCATACTCAGGGCGTTAGTTAGCGCCATGACTGTACCCATTAAAGTATTATGTTAAATTTTGACCGACTTTCAAGGAAAGATGCTATTTTAAGATTTCTTTCCCTATAAAATTATAGCAAATGTATTACCCAGTTTCTAAGAATGATCTAAGGTTTTTATATGTAAATATGTGTTTTATACGTCTTAAATATATAACTATTTTTTTGCCGAAATCGATTAGAATTGGACAATCACTAGTCAATCGTTTTTATTGAAACTGCGGCGGAGTGGTTATATTATATTAAATTATTTATTTATTAACTTATAGTTCCCGTAGCAAATGATGTTTACAGAATATGTATCTATTAAAAAAAATATAGCAAATGGCATTTAAAATTCCTATAATAGGGTTCCATAATAAATGGCATAAAACGGAACCCTTATATTATAGAAACGCCGAGTCCGTTCGTCTGTCCGACCGTACGTCACAACCGTATTGTTTATATTGGTTTAATAGACACAGTAACAAACGCGTGTTACGACAAATAACAATTAGAGCAATTAAACAGGAAGCGTGCAAGGATGTGAACAGATAGATTTAACCTTTGGCACATCCTACATCTTAGTTAGACGCCATCGCGAAACGAGGCTAATGACTCGTTGAGGCGACCCAAATGCAATTGTTGTTAATGCATATGCATAAACGTCCTTGATTATTATAAATATTGTGTTTCCGGATGTTGGTTTGTTTGTTGTTTTAGTGTTGTTTTTTGTTTGTAAACATCTGGTCTATGTTGCTTGGTAGTCGGTAGTGATGTAACACTATTTTATTTTTTTAGTTTATTTATGGTGTATCTTATATGATGAAGGACAAAGTGAGGCGTAGAATTATCTAATTTAAACCGCAATGCGTCCATAATTCGACGGATAGTGGGGAACAGAAGTATATCCAATAGGAATTGACTGCCTTAGCACTAGGTTCCTAGGTTCCCGTCTGCATTTATGCCCCTTTTTTTAGCTGCACGCTGTATTCCGCATATAGCAGGATAGGTAGAGAGAACCTAGTGTTAAGAAACTCAGTTTCACACTTTCCGCAGAAATTTTGAAGCATTGCGTATTGTCAGACGCAACTGAACACCGCGCTATCTCATGTTATCAGAAAAAGGAAAAGAAAACAATTATTTTCTCCGAGATACAGAAAAAAAATAAAAGATTTTATCCACAATGAACCAAGTAAACAAACTCGTATAAGTAATCTGTAGGAATCACAACAACAATTAAGAAGGAGGAGGGTATCCTTAACACAAATCGTCTAGCGTCGTAAGCTGGGGAACTTGTAAGACAATCTTGACTTAAACGTTCCAGGGTTGGTAAGTGTATTGGACAAGTTTAAACGAGATAAGCCCTGGTGATAGCCTTTATTAGAGTAACTGTTGCGTTTTAGTTAAGAAATATTTAAAAAATTTGTTTAATTCTTTTTAAGCTATGAGAATGTATTTTTTTTTATTTTTAATAATTTCAATAATAGATATATTACTTTGACAGGTCTTTTTTTTGATTATATGCAAAATAAGTATACTTTTTTTTGTATATTTAAGTTGAAATAGAGCTTGAATATTTTTTTAGATATACTATAATCTTGTAAAGTTCATTTTAAAAAACCAGCTTCACGCTGTATTATACAGCAGAGTAGCCAGAGGGAACCTAGTGGTACGACACCCCGTTGCACACTTTCCGCAAAATTTTTCGAGGCGTTGCGTGTCGAGTGGCGGAAATTAACGCCGGGCTTTTGCCTTGGTGCCAGAGCGAAGACATGAAAATATTAAATATTTCAATTCCTCGAATGGGAAATGAATCCACAACCAGTCGTGTTTACAGTCACACACTTGCCCCCCAGGCCTTAGATCACTTTTCAAAAAAAATGCTAGCCTTATCAATATAATTACCTATTCAAATTGTTTTGAAAATAAAAAAAAATGTATTCCGATATAGCCATGTTGAATGTGGCACGAAGATAAAATACGACTTCGCATGTTTAAGTTTCTCCATAAGTATTTTGTGTTCTTAATTGCTTGGAGGGCTATTAAGGTGAAGTTACTCGAAGCAAGCACTGCAAGACCAAAGTTTCGGTATTATCTCCAATCGGCCTAGCGCTTATCGAGCAAGATCCTTGTAAAGCTAATTTTGACAGTGTTCTAGAAACTGTTTAATCTGTGCTAACTTAGAAACTTATTCGTTACGGTACTTAGTTATTTTGCATGGTACTTTATATTTATTTTACATTTTGAGCGCGGCGTTGAGTTCCGCCACTCAACACGCTATGTGTCGAAAATTCGACTGAAAGTGGGGATCGGAGTGTCTTAACACTAGGTTTCTGATTACACTGATATGGAGGATACAGTGTGAAACTGAAAAAAAAATCTTAAATTTCCGAGATGACTATTTGTATAGCGCTACCGGAAAAGCCTTTCATCCATCTTCAATGCGACCTTATAAAATGAAACATGCTTGACATGTAACTTAAAATCGTGGAACGTCTCTCTTTTCACACCCACTGGTTTGAAACCACAACGTTATTTTTGCTGCATAATTATGCAGTCTAATAAAAATGCACATCTCAAGACACCGTCGAGGAGTTGAGTGGGCGAGGCGCGAGGCGGACTCAAAAGAATTCAGTTCATTACTGTCTTACCTTCTTGCTTTAGTGTTGGGGATAGTTTTTTTAAATATAGTTATATCGACATTTTAAATTTGGCTGTGGAAATAAAGTATAACTACTCTAAAAACATCTATAAGTTTAACATAAATCTAACAAAGGTAATGCTAAATATGACAATTTACATTATAATTAAAATATAAAACAGAAAACTATACTAAAAATTATTATATTGTAGTACAGTAGTTTCCATAATAGAACGAAGTCGAACAAATAACGTCTTCAAACTCCATTACCGTAGCCAGAAGATTCCATTCCATTAAAAAAAAATTACCAACAAAGAAAAGTAAAATGAGAGAAGAAAAAATAATTACACAAAAATATTTCAACGTTCGCAATCCAAGTCACTCGAACTATCATCGCCGAGCGGAACAAACTACCGCCAAGTGTGTCGATTTTCAACGTCCTCGAGAAAAAAAATATTCTCGAGTCGCAAGTTCAGAGGGGGGGTTGGGAGGCCACCCTCCCTCTTCCTCTGGACCTCCTTAACTGCTCCAAGCGGACAAAAAGAATGAATGGATCCGCCCCTTAACGAATACACCGAGCGGCATAATTCATACTTAGAAAAATGCAAGGAGTTGACATGAACTCTGTTACTTTTTAATTGCATCGATATGTGCGCCGTGATTCATTAAGCCAGCTTTAGTGTAAATGAACGGCTCCATAGCTCCTAAGTTGAGGTATTTTATTTATTAAATGAATTATTTTGAGTAATTTGCTTATTTTAATTGAGAATATTAAGAATTAAAATTGAAATTATATTACGAATAAATTGTTTAAGTTCTTTTGAAATAGTTTTTGTAAAATAAAGTTACAGTAATAACTAAATTGGTAGGAAGTTAAAATAAAAAAAATGTCCACATAGCTGGTTCATCATTCAGAAACATTAATTAATAAAAAGGATGGGGATAAAAGAAGCTAGGAACAAACAATCGCGACATAGTTGAGTTAGCGAGCATTGTACTGTAAGACGATAGTGATGGGCTTCCGATGAGCGGTTCTTACTTTACATTGCTGGTACGAGATGCGTTCATATATTTTTTTTGTTGGCTGGTATTAGTTATAATTTTTTATTTGTATTTAGATTATTGATATATATGTAACTATAGAGATTTTTTATAGATATTTCTTTTCAACATTTCATGATTTTTGGGGATAAAAAAATTGGTTAATGATAAATAGAAAAGAAGGTTGAAGGAAGATAACATCAATTTACTTAAGGTGATTATAGACATAATTACAGAATACAAACGATTATCTCGAATAAAATAAAAATAAAAAAAAATCGTAATGTACACCATGGCGATAATACATTGTACTAAAAACATAAATAATAACATTATTTACATTCAGCAATTAAAAACAACCTCAAAAAATTTGATTTCACATCTTTCAAGCGAACTCGCCCTACAAACGCGGCGCGGAAGGCAGCCACGGAAGTTAAGATGCGTTGGTTGCCACGTATAATTTTTCCACTCTCTTTCAATTCACCCCCTATCACCCCCGCCTCAACCCTTCCGTCTGTCAATCTTAACTACAAGGCGGGAACGCTACAGGGTTCAGTAGTGGCCCCACATTTTTTTTTTATTTTTTGTTTTAATAGGACTCCAGCCGGCATTACTCAGAATCGATGATTCAAAGTGAACCATAGTTTTAACGTTTTATGCGTTATGCGGGATTTATAAGTGCAATTTTTGCGTGCTCTCGCCCCTAAAGGTATAAGTTTTCGCTGATAGCGGACTTATTGACGTTAATTGGTAAATTTGATTTTATGATTTTGAGCTTTGGTGAATATTTTATACAATTACAATAAAAGTTGGGAAATAGATGGTCTATTATTATTTGATTTTTATTTTTGTAATAGCTTCACGATGTATCTCTAGCGGGATAGCCAGAAAGAGAGAGAGAGAGAGATAGAAAGAGAGATTGTTATAATGTATAGCAAATACAGCTATAAGCAAAAAACCTAATTTTTAGAAAAAATATATATTCAAAAGACGATATTTATAACATAATATAACCTCCAGATATAAGGAGACAATCACAAAACAAACAATTTTCAAAAAACGACATAAACACCCTTCTAATTGCCAAATTCTTCAAAAGACTTTAAAGGTAATCATAGAAACGTTACCAAAAAAATCGAAGACAGCTATTACGTCCAACGGCACGGCATTGTGGCTTTGAAGGCGGCAGAAACGAGAGACCAGACAGGCCAGGGGGAAGTAAAAAAAAATAATCTCAACTTGCATACGCGTAAGTAGCAGGTTGCAGTTGATGCGCGAAATGCGAATGCGTTATAAATGTCCGGTTTTTTTTTAATTATTTTTTTTTATAATAAGTATAATGTGTTTTTGGGTCTTATGATAAAATGTTTGTATTTAAAAGTATAACATTTTAATATTGAAACTTCTCTATAGATGTATTATAAAGCAATCGGTTCGTCCAATTGCTTATACCTTATGAAATATTAAAAATATGTATGAATTGATGATTCAATAAATAATTCCTGGTGTTAAGTATTACCAAGCCAACCAATTTGCCTTAATTACTCGTTTTAATAAAACACCAACCCACTAATTTTCGTACTAAATAAAAAATAAACCAGCGTATTTTAAAAAAATCCGGGTGCATCTTTCATTTCGACAGCTACATGCGACTCAAGATGCATCAGCAAAGGGGTCCCCTACGATCCACTACGCTGTACAAACTTACAATAGATAAGGGTTTCAAGTACCCCCCAAAAGGGGTAAGACATCCCCCCAAGTCTGCCTAGACTTTAGTGGAAGAAAAAATAATGGGGGAGAGGGACGGCGAACACCGATATACCGATCCGACTGTGGTTGACTTCCCTTCGTTCGTTCGTTTAAGCATGTCTTAATATCTAGATGCAGTCCGCTAATTACGCATCTCCGTGTAATACGAAAGATTGAGAGAGCACTAACTGTAGTTTCCTTTTTAGCTTTGTTTTTTATACGATAGGCGGGTTTTTATCGTACATCTTGTTGAACAAGGTTTAATTTGGTGATGAGATTTTAAATTTAGTTATATAATAAACTATTAATATGCTGGAAATTGGCTGTAAGAATTTTGTCTTATATCTAACTCAACAACAGAGGCCAGTCGTGGCGCAGTGGCACAAGCGTGACTGTAAGCGCAACAGATTGTGGGTTCGATAGCTATTCGAGGAAATGAAATGTTTAATTTTTTTTTTCGTTTTGGTCTCGAGGCAAAGCGCGCATTGAGTTCCGCCAAGTGATACGCAATGTCTCCAGAATTCGGCGAAAAATAGGGAACGGAGTGACTTAAAACTAGGTTCCCTCTGCCTACCCGACTGTATATGAGATACAGCATATATACCAGTTAATAAAAAAACTAAACAACATTTGGACATTCCACAAAAAAAAAACAAATAAAAATCTCTTACAAGAACATGATATCCTCAAATATTATTACGACACGCAAACCAGTTCAGTTTTACAACAAAAAAATACCAAAACGCTTTTAATTATAAAAATGTAAGTAACATAACACTTAGTTCTCTCAAGTCCATGAGGTGGATTTAAACCGCTCTAATTAATCTGGCTTATATCGTATTCCACTAGTATTGTTTACCTCATCTTTCTGGATCTTGCCTCGACGTGAGTATCTTTAGGTACAGTTGGCTACAATATTTTAATTTAAATTAGAATAAATATTTTTCGTTTGTATAAGAATTTTTGAATAGATTTTTTTGTATTAAATAATAAATAGGATATTAGAATAACTTTTGACGGACGGAAAAAAAATAATTTAGAAAAAAACATGAATTATGGCAATGCATATTAAATGCCTCAAACAATTGATAGAAAATTTATGGCTTATACGTTTAACTATAAAAATTATAATATTACTTATATGTTTTAGTACTTATAAATATTTGTGAAACTATATAAACAACTAAGAAAACATACGCCATTTTAGTAATAACAGCCTAAATTAAACACAAAATATTAACAACCATCAAACGTACCAACTTAAAAAAAAACTATATAAACTAATACAGAAAAGTGGTTCAAACAAGTAAAATAGAGCAAAACCCTATTTCTTAGTAGCTTAGGTCTTTGAGGTAAAATGAGAAACATCTTTTTTGCTGAGTGTAGTCGCACAGTTGGCTAACCTCGGCTGAACTTGATACATGACATTGTCTGCCCTTTCACGCACCTCGAGAGCCTTTTGTAGTACTAGCTACTAGCTTTCTTCTTTACGCTGGTTGCGCAAGTAAAAGGCTATACACGCGTTCGGGATCTAAAAAGTCCCGCGTTTTTCGCTTATTTTACTGTAATTTCATTTGAAAATTTAGTTAATTTGTTAGTTTGTGTTATAGTTAAGTGTGAAATCATTTTTTTTGTATTTAAACTATTTTTTTATGAATCTTTAAATAATATGTATTAGTTATAATTATGATAATGATGTAATAAAAATGAAATGAAACTTTATACGGCTGCATAATTTTCTTATGTAACCCGTAGGTAGATTTTTTTCTGAACGTACAAAAAAAAAACTCGAGACTTTTTTCTAAAAGTGTAAATGCTGAGGCGTGATTTCCTTTTCTTTTTAAGTTTCTAAAAAAAACAGTTTTCATGGGGCCAGGCTGTAAGAGCGGGGGGTGGTCAAGTGTTTCCGTCCTCAACTTCAATGTTAACATAGCTTAGTGAAACCTATCTTTATTCATGTGGCTGTCGAGTTATAATTGAATTATTTTCACACCTTCAGGTAGTAAAAAAAAATTTAACAAGCTTCCGTCCACTGCTACGTAACTAAAGATATATAGAATCTCCTAGTATGACAGTTCTTGTTATGTTAATTCATTAACAGCATATGTTAGCTTTTTATTAAAGAAAAATTGCACGGAAAAGCAGGTGATTACGATTTTTGCATTGACAATCTGTATATAAAATTCATACATCTAATGACTTCCTAACATATTATAATAATATAAGAACTATTAAAAAATATGATTTTTCAAATGGCTATTATCTATTGAGAAAATTTACAATTATGTAAGAACTACTAATGATTGAAGGCTTCTTTTAAGAAAAACTCCATAATTTTTAACTTCACACTTTATCCCCAGCGGGATAACCAAAGATAACGGAGCACCTAGATCTACGATCTCTATATTCCT
This sequence comes from Heliconius hermathena, assembly GCA_013403705.1. Lineage (NCBI taxonomy): Eukaryota > Metazoa > Arthropoda > Insecta > Lepidoptera > Nymphalidae > Heliconius > Heliconius hermathena. Next base: position 95,921 of record JAAIXJ010001785.1, on the reverse strand, counting down.
CCCCAAAACACTCCGTAGAATGGAGGAGTACGAAAAATCAAAAAAAAAAAACTCTTAATTTATAAGAAATCAATAATAAATTGAGACAAAAAAATAGTGGTGCACTCATCAGTTTAACCGGCGTATCTCAAGCCAGCCAAATGAGGGGTGAGTGTAGATTAATGAATAATTAATGCGCACACTTTTCGCGCCAATTATAATTATGTAAGGAAAGCAATTACGATCCCTGGCTGTCGACTAGGCGTATTTACATACACTATGTTTAGAATTTTTTTTAATTTATTTTTTTAATTATTATGTATTATAGCTATATGCCTATAAATTTATTAGCTATAATTAATTAATAAACGAAAATATAAGAAACAGCGGCGTTGAGTTCCGCCACTCAACACGCTTTGCTTCCAGAATTGGGCGGAAAGTGGGGGATTGAAAATGTTTTATTGGGAACGGAGTGTCTTAATTATGGGTTTCCAGGTTTCTTCTATACAAAAAAATATTTCTATATGAAAAAAATCATATAAACAGCCGACACGGTAGAGTTTTACTGTAATTTAGTCTTCATAAGAAAATTTTAAAAGCTACTCCTAAAACGGAAATCTCTTCGTCAAGACAAAGAAAAACAGTGCATAAGGGGTCTCAGGAAGAACAATGCTTTAAATGCATAATCAAGTTTACGGTTTACATTACAAAGAAAAGTATTAAAAGAAAAAAGTACTACAAACTCTTCTTTTAGAATCTGGTTTTAAAATTTCATATATAAAAGTAGAATTTGCTAAAACTTCATGGAATATGTCTACAGTTTTAGCTACAGCTTCACGCTTTACCACATATTAAGTTGAGCAAAGACACCCTAAAGTTAAGGAGCACTACTCTCTGTTCTCAACCTAAATTCGAGTCATTGTGTGCTAAGTGGCGGAACTCAACGCCGGTCTCGTTTTTATTGTAGCAAGAAATTAATTAATATAATCCATTTCCCTGAGTTTGTAATGAACATATTACAATCGTATATAAAATCAGACACTGTCACACACTGTGACTGATCTCCTCATATGTCTACAAGTATAAATAAATAAAACGAAACAGAAAATGAACGAAAAAAGTCCATTTACAAATAATCGAACTATATAAAACATTTAGATTGAAAAGTACTAAACTGAAATTGTACCACTAGACTGTCAGATGACTATGGACAGATAACAAGACAAAACAATAAGGACTCCATTACACTATACTATTTTAAAAATAGCTCATCTCGAAACTTAGACAGCCTAGCCTGTTTATAGATTCTAATATTACTATTAATAGGCATTAGGAAATGTTAATATACTGTAAATAAATAATACAATATATTTTTTTAACATTTTTTAAGTGTTATTCCACACTTAGAAAAGAAAAATATTTATTTAGAAAATGTATAAAAATTTGAACGTATGGCTGAGTGGTCAGAACGCCTGGTCGGTTTCCAGGAGGCGCGGGTTCAAGAAGCATATAGCAGGATAGGCAGAGGGATTTTCCGCAAAAATTTTCGAGGCATTGCGTATTGAATGGTAAATCTCAACGCCGCGCTTTGCCTTGTTACCAGAACAAAGAACTAAAAATATTAAAAAATAATAATCCATTTCCCCGACTAGGAACCGAACCCACAACCGTCCCGTTTAAAGTCACACGCTTGTGCCACTGCGCCACGGCGGCCACAATAAATAAATATGGTAAATAAACAAATATTATGTGCATTGTAAATATAATACAGGTATTTTTGGTGTTCACTCCCGCGTCTTCCTAATTGAAACTTAGCGGGAGCTCATTCTTATGCGACGCGGCAAAAATATCCTGCCTTCCCTTATAAAGAAGTTGACCGTTGCACTTGCCTCATTTTGTGTAGAAATTTGACGTGTATAGTGTTTACTATTAATTATTATTTTACATATTTGAAAAAAAATATGGAAGGACTTCATAATTTCCTAATTTTTTTCTATATAAAAAGTGTAAGTGACTACTAATATATTAATTCTTTAAAATACAATTTTTCTGTATTTTTTTTGTTATTAATTATTTAATATGTAATGAAATAAAAATATATTAGGACTACTTCCGGAATACAATAAAATAAAGATATTATCGCCATACAATGACCCAAATAATGTATATTTTCCCTCTACAGGTGCAAGAGCCATATACCACACATCTAATTAACGAACGCGTGCGCAGGTCCGAGCGGAACGTCACGCCTTGCCGGAAGCCCGACACCGGACGCCGAGATTGTCCCGAGCCCCTGATTCCTTCCGGTGACTCCGTTGGTCGCGCTGGGTGACTCCGGCTCAATGTAGACGAGCACGCGTTAAAATTATGGTGAATTTAAAAAAGTATATTAAATACAATAAGATTTTTTTTATTTTATCTGTCTATAATTAAATTGTATCATATCATGCTTTGTATTCCAGATAAGAAGATTGTCTCAATTCGAACCTTCAACGCTAATGTCTTCTATTCCCGATACTTCCTTACGGATTTTTCAAGTATTTGGTAAGATAGAGATAATGGGCAGACTAAATGGTAAGTACTTATTTTGAATAATAAATAAAAATTATAGGAAATTTTAAATATTTTCATAAGCTACGCTGTTATCTTTTATCTTGTTCCATACTTGAAGGTCGACGCACCCTGATCTTTAGCACGGAACGATTGGCGGTGATCTTTTTTTTATTGAACTCGTTATGTCTGACTCATATCAGATTGATATAACGAGATGATATCTTATGATGCTTAAATGTACATCGGACGCGAGAGTCATGTTACCACGACAAAATATATTAACAAAATATTTTCTTTCTTTTTGAAAAACTAAATCCAAGAACATATATTTTTAAATTCTTAATTAAATAAAAAAAACAACACAGTAGTAAGTTACAATAAAAATCAGAGAAGAAAATAATCTAATGCGAAAGACAATAACGTAGCGACCCATTCACTATCTTGAATAGACATCGTATTTCAAAAGGACGTTTCTTTTGTTTCCCAGTGAATATGCTTGAGAAGTTAATATATATCTAGTCAAGAAACAGTGGTTGTGCCTAACCGCTGGCTTTTGTTGAATATTGTATCAATTTACAATTAAGTTAAACACACCCCAAGTGGCAAGTGATTCTCACGACTATGGCGTCCTTCTCACGCGCTCGCCTTACACTTCCTTCCTGCTTGCCCGATGCGTCTGCGCAGTGTTCGGATAATCGAAGTTTTCGCGCTTTATCATGTTTAATATTATAAATTTTGATAATGCATAATTTTACACATATATAAAATATGAGGCATAGAAGTTCCAAACTTTATGTTTGGAAAAGTACAATACTTTATTCAGTCAGCACATTTTGTAGGTAATTTTTGCTACATTTAAAAATGTGTATCTGTTTTAAATAGTTTCTTTAATATTTTTTAAATGCTATATTTCAGTTTGCCCATTTTTTAGTTTTTTTTTATAAAAAAGACAATGTAAGAGTATCCGATCGCTCCCTCTCGAGGGTCATCCAGCGGTTGTAAGCGATACTAAGGGTGATAATCGGTTGCTGCCCACCGCCTGGGAACCACTTCTTCCGGACTTACAACTTAAGTGACAAATCTTTTTTTGATTGTGAGAACTATGGTCAGGATGTCAGCCCATTGTCGGGTTGAGGAAAAAGGCTTTCGGAATTTACGAACTGAGGAAGGAAATCTTTAGGAACAATTGCTATTATTAGGCTGTTATCAAACGTCGGAAATGACTTATTTAGAACAAATTATTGTATACAATTAAAACTAATAGTTTTTCTTTAAAATTTCAATATCCTCGGGAATACCACGTGTAGCTAGTTCCATTAAAAAAAAAGTTACAAAAGAAAAAAAAATGAAAGAACTTTAAAACTCAAGAACAGTATCAATTAACCCTTGCAAAGCGTTTGAGCAAACATGAATATTATATCTGGATGGGTCGTTTTGTCTTGCGCGATTTCTTCCAGCTTTATTTCCTTTGTGGCTTGGTAAGGACCATTGTTTAAGCCTCACGGGCGAGTCTTGAGAGCAAACAGGTCACGCTTTGTCTCAACGCTATTGTTTTACTAGGCCAATATTCCCATGGGACAGCCTCATCTACGGCAATTGTTATTTTATTTAAAAAAAATTAACAATAATATTTAATTGAAATTCGTACAAATATACTAGATGTAAATTGAAATTTGATACGATATCACTTTGGATACAGAAAACTAATTCTTTGTTAAGGGAAATTAGTAGTAATCTTAGACGATGTCTGGTGTTACTTTTTCTATAACATAGTAAATTTCGGGCTATATGTACATATTTAGCAATAAAAAAAACTGGTGAAATAAGCGCAGATTAGTATACGAGAGGATTAGTATACGATTCTCTTTGTCGGACAGATAGAATCTACTAAGCGGATTGAGCGTGCGTGTATATTAGCTGTTACATGCGTTAAGTAATAATGCGAAATGATAAAAAATAGAAATAAAAATTTTAAGAATATAATTTCGATTTAGAATATTTTTTTTATGTTAGCAGTTACGCGCGTTATGTGTAATGTGGACTGATCAAAAAAGAAAAAAATAAAAAACTTTTAAAATATAATTTTGATTTACAATTTCTCTTATAATAACTACTGAAATTCTGATATTGACATCATTGTCTTTTTATTTAAGCTTACTGTGAATTTTTCATTTTGAATTATATGTACGTACTACGCATTAAAATATATTTATTGTTTCATTGCTTTACATCGTTTTTTTTCTCAGACACTAAATAGAGTAGGAGGTACTTTTTGATACTAGTGGTTACTCGTGTAATGTTATGTTTAATTTGCACTTCAAATAAAAATATTCACGCGGAAAGTATATGAAATAATAAAACATAACAAATAACTTTTATAAGTTTTATTATTTAAATGGAAATAAAGATAACATATACATTAATATTATTTTTACCTTAGTTTTAGCATAATGACAAACGGACAAGCAAGCTGTCGCGTGACGTACCGTAGCGGGCGCAGTACCGGTCGTTTCACATCTGTCAGTGACCACTGTTCCTTTACTTAATTGCTTGTGAAAGAAAGGTTCCCTGATATACATATTGTTTTTTTATTTTTTTTTTATGGCAATCTAATATTTTTTTTGTTGTGGTTCTATATATTAGAAATGTTATATTGTTTTGGTTTTTTTAGTCTTCTTTGAGAGGTTACGTTTTTGTGAATAGATATATTGTGTAGGAATAAAATTTGTATTTCTATTTGCGATATAGAAACACATTTCTTTTCTGAAGTTACGGTTGCTTGTATCATCAAAACAAAAATACACTTATATTATTGATTTTTATGTATATAAACGCCCGTTACGTATAAACGGACATGTCAAAATATAAGGTTTACGGGAAAATGAAATAAAGATTTATCTTTCTCTAAAAAAAAATAATATCTTACGAGACCTTTACGGGTATATTAGAAATTTCTCAAAATTCGTAGTTAATTTTAGCTGCAGTTTCCATAGTTTTATTTACACATACATGAAATACTAACTAACTAAAATAGAAAATTAGTTTAATATTATCACAATTTATAATAATAAATAATACTTTCAATTTATCTTTAGGGGTTATATATTTCATTAATTAAAATTACTATTGGATATCACTTCCCTAACACCATATGCTTTATGCGTTGTGCCCATGTGTATAGTGACTTGGCGATTTTCTTACAAGTCTATTGTTAATTTCTTCGAAGACATTAGAAGAATAGCTCTTCTGCTTAAACCCTTAGAGGATATATTAAAGGGAACATCAATATAGAATGTAAACTTATCAGTTACTACAATGCCCTTTCCAATTAAACAATGTCTTGAACTTTGAAGGAAGCCAGTCCTAATATTGAAATTGACCCCGTCATGTTGGCGTGGAACAGAAACTAGATAAGTTCCAATTTCTTGAGTTGATTAGTTTTAAGTTTTTGTAGCGCACTTCCGGAACCAGAGTGACGTCTCACGCACGAATAGTTTACTAGAAATTGATATTTGGCCTCTTAGGTGGCCATTAGAGCGTCTGTCTTCCGGTTATTGATAGCTAGTGGCGCGTGTGTCCCTATTATAATTACTTCATTACTATCGATAATTTGTGATGATCACCAAATTTGTTTACTGATGGAATTCAAGGGGTTCCGCGTCGACGGTAAACTATTATTATTTATTTGTCTTATTTATTAAGAAAAGTTTGAATTTTTGATAGAAATATTTAAAGAAAAACATGTTTTTTTCTGGTTTACATATATCTAAATGATATTATGAATATAATGCTAGAGACCAGTCGTGGTCCAGGGACACAAGCGTGTGACTGTAAACGCGTCAGGTTCGATTACCAATCGATGAAATGAAATATTTTCATTTTTTTGTACTTTGTGGCAAAGCACGGCGTTGAGTTCCGCAAATCAACTCACAGTGCCTCCAAAATCGACGGAAAATGAGAAACTGAGTTGTTTTAACAGTAGATTAACTCTACCGACCCTGCTAAGTGCAGGATACAACGTGAAAGTAAAAATATATAATGCCAAAATAAGTAATCGGTTGTTCTAGGCTTAGTGTAGTAAAAATTTGTTAGCCAGTTCACGGTATCTAATAAACAGATTGTGCACTATTACTTTATAAATATATCTATTATTATTTGTCGCATTAGCAATTACCGTTTGTTTAGTCACTACGACACAGACGGACCAATGCGTCGCAATTACGCGATCGCGTAAACAAAATCAGATAAAACTCATCATTTTACAGCTAAACGAATTATCTAGTGTATTTCGGGTCACACCGCTCCCGGTGCGTCCGCTTGTTCAAACAAAATACCGACCAATCACGATTTTGTGAATTTGAAATTTGTTAAAGCTCAGTACAGAAAACCAATACCGCGTATCTCCACAGTACACGTAGGTACGTAAAACTACGCACAGGCTAAGCAAGCCCGTGGCTGTGTGCGTTCACCCACACACGCGCCGCGATTCGTATAGACAGACACTCACACAATACGATATTGCAAATGGGCTAGTCGAATGTATTCGTTCGCCCGCCGGCCGCTGGGGTGGGAAAGGGGGAAGATGCGTTTTTGTGCACAACTCTCCGCTTTAGCTACATTTACGGGCAAAATATAAGTGCGTAACCAATACATCCTTAATAAGGTGCGTCTGTGTGCGTGTGTTTCACGTTGCGTGACATCTAGCCCCGAACCCTGTTTTTAATAGTCCTTGTTCGACCAAAAATACTGAATATTTTCGTTTTTTTTTCGCATGCGAACAAAAAATCTGTATACATGGGTATGTATATTTTTGGGTGGAACAAATGCCGGTATAGGTAGACGTTGATTGGCCGGGACGTTGTCGGGAGCGCCGCAGAGCCTACGGGTTGGTAAAATAAAAAGAGCGTATTATTAGTGACAGGAGCAGACTAAGTAGACAAGTCCATCGGTCTCCGAATTAGGCACACCTGACTGGCGCCGCTCACGGCCCGGTTCACACTTCTTTCAGCGTCCTGAACCGACCGAATGGAACGTTACATGAAAGGAAGCCGTTTACTTCACAACTAAGAAAAAAGACAAAACACGCTTTGTTCGAGCCGGTCGCTTTCGCTATCAGACGAGTTGATCCAAAATACAACGAATTATTTACTTATAGTTTTTTGTACGGAATATTTTATTTTCTTATACATACGTATAACATAAATTCTGTCTAAAATTTAAACATATCACTTAAATTTAAACATGTCACACAATTGGTGTCTTTAGATGGACAAACCACAAAATACATTAACACCTGATACAGACATCCACGATCTCTTTAATTATCTCCTAACTAAGTTCACGTCAATGTTGCCGATTTATTTAGATTAGCCAACCAGTATAATACCATTTCCTAGGGCAGGAATACAAAGCGAAACGGGCGATGTCCACTCCTCTTACGGCAACACGAATTTTCGCACACACACATACACACAAACGAACGAACACCAGTTTTACCGTACACCGGGGCTTGTATAAAATTTATGGCGCACACTTTTGCAGCCATAGCATAGATATGGGGGGTGGGGGGGATGGAGTCGGTCAGCCATTTCGCGTCGACTAGATTTACAACCTAGTGCGTACCCGCTAACGCTAAGATTGGATAAGTCTGTCAAATCTGTGCAAGCTATTGTGGCCCCTGAATTTAATTAATACGGACTGTATTTGTGTAAATTATATACAAATTGCCGGCGCTTGTTGCGGACGCGTGTGGATGACACTGCTAATTGATGCCCATGTCGCTGGTCCGTTACGTCGGAAATAGAATCTATAAAACAAGCTAAACATGTTTTCTTTTTTTTTTAAATATCTCTGGAATTATTGTAAATATAAAAAAAAATGGAGAACACGATTCACTAGCGCGATATTTTAAATCGGTACGCGCATACAAATAATAAGAAAAGTTTCACAGCAAAGGGTCAATAATATCCCTTTTAAACATCGGTTAAAAATGCCTCCCATCGGGGGCCTTATTTCAAAATGCACGTTAGGTGGGGTGGGGGGAAGCGCGGGGAGGGCGCGGGGTCAGCGCCTGTTTGTCTATTGCCGCGTTTTCCATTCACCGGGTGAATTTTCCGAAGCCCATTGCGCCCCCCTTCCCCCTTTACTGGCTCTCTGTATTTTTATTAAAGGAATTATAGCGTCTGAATGAGTGCTTATATACATACTTATATTGATTAGCGCAATCACGAGAAGCTGTGTGCCTGATGCATTATTTTTACAAAAATAAATTATAAAAATTCTATACGTACGCTGTACCTATAGAAATTTTAAATAGTGATTAATTATTTATTATAATAAATAATAATAATATATATTATATATTCAGGGTGAAATTTAATTAATAATTTCTTAGTATATTATCAATAATATCCAGCATTTTCAATCGTTGCAGATAAAGTATTGCGTCAATGTTGTATTGCAATAGAGGCTCTCTTTTCAACCTGTCTACGGTAGGGTTAAAAGGGGGGTTAGCCTTCTCTCCATATGATGTGTTTTTGTCTATAATGAAAATCATCTGCTTCATCTAGAAATTTTTTATCTTGCTAATGAAAAATGTACTGTAGTTAGTAGTACCGATAAAATTGTATGGTATAGAAAGTAACGATTTTAACAACAATTTTAACATTTATAATGTTTTGCGGAACAAAGGAAAATGTCTATCACTATTTTGATTAAGCTTTGCCATTTTAGCGTGTTGAATTTAATGCATTGCTCAACAGTCGTTTGTTTTTTAAATCAAAATCAGCTTCACGCTGTTTTCCGCACACAGCAGGGTAGGCAGAGGGAACCTAGTGTTAAGACACTCCGTTCCCCACTTTCTGCCGAATTCTGGAGGCATTGCGTGTTGAGTGGCAGAACTCAACGCCGCGCTTAACCTCGACACCAGAGCGAAGAAATGGAAATATAAATTTAAGTAAATATTTCATCTCCTCGAGTGGGGATCGAACCCACAACCAGTCGGTTTTACAGTCACACCTTGTGCCGCTGCGCCACGACTGGCCTCAAATGTTTTTTAAAACTGTAAATATAATTAGAAATTATTATAAGAATTATTTTTTCATAAAGCATAGTAAAAGTGTCCTTCGAAAATCTCTTATATACAATCTTTCTAGTATACTCATCCATACATGTATACGAACCAACATAGAAAGCATTTTTCGACCTATTCACTGATTGTACGACTCATATGAATACGTCACTCTTATCGGGAAAAAGTTGGACATAGAGTGAGTTTCCCCTGCATTTAGTTTGTCAGGGAAAATTTAAATTTTTCTAATAGGCTGCAGAAAAAAAAACAATTTAGGGTTTAATTTCTATTTAGAATGGTTCAAATATAAACTTTGATACTATATAAAAATATAATTAAAATAACTAATAATATTTTAAGAAAGTGAAAGCGAAGCGGCGTTGAGCTTCACCCCTTAACCCACAATGCGTCCTGAGTTTGGCTGAAAGTGGGGAGCGGAGTGTCTTAACACTAGACTCTCTGTCTATCATCCTACATGCAGGAAACAGTGTGAAGCTAAAAAAAGGTGAAATAATATATTATCGGGCAATATTCATTATGATTGAAAATAGAAGCTTCAAACTGTTGAAATTCGAACAAAAGGTTTTAATCTAAAATTTTTGGAGTTCATCATAGGTACTCGTCATCGTATTTCGTTGATTAACTCATTTTTTTTTATAAAGATATTTTTTTTCTTTTTTTCTCTAGGAATTCTCTTCCTTTCGAGCGGTGTAGGAATTTCTAATTTTTATTTCCTCGTCATACTTTTATATTTCTGTTCTGATTAGGATTTCACGTAACGTTGGTTATTACTTATTATGTTTTTTTTTTAATGTTAACCAAAAAAATAATAAAAAAGTCAAGAAAAGCTATTTATATTAGTTTACGAATCATTCTGTTATATGATAACCAAGCGACGTTAAAACAAAGAATGAAACTATACACCGTGTACAGACAGACACTCCTCAATACCACGATCATATCGAACAATAGCCCTACACGTTAAAATTTTCAGTTCAAGAAAATCCATATTTCCTTTCACGAAACACCCGTTTCGAATCCACGTAACGGCTTCACATTGATAGGAGATAACATCGCTTTTGGCGTTCGATATACAAAACTGCGTTGATTAATGTTCCGCTTTATAGCTTTACGATCGTATTTCAAACCTGTTTGGAAATTATCCTTTGTAAATGGCCCGAAAATTTTATATATATCTAGTATGGATTAGGTGTCAATACGCTATAAACTTACTATACTATACGTATATATTTTTTAATGTATTTAGTTGTTCAGTTTTCGTTATGCACAGATAATAAATAATCTCCATAATTAAAAAAAACACACGTTGACATCTAGTGTCAGTTATGCAAACAGATTATATACAAAAAACAAATAATCGTTAATAATTAAGAGACGTTGTTATGAAAAGCAAAAAAAAAGACAAAAAAAAAATTCAATCCTCTTCCCGGGCAAATATCGTTATAAAATTGAATTGTCATAGTGGCCCGGCCCTCTTTTATTACATAGATGCAGAGTACGTCTGATTATTTGAAAATTCATGCGACGTCCACCCCTGTCAGCCTGCAGACAAAATACGTATATACGAATTTCTCTCGGTTTTATTCCGGCATTGGGCTAGTTCATAGCCTTATGGTGGTGTAACATACATATCCCTATAGATACATACCATATATATATAATATAGTTAGCCGGTGTTAGTTTGTGAAACTGGTCAAGTGAGAAATTTTAAATGCGCGGCTCCTTTGTGTTATTTCCGGTAATTATTTTGGAAAGTTGTTACTTTTATGTTTTTACTTATTTAATATTTGATTTGTTGATATGTTAATATGATTTCTTACCATTAATATGATTTTGAACACCTATCCAACAAGAAATATGCCCCAGGCTGTTTGAAGTTATCTGTAACAAAACAATGAATATCCTTTAATATATAAACATACTTTTATTAAGAACTTAAAATTAAATCTAAAGTCGCTCACGGCAGGGTAGACAGAGAGAACCTAGTGTTAAGACATTCTGTTCCTCCACTTTCCTCCGAGTTATTATTAAGAACCTACTTAAGCTAGATTAATAACGAAAATAACTATTATTGTTTCCTTAATAAAGTGCTTAAGATAATGTAACATCATTCTTAAGCATTAAAAAAAATATTTTTATAGGTATATATTGTAGAGTTTAATTTATGTGTTTTACATGCGTCTAAAAACCTTTATCTGCTTAAGAGAACCTAGTGACCAAACCCTCCGTTTTCCTGTTTTAAATATTTATCAATAATAGAGATTATTAAGAGCAACCTTAAATCTACCACTATGTCACTTATGTACATACGAGTATGTATAGTTTTACCAAAACGTAAAATAGACAAAACATCGATTTTTCTAAGTCTTCCTCACTTATCGATAAGACGTCGATACTCATCAATACGGGGCCACGTGCGGGACCACCCGGAGGGTGCGCGTGCGCCGATGTTTTTTTCTAAGCCAATCTTGCGCCCGTATACTTTTACACATTGATTGGAGATAAAACGGTGGGTAGATCGAACGGTGTAGTAAATCATAAGAGAGTCCTTGCTTATATTTGCTATGTTGTACCGTATTAATTAGCTTTTTCTAAACGATACGGAGTGAAAACATAGTGAGAAACATTCCTATGATTATATATTTTTGTTTAGAGATTATACATTTTTACTTATACGGCAAATATCATAAAAAAACAAACTAGTGTTACGGTTCACGATTATTCTGCACAGCAAGGTAGATAGAGTGTAGTGTCAAGACACTGTTTCTTCGCTTTCTGCCCGAATTGGAGACATTGTGTGTTGACGTTTGTAGTGTAATGTTTGACATAATTTTTTTCAATTCTCTATTAGGCATAATTATTACACATAAAACATACTTACGATTTCTACTTTTTTTTTGTTAATATGTCGTCCAAACTAAAAAAAAAACTTAACAACAATAAAAAAAAAAAAAGCATCTGTAGCAAATTGTTCATTAAACTTGTAAACATCGTTGTAATCATTCATACATTATAAAGACTTAGTGACCAGGTGTAGTAGGCGTTTATTGATACTTTATTGCCTCATTCAGTTTGAATGTTGGTAGCCCTTAAAGACCGGAAATGGTACTTTTGCCGATTTTATACGAAGAAAAGATAAATTATAAAGCATCTGTTGTAAGGTTAATTTATTAGTGCGTACTTATGTATTTTTACGTGCGTACTCAATATGCGTTCTCAATATTTTAATTCGGATATTTTAAGTTCAAAATAATAATAATATTAAATAATTAATATACATTAAAAAATATGATTTATTAATGATTAAGTTTTCCATTTTTTTTCGTATAAAAACAGTCTAGGCGGAGAAAACCTTGTGTCCAGACATTCCACTTGATTAACAGCAACTCAGCGCTGCGCTTCGCCTCTCCAGAGTGGAGAAAAGAAAATACTTTATATTTTTCCTCAAGTGGGAATCGAACCATGACGTGCACACTGTATCTACCACTGCACCATATATTGATGACCTTAATATATTAACTTATTTTAAAATATTTATCGCGATACATTATTATGATTAATATTCAATTAATTCTAAATAAAATTGAGGCCAGTCGTGGCGCAGCGGCACGAGGTGTGACTGTAAAACCGACTGGTTGTGGGTTCGATCCCCACTCGAGGAGATGAAATATTTACTTAAATTTATATTTCCATTTCTTCGCTCTGGTGTCGAGGTTAAGCGCGGCGTTGAGTTCTGCCACTCAACACGCAATGCCTCCAGAATTCGGCAGAAAGTGGGGAACGGAGTGTCTTAACACTTGGTTCCCTCTGCCTACCCTGCTGTGTGCGGGATACAGCGTAAAGCTGATTTATTTTATTTTTAATTCTAAATAATAAATAAGTATATAAAAGTAGGTACTATGTATATTTAAATTTCTCAATGAAACCATAAATAACCCAGAAAACCCGATACTAGGGAAATTACGTCAAAAACGTATAAGTAGCGCATTACTGAGAACCAATAGCAATGACATTTGCAATTAACGGGAAAAGTTTGTAACGGATGGACGGACGGAATACTTACTATACCTATGGTTACTAAATTATAATACATAAGATTATATTAAAACTGAATATGTGAAAATTGTGATTATATTTTAAAAGGACCTAAAGTTCTTGTACTTGGAAGGTATTATATGTTGAGTGGCGGAGCACAACGCCGAGCTTTGCCTCGACACCAGAGCGGAGAAATAAAAATATTAAATATTTTATTTCCTCGACTGGGAATTGAATCCACAACCTGTCGCGTTTACAGTGTCGCGTTGTGCCACGACTGGTCTCTAAAAGAATATCTTTATCTAAATATCGTTCGTTTCCTTAGTTTTCTATTTTTACTCATTTTATTGTACCCTAGGTAATGGAAACCAATAACGCATTTTGTCTTAGCACACACGACTTTTCTATTTTATTTATAAAAAAATATATGAAAGTTATACCTAATTTATACAGAAGTATGAAATATATAATGATAAATATATGATGGGTTGAAACCCGATAGTTACAAATATTAATATTACTGAGATTGGGACTCGAACCCACAACCATCACAGTGATTTTTAAAATGGGTATTCGTTACAAAATTGCCATAAACTACGTGTCTCCATTTTTATGTTAAGGATAAATCTTTGTAAGTAGCTGACAAAAAATCTTAATACAATTTAACGCAGATGTGTTAATACAACTTTTATTGGTTTGACTTTAGGCGAATCGGATTACTACAATCGCCTTTTAAGGTAATAGTCGATTAAGTTCAGATTTTATATTGTTTTCTATAATATTACAAAGCGATAGCGTCTGATAGTGCTGTAGGTTTCAATCCCAATCAGAGAATGTTTTATTTCCGCTAGTATGAAAAATGCGCGGCGTTGAGTTACGGAGTTTCGGAGGATATAATGTCTTGTTACTTCTCTTTATCGGTATTTTTATCTTTCTCTACTCTGCTATTTAAGGGGTAGGTATAGCATAAAACTGATATAACACATCTGTCACTTAATAAACTCTGTACTCTGTTTATTATACGATGGCTCACTGTCATAAATGTTTACTTGATTTATAATTATTATTATATTAATATTATCTATATATTTGTATAAAGCAAAAACAGAAATATTATTAGACATTTATTGTATGTTAGATACGACAAAAAGTCTAAATGATAACATATAAAAAGAATTTTTTAATCTGAATATTTACAAATAAACATTAGCATAAGCTAAAATTTTTAAAAGGCTTCTTTAATATAAAATTTAAAGGAACCCTTTTAAATATTTCAAATATATATTATTTCTATTGGCGTTAACGACAAATAAAAATGTTAAAGTAGGTGACAATGACATTTACTGTCCAATGAGTTCACTTTTTATTATAAGACTTACTACATACTCTTTATTAAATCGATTAAAAAATATTAATAATGCGAACGCGACGTTATATCATATATCAAAATACGATGGTTGTGGGTTCGATTCCCACTCAGGAAAATAAATTATTACTTATTAATATTTTCATTTCTTCCACTCAACACGCAACGTTTGAAAATTCGGTGGAATGTGGAGAACGGAGTATGTTATTCTAGTATTAAGATACTAGGTTCTCCGTTTCCTCTGCCTACCGTGTTATATGTTAGATACAGCGTGAAGCTGGTAAATATAATATTATACATGAAAAAAAAATTAAAAGCGGATTAAAAAAATATAATTCCTAAATCTTCACGATTGAGTCTTAAAAAACTGAACTTTTAATATTTCTAGAGGAATATTTAAATAATTTATTTGAATAACTGCTTCAAAACCGAGCAGTGTAACAACTCACTGCATTAATATTTATTCGCACCATGCGGGCCAAGGAACTATTCTTAGTTTGCACAATAGGATACTTGGCCCAAATCACCGCCATAGAGTCCCGCATCCTTATACCAAGTATAGTGGATTGCCCCAAGTTTACAAATTAGATTTTTTTTCTACGAACCAACTAGCGGAAGCTGTTTCTTTCAATTATTTATTACTTTTGACGTTTGTAACAAATTTTGTTTCTTAATGTCGAAAAGTACCTAAGTATTTTTTTTTTCAATATATTGTTAACTTTCTTTAGCAAAAAAAAATAATATTATATAATTATTACGAAACATTATACGTTGTCACCAAAATAATAGGTACCGATTGAAAAACGGATGTTTCACTTACAAATATTCAACATATCTTTACAAAGCTAAACATATTTCTTTACAACTTCCAGACATAATTACACGTTATCGAATCACCTTGAAACCCTTCACTTATCTCGTCATCGCTCCACACCGCGACCTGTCAAAATATATATATATATACATATAAAAAAAAACATCGTAAAGCACCGTTCACACGGCCATTTAAGACGGTGACGTCACCGGAAGTGACGCAAGGATCTGCGTCTTGAATGAGGCACGCACACACCCGCCCGCGCCGTCGCCACAGCGTCTTGTGCATGTCCGTGTGAATGAACGTACGTTGCGCGCTTACGTTGTCATTGTATTGTGGATGTATGTGGACTGCTATTGAGATTGACGCGTTAGTCTAGTGGACAACCGTCGTTTGATATACGACATGTGGCTAATTGAAAGATGTCAGTTACTTTTAGGGACGGGAAACGAATGAACGAATTAAAAGTTTACGTCATCGGTCGGAACTAGCGACTTCTAATGAGCAAACATACGAATCATTTATTGTCAGAAAGTCTCGCTTGACCGCGCCTAGAACAATTCGACTCGAAACTGTTCGTCATTTCCGAATTTTAATGAGCGGGCACGTTACTATGAATGACAGGGGCATGGACCTTGTTGCCAAAACCATAATATACTGGTAAAAATACTATGCGTTTTGCTTTTAATTTCGACTTTATATCTCACAGGTATAAGGGTTCATATCAAATTAGGGGTGAATTTGGTATTTATGTGTACGTATCGGTATGGAGTGCGTAAGGGGGGTGCGGGCAGGTGTGAAGCCAGATGTCTTGAACAAATTGCCATGCCATAAGGTACCGCGATATGGACACACCCTTACCTTTGTTCGGAGCTTGGCGTGTGCCAAGGTTTAATTTTATGCTTGATTACGACCGATCTGGGGACTACTAATTAATAGTTGCGAGATGAAAGCCGTAGATTTCGTTCGAAGTTTTGAAGCATTGCGTTGTTTTTAGTTCTGTTAATGTAAACTGGCAAGGTAGTTTACGTGCAAATATATTTTTGAGATCATTAAAAGTTTTAAGAGTTCCCAATGTGTACGGTCTTTTTTATTATGAAATATAATAGAAAAAAAAAACTACTCATTTATTGCAAGGGAAGTTAAGAACAAAACGTAATCTTTCACGAAGCGTGGTTACTAAACATTATATATATAAAAGAAGATTCGCATTCGCGTTTATAAAGCGAAATGAAAACAAAACTATTCCTTTATTCATTTTTATCCGTATATTGTCTACCTGTCCGGCCGGGCCAGGTAATCAAAGGTGCAGGACAAAGCCCATCTCTGCTTTTTGAATCCTTTGCTCGTCTGTTTCATATCTCAGTAATTGGCTTTCGATTTATTTTCCTTTATTTTTCAGTTTGCAATATCTCAATAAATGACGTTATATCAATTAAAAAGTGAACAGTACGTACATACGTTCTTCACCTATGTCTATATGATTTAAGTTAACTATAGATGTTCTTTACGACAAGTGTCACTTATCTCTTGAACTACTACTAAATACTATTCAATACAATATGTAAATTAAAGTAACAAAAGAGAAATATAAAAACATACAGAGTTAAAGACGCCGTGTAGAAATTTGAAATAAACCGCCAAATTGGACGCGGCGTCACTTCTCCCCTCACTACTACTCGTATAGATGCAACCCCCGCGAAAGGTGCGCGTACGCAGGGGAGCACCCCTATTATCTTTAACATTTGAAGTCTGTTTGCAAGATAAAGGCAAAGGGAGCAGGGGGTGATTTTCTTTATTCTTCACCCGGATTTATTATTATTTTTTAGATATTATTACTGTGATTGTCGAGCGGCGCGTGCGCACATGCCCCTAAGCGACCCTCCTG
Organism: Heliconius hermathena; assembly: GCA_013403705.1. Taxonomy (NCBI): domain Eukaryota; kingdom Metazoa; phylum Arthropoda; class Insecta; order Lepidoptera; family Nymphalidae; genus Heliconius; species Heliconius hermathena. The sequence goes on along the minus strand of JAAIXJ010001785.1, from coordinate 78,196 downwards.
AGCGTAATGTAATGCTCTTACATTTTGTATTTACTTTCCTCTATTGTTTGTGGATTATTGAATGTTACTTTAGTGGTTCTTTCAGCGTCGATATTATTAATATTCATAGCCATCGATACAAATTTTTGTTAAAACAAAAAAATAAATCGTTTACATTTCATTTCAACTGATCACAATCACTTCAAAAACACCTGGTTTCGCTATCTATTGGTGTACCGTTGTAGGTGTTTAAAAATGAAAAAAAATCGTATTCTAAAGACAGCATTATAGATAAATGGAAACAAAATATTCCTTAAAACCGAGCATTTAGACTGGATTTCCGTCAAACGAAACGAAGAAACCGAACCGGTCTATAGTACGCTTATTCTAAAAATTTCTGAATCACTTGTTACTTAGTATGCCACCTTCTTAAGATTTATATTTATCCATTGAAAAGCCCTACAGCTGATTTTACGCACCTTACTACGGCTACCATGAGATCACAATATATTACCTTAAGTATTTACTATTAAGACTGTAACTTCTTTGAGTTGAAATTCTTATTTATAAATAGTTTAAACTCTTACGAGCGACGTAAAGTATTTTTGATCTTATTCCTAAGAACGTACAGTAAGAATTTAGTAAAATTTGTATTTGCAGGCACGTGTTTCAAAAGATTACATTAAAGCACATGTTGTTTGATCCGGTTTATTAATGTATTTTGTGGGCGTATCATATGTCATATGGTACAAAGCATGGCGCCTAAGACAATCTTTACCAGGTGGCTTAAAACAATCGAGGGTCTTTTTTAAGATTTCCGCATAAAATACTGAATATATTTCATATTCAATTTAATTTTTTTTTCTTCAAAACAACTTTTCCACACACAATTTTCCTATAACACAAATATATGTTTATGTGAATTTCTAAAAACTTCGACTAAACCAGATTATTATAAAACTAAAAATATCATTTTCACATTTCAAATATCGATTTTTTAATATCTAATCGCACAGACAGTGTACTCAGCGCCCACCATACTTACGCTTACTTGTACCCCTCGCCACCTTTGACCCTGCGCGCGCGCAGCTGCACATAAGATGGCTACTACAGGGGAGTAGCAATCTATATAGTCGTAATCGATTAAAATTTTTGGATAATATTGTAATATTGTATATATTGAAAACTGTATAGCAAATTTTTATACGTTTTTGGTAAAATTAATAATCGTAATTGAATTGAAATGGTTTTAATTTATTTATATAAAAATATATGCTGTGCTTACTTTGGGAATTCTTATTATTTATCTATCTTATTGAATATGTAAAGAATAAGTATTTTTTTATAGTTATTTATCAACATATTTTAAGAATTACGTTTATTTCTAAATAAACTCTATTAAAATATTTAGAGAAAAATTGGTGTGTGTCTTACATTAATCTTAGCCTTCATCAAAAACTACATATTAAATTAAGGTAAAATGATGTTTTTTTATGCCAAAATTAAAATATTTGAGAAAACTAAAAAAAATAATTAAAATAATTAAATATTTAATTGCGAAACACTTACAACGATAGATTTTATTACTGCCTTTATACATGCATATTTGGTCAGTAATATATTTTTTTATTTGAATCTTATGTAGCCTTAAATAACCTAAAAAAAACCTCTGTCTCGTTAATATCTTCCTACTTCCTACTATATATAGATACCGATCCCGAAACTCAATATGTGAAATCATCATTCATCAAACGCGAAACATCTTTGCGAAACGCACGCGTTACTGGACAGATGCGCTCCAGCATTGTTATTAATATTGCACGTCGTTTTATTTAATATTTATATTTATTATTGAGAAATTATTATTGAAATTAAAGTTTTTCTTAAAGAATATGTTGGAAATTCAGGAAAATATATATTTATTTTCAAATTTAATTAAAGTTAGCGTGGCGTTTAATTCCGCGTCTTAACACGTAATGTCTCTAATCCAAGCGGATAACAGAAGAAGAAGCGTCTTAGCACTAAGTTCTTTAGAAGCCTAAAGAACTTAGTGCTAAGACACTTCTTCCTGATATACAAGAAAAAGAGTGAAGCTGCATTTTATGTATTTTCTATAAAGTATTTTTGTTTCTATTATTTGGATAGAGTACTCTAGTTCCTATACTTTGAAAAATGTTGAATGTAATAAATAGAGAATGCGGTGCGATAAATTTCTGTAAAAAATATAAACTTTTCAATTACAATATTAAAAAAATCTTAATAAAACACTTAAAAATAATAAATGTCTTTTTGGAATGTCATTTAAATCCTTTTTTTTTACTTAAATATCCAGAGACATGTCTAAAATTTAGATATTGGATAAAGTCAATTCATATAATACTGTATTAGCCAGTCGCTTAATGTTGCAAAGGGTTATTATGGTTTGGTGCTAATTTGGCCATCACTGCAATGCCTTGGCTTCACTTGCTATCTGTTAACGTATTAAATTAATATACGAAAAAATTGGAACAAAATATATTTTCGAGTAGAATTTTTGGTGTGTTCTATAAAAAAGACTAAATAATATCTCTATATATTATCTTTAACATTTAGTAAATAGCTATCAACTAAAGTTTTGAAATTTGGTTAATTGATCAACATTACTTTACATCATTTTATCATCATTTTCTTGCAATTCAAATCATTTATAATCATCCTTTTAAAAGATTACTAATAAACTTAATCGAGGCAGTCGTGGTGCAGCAGCACAACTTCTGTCTGTAAGCGCGATGGTTACTGATTGTATTTTCTTTCGGGGAAATGAATTTCTCAAAATCTTGTTCTGGATATATAATAATATAACCCGCGGCGTAGAGTTTCGCTATTCAATATGTATTGTCTCGGAAATTGCACAGAAAGAAACGGAGTTTCTTCACACTAGATTCTCTCTACCTACTCTTCTATCTTCTATAATAAATTGAACAACAAACAGACAAATTTGCAAATGAAAACACACACTCGTTGTAGCATTATCTTAAAGCGTCCTTTCACATTTACTTGGGCACGCGACATATCCCGATACGGAAAGGTGCAACCCTCAGCCCTTTCTCTATTATTATAGTACAATCGATGAAACAGCCCTACAGGCTAACAGCATACGAGGTCTTCACAATTGGTAGTTTGCGAAACGCAGAATAGCTTAGGTTTTATGCGCCAATTACCGTTAAATCGACTATATTAAATATTTATTTTATAATATTTTTATGTTAGTTGCTAACCTAATGTTTATCCTGCTTATATCACTGATACTTACATTTTTGTTTGCGTTCAGTTGTTAATTTTGTGTTTTAAGTAGCGGAATCCAACGTCTTGCTCCTTCTTAAAAATTAAAATAATATAATATAAAAAAAGCAATTGCTTTCAATGGCTTTATCAGCTTCACGCTGTATCCCGCTCACAGCGTGGTAGGCAAAAGGAACGTAGTGTTAAGACACTCCGTTCTCCACTTTCTGCCGAATTCTGGAGGCATTGTGTATTAAGTGGCGGAACCCAACACCGCGCTTTGCCTTGATACCAGAGCGATAGAATGGAAATATAATTTTAAATAAATATTTTATTTCCTCGATTGGGATCAAACCCACAACCAGTCGCGTTTACAGTCACACTTCGTGCCCCTGCACCACAACTGTAATGGCCTAATTGAATAAATAATATTTTGAATTTATAAGATACAGTCAATAGTATATAATAATCGTAATTAAAGTATACGATTGACTCCTTTTTTCCATAACCAAATATATTAATAAATTTATGTACTAAATTGAGTTCTGTCACTCATCACGCAATGCCTCCAGAATTCGGCAGAATGTGGAGAACGGAGTGTCTTAACACTAGGTTCCCTCTGCCTACCCTGCTGTGTGCGGGATACAGCGTGAAGCTGATTTTTTTTATGTACTAAATGAAACACCTTGGATCATACGTGGGTACAGGCATCTTATACAAAGAAAGGTTTAAGAAATGATAGAAAGCAACCGACATCATTCAATTTCTTATAGCGAATAATCGAGGGTAGCAAAAAATTTGATCTTATGCGGGTCGATGTGGAGACCCATAGGTACCTATGGTCCACAACCATATGCGATGCAAGGTGCTGACACAATGGAACTCTTTCTTTGGCGAAAGGTGCGAATTTTGAAGTAGGTCATCCTAATTTTTTTTATATCATATCTTAAATAAATGATTTAATATTTATTATTAAAGGTTTACCTGCTCTCTTTATATTTTTTTTTCCTTCTATCAATTTATTTCTTGTTCGATTTAAAATCGGGTAATCACTTGGAAGTAACTTTTGCGTTTTTAATTTTTGATCGTATGAAATATATTGAGAATTAAGTAGAAAAATGTTGTTGAATTTATCATTGCTTAAATGATTCTTAGTAATTTTAATTAATCACGCGCCCGAAGCCACTAGTAAAGACTGATTTAAATATAACACGGTAATGTCTGTCTGTTTTTTCTAAGTTTAAGACAGAGGGGTCCTGGGAACCTAGAGTTAGTACATTCCGTTTCCGTTAAGTCTCATTCCACACTTACCATTACCATTCTGGAGGCAATGCTTGTTGAGTGGCGAAACTTAACGCAGCGCTTTGCCTCGTAACCAGAGCGGGGATGAAAATATTAAATATATCTCCTCTAGTGGAAATCGAACCCACAACCTGTCGTATTTACAGTCACCCGCTTCCTTCTCACATTCTCTTCATTTAAATATAACAATAATAAAAATCAAATGGCTCGTGAGTACGTTGTTATATATTCATAATATATCGTTAAGATATACTTACTATTTATATCAATGTGCCACAATCTGCATACTGTAATCAATAGCTACTAAATCGCGACCCTTCTCTCTAAGTTTGCTATACAAAAATAAACTATACAACTTCATTCTACCGACTAATATCATTTGTTTGGGTATAAGTATTAAAGATATTTGTGGTTGCCAAACCATTTTATATTGGAACCCCTGATGGTTGTAGTAAAGTTGGATTGGGGGTCAATTTAAACCCATAATGTACCCATAGCCATCTGTTCGACTGGTCTTGAGTGTTACGGTAAGAGTGACATTTGGTGTTATGTTTAAACGTATGATGACGATTTTCTAATTGGATATCAAGTTGAATTATAAAAATATTATTAGTTTGATGCTTGATTAATATTTTTTTATAGATTTTTTTTTATTTTATTTAAAATTTTGCATTTGCAAAATAAAATGTAAAAATAAATGAAGAAAAAAAAAAGAAAATGTGTTTATAGAAAAGGTGACTTTATAACCGTTAACCGTAACCCTTAGACAAAAACATTCAAAACTATAGCAATCTTTATATTAATATACATTCTTTTATATTATATTCTTTATTGTACTTTTAAGAAGCATATAGGTAATAAAGAATTAAAATATTAGTTAACAATGGTGGATTTATTTCTTTATTTAAGTTCATGAAAAAAATTATGGATGGACTATGAAATTTGACTTATATATAACATAATTTATGTATTTATGTAACGTTGTCATGTTTATAGTTTATTTTTAATCTATGTCACTAAATAAGCGGAAATTTGAATTGTATAGGAGAAGTGACTCATCTCTAGGATCTCTACCCACTACAGAGTATAATTTTTCTGGAGATGAAAATTAAATTATAAGCAACGTTCACTAGAAAAAAATATATGAAATCTTCTTGTAACTATTATATTTATAAACTAATTTATTTATCTTATTATTTTCTTATTTTGGAACTGGCCATATTTACATACTAAAACATTACATATTTATATTAAATGTCCATTTAAATCGTTGCGTATCGCCGAAATATTTATTTTCACACTCATTCGAGATATCACTTTTAATTCGGTGCCATATTCGATGTCACCAATAAAATAATAAACCACCCTTTTCCGTAAAGCGTTACAGCTATAGCGATGGGCCGTAAGTTACTCTCTTAAGGCGAATTTATAATTTATTAAATTAAATCATATTTATAAATTAACCTTAAATTATACATATGTATATTATAACAAAATAAATAGAAATTAACTGACTGTTTTTATTTCACAATTACTTTAAGCTAAATTATAAAAAAAATGTTCAAAATTAAACATATAACCAACATAAGCTTAATTAAATTAACACTAAAAAAAAAGAATATAAAAAAAAAACAACTGTCACTTGAACCACACCATACACCACACAAGACAGGAAGCCGGTGAGCACACAAGCTGAACAAAAGATGAGCGGAAAACATATAATTACAGTATCGCGAGCGGAACTAGGCGGAGATACGAGTTTGAGCGTGGTAAGACACGTGATTCACTTGTTTCCTTGCTAATTCAACACACTTTTGTGTGACAAGTGGTTCTGAAGTGTCATGTGACATATTATTTTGGTTTAACCTGTCTTTTTTAAGTGAGTGTGGGGTGTGACAGGTTGTGGTTGGAATGGAATGTTTATGGTATATTGGCTAGATTTTGGGTATCGGATTGGCTTATCTTATTATTGTAATTATTTCATATTATACATAAGTATGAAAATTTGTGAGGGTGTATGTTTCACTTTCACGCGAAAACTGAACAGATTTAGATGAATCTTTACACTTATATAGCTTATACATCAGAATGACACATAGGCTACAATTTATGAAAAAAAATCAGCTTCACGCTGTATCCCGCACACAGCAGTGTAGGCAAGAGAACCTAGTGCTAAGACACTCCATTTGTGAAAAGATTTTTTTGGGTTTGTTTTGGTTATAATAAAAGAATAAGTTCAAGCGGGCGAAATCGCGTTTGGATAGCTCATTAATAATAGTTTGAAGATTTAAAATCCTATCCTAGTTATATACTAAGTATATATAGTAAGTGAAATAAGATTTAAACTTTGAAATCGCGGCGTTAAGTTGCGCCACAGGACGGGACACCTAAGGAAAATATTTCTAAATTATAATTATTATCCAAAATGGGGATCACTACATATTTTTTACACGCCTGACATTGAAATATAAAACTATTTCACGGCAACCACTGGGTTCCACGATGCGTGACTCGAAGGAACCGGAACCAGCCACGTTATCGCGTCCGCGCTGTACAGTGTGGACCCGTGCCCGTGCGGAGTACGCTACGGTATATGGTCATTCACTTCCGCTTGTCACTTAGGTACTTACCTGTGTTTTAAAGTTTATGTGTTTTTTTGGAAAGGACCGATGAAAATTGATTTTATTGTCGTAAACAGTAATAATATGAATAGATTTTATTGAATTTAATAATTTATATTTTAATATAATTTAGATTTTATCATGTTAATAATTATTTAAAACTCCATGTTTATTAACATATTGATTATATTTTTTTTACAAAAAAATAAAAAAAAACTATACGTAAACATGAAAAAAACCGGTTTAATTAATAATCTTAAAATATACAATTAGAGAACATACCTAATTCTTTAAAACAGGATTTTTAATTATGCATTTGGAGAGCAATACGTGAACAACAAATACGATTGTAATAGCACTCAGACAGAACAAAACCTCTCGTTCAGTATCAAATTGAGAACAAAAGAAAAATGGGATGGAATAAACAATCCCGAAACAAGACTCCAAAGTGCATCGATTGGTCTAAATTCAAGTATCCACATTGTCGCTAATCAGCTGCAATACAATACCAAGTTAAACAAAAATTGTTGTCTATCCACTGTATAAATGTCCTTAACAATGCAAACTATTCGATTACCCCAAAGTAGGAAAAAAAAATAGAAAAATCTCTCCAGGCCAGTTCACATTAAATAGAAAAATGATTCTTCATTCAGAGCGCAATACAAGAAATTTATGACAAAGAATCCGAACGCCAGTCGATAGTATTTCCACCTCGAAAAATACGTACATTAAAAGTGGAATAGTAATTATTTTTAATTAATTAAGGTACAGCTATCACATGAAAGAGTATAATCTAAACCGAAATAGGTTAAACAAAGGCTGTCTCTTGCGAGGCCAGGCGGCGGCGGGCGAAGCCGCCAACACAAACGAGCGACTCGGCTAATGCCGCCGTATCTGCTCATAATGAGCTACTCAAGTACACCCTAACTTGTTTACATTGTTTCTTTATTGTGTTTTTTACCCGCCTCCTCCTTTCCTATGGTAACGAAATGATTTTTTTCCCCGCAATAAAACGAAAATCTCGCTTCTGTCGACTCTTTGTCTTTTACGCGATTTATTTTTAATTAGATGCCGCGACCGTCGTGTGTGTTTTTACGTGTGCGATGTGCGAAGATTTCTTTTTTTTTCTTTTTTTTTTTATTTTGTAAAGAGTAAGATCCGACATCCGATTTGGAGACAAGGCTCTAGGGTGTGGATGGTGTGGAGCTGCTGCAACGTGTTTTAATTTTTATGCGACACCTTGGAAAATGAAACTCTTCCTGGTGTGGAAATATTATATTATTTTAAACTTTCTCGACTCGTATAACATACATATGTGTGTGTGCATTAACTTACGTTAATCTCTTAATCACATTATGTAGTAGGTGTGATGAAAAATGTTTTTGCGTGTTAAAGTAAAAAAAATATATATTACAGAAAACCACATTTGTATCACTAAAATAAGTGATCGGATACACTGACGATATATCCAATTAGTATATCTTAGTTTTGTATTCAATTGTCTTCAAAATTTCTTATAGAATGTAGAGTCGACATTAATAAGAGAAACCACAAGCTATCACCAAATACTAAATCAATAAATATAAATAAGCCATCTCTACCTATCAGTAACAAATCGGTTCAAAAACTACAATTGCTGAAACCCATCCAACTTACAACCAACCGTTTCCAGATACATACATACATTTAACATACATAAAAAAAATCTCACATTATAAAAAAAAATATAATCTATATAAATAATATATTAAAAAAAAAAACAACAATTACAACAACAATAAATTTATGATCTTACTCTATATTAGTTATATGTAACGTTTTTTAATAAAGGCTCTCTGGCAATCCCGGCCGTCATGCGAACGAGCAAGTTGGGTACAGTTGGTAACAAAAGTGCGGTACACTCGCCAACAAAGCGGCTAATCATTCCGTATGTGCGTGGCCCCGTTTCCATTGTCTGTTCCGTGATTAAGAGGATTGTCTCCAGCCTTCCTCCATATTAAAAGCGTGTCTTGCCGATGTGGTGGTCTACGATTCAGTTGAGTCGTTCGTGATCAGGGTTAGCTAATGGTTTTTTTGTTGGGGGCTGTGATTGGTTGGTTTTTTTTTAGGTTTACGCTGTATCTCGGACACGATATTTTAGGGTAGGGAAGGTAGTGTTGAGACACTCCGTTCACTATTTTCTGTCGAATTTTGGAGGTTTTCTTGAGTTAAGTTGTGGGATTTAACGTCGCGCTTTGCCTCTACACTAAAGAAAAGAAATAAAAAATACTAAATATTTCATTCTCGATGGAGTAGGAATCGAACCCACAATTTGACGCGTTCAGTCTAACATTTGTGCCACGACGGGCCTTAATGTATTAACACTAATGTGTTTTAAGTATTTTCATTGAATTGTTCATTTTTATATAGTTATAAAAACTAAAAGATTAGCTAAGTTAAAGTCACAACTAAGACGTTTATTGCTTTAAATTAAGACAGCTATCAATAAGAATAGAAAAGAAAATAGTCAGTTAATAACAACAGTTATTTCATCAAAGATATGCCATATTGTCTAGAATCCATAATATCTTTATTACTATTAAAACACAACAATTTTCCGATTCACAACACACGAGCGAGCCGGAACCAGCGATCACTGTCTGATTTGGCCTACGGGCCGGAGTTTGGAGTACCCTGTGCTAGATAATGCGTAAAATGTGCCGCTGTGTGAAACTTTCGCGGCGTTTTTGTTTCTATTATTATGTGCCTTTTTTTCCGCTTTGCAGTTTTTTTTTACGGCGATCTTGATAATGTGACGTCATGGATATTTTTGCTTCAGTTTTTTTTTACGCGAGTAATAACTAACTACCCTTTGCGAATGTGGACTGTAGGCGGGTCTATTCTCTCTATATTAATCTATCACCAGCTAGGTATATATTTATATTGAAATGTTCACAAGGAATTACTCACCGTTTTCAGTATACTATAAAATATTTTAATATTATTATATTGTATCTATAAAAAAACAATTGATATTTAGACAGTGAGTCCTTTAAAACTAATATTAGGATTACTTTTAAAGTTCAACCATATTATATTGTTTTTTTTTTCTCGTGAAAGAAAGAAAGCTAGATGAGAGTGTGATAAGGTGGTAATAATGGATAGGGTGATTGATGAAGCAGAAGTGTCTGGTGGGGAGAAAGAAAGTAACAGGGGAAAGGAATGATTCTGTAAATATCATAACTTTCACTTATATAATAATTAATAATTGTAAGTAAATTCTTTAAGATATTGAATAAATCAGCTTCACCCTATATAGCGCACACAACAGGGTAACCAGAGGGAACCTAGTGTTAAGACACTCTGTTATCAATAAAAAATTGAAAATTTAAAAAATCTTTTAATTTTCGTCGTGGCGCAGAGGCACAAAGTGTGACTGTAAAATCGACGGGTTGTGGGTTCGATTCCCACTCGATGAAATAAAACATTTATTTACATAACTGGTGTCGAGGCAAAAGCGCGGCGTTAGGTTCTGTCACTCAACACGCAATGCCTCCAGAATTCGGCGGAAAGTGGAGAAAGGAGTGTCTTAACACTAGGTTCCCTCTGCCTACCCTACTGTGTGCGGGATACAGCGTGAAACTGATTTATAATATTGAAGAATATATATAATAAAGCTGTTTATTTTAAGGTATAAAAAGAAAATTATAACATTAAGTATCGTGCGATTGAGTGAAAAAACATTGGCCACTTCAGTCGGGATCTCTTATAAAAGGATATCTTAAGTAATATTGAGATAAACGATTTTAGGGCTGCTTCAGCTGGTTAAATTTTCTTTTAAGTTTCTATTTTATATATTCATAGAACAAAAGAGTTAAGAAACAAACATTGATTAGTTCTTTTCAACGTCCTGCAGTGGGATGGTTGTGAGAGTGATCCGGAGTTATTATTCTTATTTTATTATGCAGCGTTGAGTTACGCCAATTAACATGTAATATTCCGCATTCGGGCGGCGTAGTGTCTTTTGTAATTTAATTTGTTTGCTGATATTAAAATTATTAGATTCAGTAATTTGAAATTGAAAATTTTATTTATATCTACAATAATCGAAATCATTATTGCATATCAAAATGTCTTTAAGTGACAAGCTTTTAGTTACGCTTTCAATATTTTGTATGAGAAGGAATGTAAATAAAGCTAAGTGGCTAACCCTAACTCAAATGTCTTACCCCAGTTTCTCAAGACGGCAACTTAACAAACACTCCTTTAATCATTCTAAAGAAGTACGAGGGTTAAACCATGGGAACGTAAAGCAGTTTATAGTAAAATTTTATCAACTATATAAAATATAAAATGAACAGAGAGATACGGAATGTTATTTAACGGAACTCAACACTGCACGAAAACAAAAATAAATAAATTACAGGAATTCAGTCACTCCCAGAAAACGGAATCGAAGTGACTACGCCACGTCTTTGCGTATTCATATAGATAATATCCTACAGTGCTACGATGCTTATGGCGTCAACCATATTTTACTTTTATAAATTATAAAACTATCAAAACAAAGGTGGATTTCAAAATTGACAATAAATAAAAAAAAATCCAGAGTAGTTTTGCGTAGGTGCTTCAAACAAAAAATATTAAATTTAAAATACACAATAGAGATCGTTTGTTAGGACTCAAGGTTCTTCAGTTACCAATAGTTGGAGAATTGATCATTATATATATTTGTAATTGTTAAAATATAAAATATGTGCTTATATTATAATTTTTTTATATATTAGAAGTACAAGAAGTATTTTTTAAAATTAATTTTTAGATATATTCCGCTTTATAATAGGAGCAGAGAATACAAAATGAATGAAAAATATTGAGACACTACTTTCCGCACTGTCTATCTAAGTTTTCGAGACATTTATGTCTTGTTACCAACTCAAGGAAATGAAAATAAAACATTTCTAGAGTGGGTATTGAACCCATTACGGTCGCGCTCATCCACTGTGGCCTCTATATAAAAAAATATCCATTAAATATTTTCTTATAGTTTCAGCATGTATCAAATACTATTTTCACATATTAATAAAGTGTTTATTACAAAATCTTACAAAATATCTTTGGAATAAAAAAAACTTTACGCTGTGATCCGCATATAGCAGAGTAGGCACTTCTGCCTACTCTGCTATATGAACCTAGTGCTAAGACACTCCGTACTTTTCGCTGAATGTTTCGACGCATTGCGTGTTGAGTGGCAGTTCCCAACGCCGAGCTTTTGCCTTGTGCGCCACAACGGTCTTTTCCACATATTTCGACTTCATTGATACATCTCTTTATTAATATAAAAAGCGTGATATTACTACAGAATATAAAAAAAATACTACATGTATATTCATATGTTAAATTTAAATGATTTCACTTATGACGTCCCATTGAAATTTCAGTTTTATAAAAATTTACGCAATTTCGGTCACTCCTGCGTATCGTGTACACACGATAAACCTTTCACTTTTAAAATATTAAATAATTATTCACATACATTTAAAAAAAAAAGCGAAGCAATGAAAGAAATTGTCGGCATTTAAAACAGATTTAAAACATTTTAAGGCAGTAAAAGGTAAACAAAGGAACCGCGGAGTTTCGTGTGAACCCTACAGTGTCTTACCCTCTTCTTAAGACATTGTAAATATACATAATTGCCCGGTAGAAGTTTTAATGGTGGAAGTTTTATGAGTTTATTGGTTCAAGTGCCGATAGCTTTTATAGAACGGGGTTCAAATTCAAGTTTTGACATATTGTACTGATTGTATTGACGCGGGCTGTAATGGATAATACACATATCTTTGAAACTTATATAGCATAATAGCATAATATAACATTACTATTGTAGATATCATTTTTAGCAACAAATATTACGTTTTGATTCAATTTTACAAAAACTTCAAAGGAAAAGGTGATAAAAAAATCATTTACTTTTAACCAAAATGTCACAACTGCTGTCTGAGTAAAGGTTTATCTGACAGAAGATAAAAAATAATTTTGCGCTACGAAAGTTATTAAGCAAACAAACGAAATAACAAACGTGTGCATCGAAATAAAAAAAAGTATAAACACCAAAAACCGCAAAAGCTGTTTAATCTGTATAGATAAAACACCTTGACTCCAATTTTTTTGCTATCAATAAAAAAAATACTTCAAATTTAGAATGCAAACATATGTCAGATTGAGCGCGTGCACTTCGTAAAATCGTACACCTTTCGTGACATTTGCGAATGCATCTTTATGTTTTTTATTTTAGCTTGACGAGTTTGTATAAATATTATAAAGTTAGAGAAAGCTTTATATTTTTCTATTAATGTTACATTATTATTACTGAGGTCGACTTTTACCGTGGTTGTGGGTTCGATGCTCATTGGGGGGAACAAACAAAAAATGCGGCGACGAACACGACAAAATTGGATGGAAAGTAAAAAATGACTTGTAAAATAAATAAGACATTTTAAAAATCAGCTTCACGTTGTATCCCACCACAGCAGGGTATTATCACTAGGTACCCTCTGCCTACACAGCAGAGTAGGCAGAGGGTACCTAGTGTTAATACACTCCGTTCCCCACTTTCACTTTCTCGACACCAGAGCTTGACAACAAAAAATGAAAATATAAATATAAATAAATATTTCATGTCCTCGAGTGGTGATCGAACCCACAACCAGTCGAGAGTATAGTCACACTTTGTGCTCTTGCACCACGACTGGTCTCAATATATTACAGCAAATTAAAGTAATGAAGTCTTAAATTGTAATAAATACTGAAATATACGCTTATGTAAAGCGTGTCCAATATCTAAATACAAAACTATTAATATTTTTCTATCTTTATAAAGCTATACATTATAGCTAATTGAAAAGAAATTGAATAAAAAAAATAAATAAAAATCCTTACTCTACCCACCGCCCAAGTAAATATTCTCTATCAACATACTCATATTTCAGAGGTTTTTAATTTTATTGATATGGCAAACAGGAACACGTTGCGGGCACTCGAGAGGGCGATGAACTTTATTTTTTTCTGTCGATTTATTCGTTATCTGTTCTTTGGACACTTTGTGTCGATACGGTTTTATTTTTTTATTTTTTTTAAATGTTGCCATAAATTTTGTTTGGCTTTAAATACTAAGCTTGCTCGAAATATTAGGTTTCTTTTTTTTGTGTCTGTTTCAATTTGTTGCTACGAAAATGTTTGATTTAAAATAGATAATATAAAAAACTAAAATGGCACAAGTATGCATCTAAAAATTGTATTAAGTATTTATTATAAGATAAATATTTCTCAAATAAACTCTATTTACTTGTATGCTATGAGGCCAGTCGTGGCGTAATTGGCGCAAGCGTAATTGGTTGTGGGTTCGATCCCTACTCCAGGAAATTATATATTTATTTAAATGTATATTTTCATTTCTATGTTCAGAGGTAGAGGCAAAGCACGGCGTTAAGTTCCACCACTTAACAAGAAACGCCTCCAGCGTTCGACGGAAAATATACAGCGTGAAGCTGATAAGAGTATCTATATGAATTAAAATACAATTCTTATTGGAAACCAAAATATTTCAAATTTAATTTTCAAGAATTAATTAGTTCACGCGTCTACGTATATTTCCTTAATGGATCTAGGCCGTATACGGTATACATATAAATCTTCGACAGAGCTGGAGAATCAATTACAAGTTGGAGGGAACGCCATCTTGTCAATAGTTGGAACTTGCTTGCGGTTTGTCGGTATGTTACTAATTTAACTTAGGGCTAAAATCTTGAGGCCCATATATGGTGTGATTTAATTATTAATCAAATTAAAAGATTTTTTGAGATTTTATATTTTTTTTTTGTTGATTTAGCTTCACTCTGTATTCACATATAGCTAGGTTGGCAGAGGGAACTTAGGATCCTAGTGTTAAGACACTCTGTTCCCATTAAGACACTTCCGTTCCCCACTTTCCCTGAATCCTTATTGAGTGATGGAATAAAGAACGTTGATTTTTAGATTTTCTTGTGACTATTGTTAGTTAGATGCTTACAGTTAGAATAACCCAAGAGCAAGTGAAAGTTACGAACGAAAGAAATATTTCCACATAAAAAAACGCAATAGAAGTCATTATTCTTAAACAATTTCAACCGAAAATGTAATTAACAATTACTTTTTACTTAAACCGACCACTTAGCGACGTTCTAAAGAGAATCGCAATTTTAAATTACCTTTGAAAGTCTTGCAGACGGAGCCGGCACGCTCACGCATTTAAAAAAAAAACAAAACAATAAACACCATTAAACGGGAACAAAAGGAGTGAAAGGCAAGTCGGGGGAACAATTAAAACAAGAAATAATAAGGAGTTGTAATAATAAGTATTATAGAGACAGGGGAGCGCACCTGGCCACGCGACCAGCGCCCCTAACTACTCACTGACTATTATTTCTTTTTTTCTTTGGTTTTGCAAATTTTGTGCTTTACTCTTATGTTAGAATCTAATGTAATATTCTTATTTTTGTATTGTCATATATTATAATTGATTATTTTCTTCTAAATTAAAGGGACAACTCCAAAGAATTTTAACTTAACAAATCAATCTTAATAAACCTCTTTATAAGCTTCCAATTTAAAACAAAATAAACATAACTTACAAAAGTTAATAGTCTTTTAAAAAATCTTACTTAGCATCGTATTTAATAATAGTAAGTAGTACTACCAACTAGTATTGTCATACGCGTGCAACTCCAACCCCATTCCGTGCATTCCTGCATAGGTAATAAGAATAACCCCACACGCGCGCCGCCATCTGTCTTTACTCGTTCACCGACACCTGGTCAGCCGCGACGATGGATATGGAATTAAGATTTTTATGAATAAACTTGATATGTTTAACTCTACTATTTAAATTTTGGTACTGTTATTGTATAAAAGAAAGAGAACTGGAAATTGGAAGGTAAGCATGGCGTTGGGTTCCACCAGTCAACAGGCAATGCCTTTAAAATTCACCGGAAAGTAGAGAACGAAGTGTCTTAAGACTAGGTTCTCTCTGCCTACCTTACTATACGCCGGATCTGTATCCCGCGTGAAGCTATCAATTTTTTAAGACGATTGTTAAAATAATGAAATTAAGATGCAACTACGTATTTTCAAAAGAAAATAATAAACTAATACTTTATTCTGATAATTTATTTTTAGCTAAAACAATATAGAGTTCCATTAATTAAATAAAAGAATTTAATAAATAAAGATTTACATATAAAACCTATGACATATTCACACCCACAGCGATTATGCTTAATTATGCAAATTCAAACATCCTTATTTATCTATATATATGTATACATACAGGTGTACAATAGGTGCCTTCAGGAAACGGAAGCGGCCAATAGCGGTCCGTCACGCACATCGCCTCAATCATTACATTACATTGTTGATTGTAATTGTTGATTATTAATTAACTGTTTATATAATGTAATTAGTATAAAAAAATCATTTTGTTTTTTGCGTTTAGCGCTGTATTCCGTGAGTAAGATATATCGTTCCTCACTTTCCGCATTAATCTCTTCGCATTAATTTAATCTTGGAGGCATTCCGTATTGAGTGGTTGGTGGATCGTAACACCGCGTTGTGCCTCGACATGGAAATATTTTATTTCCTTCACTGGGATCGAACCCACAATCCGTCGCGTTTACAGTCACACGCTTGCACCATAAATTATGGTTGAAAGATACTTATTACTAATTTTCATTAATTATCATTGATTTTCAAGCAAATAATTTAATAGTTAGACCCGTAATTACAAAAGTTTCCCCAACAATTATTTAAATATGCCAATTGTAGAAAGTAAACCAACTATTTTAAGTAACGCGTCAGATTGGCGAGGCGTTAAAATCCAGTGACATTGCGTTTTTGCACAAAGAAGTGTTTCACAAGTCACGCCGCTACGGAGGTGCTCGCGAGACGTACATTGAATAGACACCCAGAAAAGAAATGAGAATATATGGGGGCGGAATGGGAACGTCTGTACGGCGTTCTTTTCATTGTATTATATGTCGTTGGTCGTAGAAGTATATATCATGAATAAATACTAGAATATGATTCTATTTTATTTATTATTGTAATGATAATGTATTTAGGACAAATTTGGTTTTAATTTTGAAATTTGGAAATAGTTACACACAACATTTATAAGATTACGTACTATCAATTTATTATTTTCATTTTTTTTTAAACGTCTGCAGAATTTGGTGGAAAGCGGGGAGCGGAGTGTCTTTACTTAAGGCTCCGTCTGCCTACTCTACTACATGCAGGATACAGTGTGAAGCTGATTATTTTAACATTTTTTTAAAAACAAATTATCATTATTTTGCTTTGTTCAAGAATTAGTTATAGAAAATGTACCAATACGATATCTATAATTTATAATACCCAATTCAATTATCAACAGCCGCAGTCCCGCTCACATTTCCACCACGTATGTTTCCATATTAAGTGTACACACATTTACACGGCAACTTGGGCGCTCACACTTCACGCTCCGTCACTTGCGGTGTAAAGGCGTTAAAGTTTTTACATTATGGGGTAACAGTAATTAGGAGCGTCTTTGATATAAGTTTCGCGGAATTTCTCAAATAGTTCGTTAATTTCTATAGTGCGGTGTGTATTATTAGCCTTTTATGGTTGTTAAATCTCTGGAATTTTTCTAGAGAATTCTTTTTGGATTGTACGCGAATTAGGGCAAAAGTATTGTTTTTTTTTTATTATAATAATGTGTGACTTACTATTGTTCTTCTGGAAGCATCATCACCAATCCTTATCCAAAAACTATTAATTTCTTATCGATATTATCGTTCTGAAGTTCCGTAATTATGCGTGTTATTTTGATTTGTGATTGTACAAAATTTAAGATCCTCACTTTTCCTTATCTTGTAGCGAAAATTACGGAAACCCCCTTCTAAGAAAAAAATGTTTTCTGTCCAATAAGAAAACCTAGATTTATGTATATATTTGTATCGCTTTAACCTTACTATTACCTATATGTAGTATTAAAGTTTGTGTGAAAATTTTAATTTTGTTTTATAATAAGCCTATAAATTTTCCACTACAAATCCGTTTGAATCCACGATCATCACAATTCCCGTCACCACGTTGGAAATGTCCAAATTGAGCCACGACAGACTCTATTTCATTATATATTCTGCTCTATTCATTATTTCTCAAAACTAACGACTTTCTTTCTCGCAAAGACAGATCTGACCTTTCCATACCGGTCTTATACATTTACAAGTATAACTTAGCACCGCTCCCCGATACAGGTACTGTTACGTCACAAAGGGTCAAACGGTTATCTATTATTAAAAATAATTAATTATGTAGCAAAACAAAATTAGAAATATGACGTAGTGTGTTTTCAAGAGCAACGTGACGCAAAAGAAAAATATATATCGATATACCTATTTTAATGCTGTAACAGTTATATTGGATCGTTAGTCTCTCGCATTGGTTTTCGCTATGGTTACTTATATAATAATATGAAGTAAATCTATAATATAAGCTAAAAAATATTAAAAAACTGATTAATATAGTAAATAAATCTTATTAGATTTTTTTAAGTGTGTCTTATAGAGGGCTAAGAAAATTATATTTTATATCTATCTACATATTACTACAAGATAGTACAACCTAACCTACGACCTAATTGAAGATTGTTATAAAAAAACCACGTAAATGTTTAATAAAATGTACATTTACGAGAACGGCCTTATATATTATATTAGATTTAAATATCATATTATATTAAATTATAATAAAGTAACTACCTCAACAATAGATATTAGTAAGATACCTATAATTAAACTTATTTAACGACAAACTAACTATACTCAAAACACCATAACCATACAAAATAACTATTAAAAAAAATTAAAAACTTACACAAAAACATTTCGCATCACATGCTACCAACCAACGGCGACACGCACTTATTTTCGAATTAAACTGAAAGTCCTCTTAAAATTTCGTAAAATTTCTGAATTATTATCAAAGGAGATTACACATTTACAAAGTAGTAGGATAAACATAGCTAGGTACCGCCAGTACCTACCTAGGTAGGAACAGCTCCATCGCAATCTAACATGTAATTACAAACGGTATCTTAAGCCGGTAATCGCAGAGTCGCATCTGCCTCTTCGTTTAATGGAGAGCTGCCTCTTTGGTCGGTCTTTCAGCATTTGTGGGCCTTTTAAAATTGTCTTTTACCAACGTTGAACATTTTTTATGGATAAGTAGGGAAACGCTGTGCAAAAATCCGGAAAGATTCACTATTCTTTTGTTGTTTAAATTTCAAAACTCTTCTTGTCTACGATGTACCTGCCTGCTTGGCTGTGGAAAATTTTATTAAAGATATTGTATTATTGTATATCTATATGTATTAGTTTTCTTATAGCAGTAACGTTTCTATAATTTACTTAAGAAAATAAGCATTTTCTTTCAAACAAATAAAACTTGTCGTATAAAAAAATCATTTTGCTCTACGTCTAGCCGAACTAAAACAATTTATTATTAGAAGGGGGAAAAGATGAAGTAGATTGAATTGCCCGCACAAAATAGGCCACAAACTGAAGTAAAACGCAAAAGAAAAGAAGCTGGATACCTATGCACTAAGATAAATTGAACCCGCCTAGGTTTACGCGAACAATAACCCACTAACGAAATTAAAAACAGCTGCAACCTCATTTTCTAGAACCTCCATGTAGAATCATTACTTAAACTGCATCTTTTTAAGCGCTAAGGTTGAATGGGCTCGGTCCTTGAATCGGTTTAGAAAAAAAAAGTGAGTTCACGCATGGCGCCTATTGTAGGCAGGCACGGGGAAGGTGGATCTCATTACCAGTTCAGAAATTAAGAACTGCGATGGCTGGAATCTTAGCGATCATTACGGGGACGGAACGCGGTCGTCACCTTTATGTTTTATGAAATATATTTTTTTACTATATTCATCCCTTTTTAGAAACGCAGTGTAGGTATTCGTGATTCAAAGAGTTTGGCTCCGCTTTGTATGTGAAGTTGTTACATCTACACTTTCAAGCTTCATCAAGCATTCTTTCTTTCTTTTATACAAATACTTCTGTATATACAAAAATATAGAAGTAAATATGTATGTACGTACGTCTGTTCAACCACGATTGTAGATTCATGCTCCGGTTGGAATAAGTGTCTTATTGTGTAATTATCTGCGTAAAGCTTAATAACAAAAAGAAACAATAGGCAAGTTGCTTTGAAAGCAAATAATATAGAAACTAGAAAATATTCTTCATAGAGATGCTCAATTCATATCCATTGTTAAGATACACCACCAGTAGCAGTATATCTGCTTAATTATTTTGAAAATTATGAGTGATTTCTTTCAGTGTTTTTGGTTAAGTTTAATTTGTTTGTATTAAAAAGTATATTTTTTTACGTTTATACCCTACACATTTAATAAAATATTTATTTTTCACTCTATATACCGCATATAGCAGTGAGGCAGAGGGAACCTAGTGTTAAGACACTCTATTCTCTACTATCCGCTGAAATTTAGAGGCTTTGCGTAGAGTGCGGTACTCAACGATGCGTTTTGCCGCGACACTAGAGCGAAGAAATTAGTAACCATTTCATCGAGTGGGCGTCGAACCCACAACCTGTTGCGCTTAGATCTGACGCTTGTGCTTCTGCCCTACGACTGACTTCAGGGTAACAGTATATTACTTAGCTTGATATCTAGCTTTTAAGTAGCTTTACCTACATCTAGGTGTTAAGTAGCTTTACCTATATCTAGCTTTTAAATAGCTTTACCTATATCTAGGTTTTAAGCATTTGCATTATATTAGATAGACACTTACCTAAAGGATTGCTTCACGGAACAGGTCACTCAGTCGCAGTTTGATGATGATCTGGAAATATTTAGATATATCTTGTATCATTCTGATATCTAAGCAACGACTATTATTTATTTGAAAGTTAAATTTTATATGATATTTGTAAGAATTTATATAAAAGTTAGAGAGCATTCTGGGTTTCACCAATATTGGTTCAGTAGTTTTCAAAATGTGGGTTTCTACCTATGTATTTTTCATTATTAGTTGACAGGTATCTGAATTCAATTTAATCTGCTTAAATGAAATTACTTTTTCCAAAATATAAAGATACCCCCGTGGAGTGATTTGTGATTTAACTCTACCTAAAAGATTCTTGCCATTTTAAATCTCGTTAAAAGTATATTTAACATATAACTCTAGTCTAGGATGGTTCTTCAGTAATATTTTTTAATGAGCGTTTAGTAAATACCTATAGAAATTATACCTGCGTACCTACTCTATCACTTAACATAGTATAAGTAGCCTACCAATATATAAAATATTTTAGTATGAATATAGTTATATATTATTATTAATAATTTTATTCCTAATTAATTACAATTTATTTGAAGATATTACAAATAGCTGAGCCCATACACCTAAATACAAGACTGATATCTAACAAGAGTTTTAATGACAAGTATCTATATATTTTTTTAGCTTCGAAGAGAACCTAGAGCTAAGACACTCCGTTCCTTATCTACATACCGCCAAATTTTTAGTAAATGCATGTGGAATGGCGGAACTCAACGCCGCGATTTGTCTCGTAACCAGAGAGAAACATATTCAAATAAATAATAATTTTCCCCTATGAATTCATAGGGGAAAATTATTATTTATTTATTAACTCACAACAGTCTTATTTAAAATCTGATGCTATGCCGCTGTTCCACGACGACCCATTCAATTTAATTGAAGATTATAAAAAAGAAATCCACAACTAGGTAATAACAAGACTAAAAAAACAAAAAAATTCAACGACAAGAACGTCGTTAATTTGGTTTATTTATAAAAAATAAATGTTAAAAATATAATTTGCCTACATTCGTTTCGCCAACTTTCTTTTATATTACAAATAGTTTTCAATGTTTCGAATGTCTCAGTAGTAGAGAACGGCCAATAGCGAAGTGGGTCATAAGAAAGGCGGCGCAAGGAAATGGGCGGCCAAGACGTGGGCGGAGTTTGTCAGGCTATTGTAATGAAAATGTTGGATATTTTATTTAGATACTAAGGCCAGTTGTTATAAACCGCTCTCAAGACTGAGATCGATCTTGAGATACCGTCTTCATTCATAAATTATATATTTATGAATGGAAATGGCATCTCAGGATCGATCTCAGGCTTGAGAGCGATTTATAAGTACGGGTCTAAATATAGTATTTTTATTATAATACATTTTAGAATATAACATAAATTTAAAAATGTGACGCCATCGCTGCGCCGTGGAACAGTGATTGATTGTAAATACAATCAATGGCTGTAGGTTCGATCCGCACTGTCAGGAATGAACCTATTATTTTTTTCTCTAATGTAATAAAACAAACCGTGGCGTTGAGCTCCACTATACAACACGTAATGTCTCGTTGGCCAGAAAGTGGTAGACGGAATGTCTTGGCATTAGGTTATATGACAAAATATCGCAAAAATCACAGAAAATTTAAATAAATTATAATAGATATTTCGAACTCCCTACCATGTACATGTACAAGGTTTAAAGTACTATTTACTATGACAATAACGTAATCGAATTACCTTTTTAAAAAACATATTGTTTTTAAACATTTTTAAAATGTTATTCTACACTTAGGAAAGAAAAATATTTATTTAGAAAACGTATACTACGCTACGTCATTTTTATACGTTTTCTAAATAAGTAAACATATTGTTTTTAACTATAACATATCTTAGCTCTACGTCCCTAATATCAACCTGATGGTTGATATTAGAGACTTAGAGCGTTGGGTGCCGATAAGTCCCAATGCGTTCCTAAATATACAAATAAAGCAGAATAAAATGTTCTAGACGTTTATTTGTTTCCCGACATTGTTAAAACTAATTAAATAATTCTGTCGTCTGTACACGTGTGGATTATTTTCTAAAGTGAAGTGAAAGAGCCGGTTCACTCTGTTCGTCGCTTTCCACTCATACTTCTAGATGTCCAGAGTAGAAAATGTAACTGAAATGTCCATTGAATCAGACGATGAAAATGAAAATATTACAATAAAGATATCTTCCATTTAAGATTATAATCGATCACCAGTGTTGTATCACTACTCTGTTACCACATGATCCGAAAATATTTACTTAAAAAATTGAAAAAAAAACAACAGATTTTCTCAATTTTTCCTAAACATCACGAATCGTCCATATATCTGCGATTCCGCTACTTCAAATGGAAAAAACCTAAGAGTTGTATATAGCATATGACATATTCTAAGCATCCGAGGTAACTCTGGCCGCAGGTACCTACATCAAAACCCTTAACGAAATGTAATGTAGCTTATATTTTTTCTCTAATAATAGACTTAAATAGCGTACACAAAAAGAATTTTTCGATTGGAAGCAGTAGTTACTGAGATTGGTGCTTTCAATCAAACAAACTCTATAATATCATTGATAGATACCTTCGTTTGATCGTATCTAACGTAGTAGATAAGTACTATGTGTCTCTGTACTAAGCCAGATAACTAAAAATATAAATAAGTTATATAAAGTAAAGTGATTTTATAAGGTCCCAAAGAATGAATAACTAAAGATAATAAAACAAAAGGTAAATCTTACTATGATGAATATTGCTTATGTAAAACTATGCAGTAATATATAGCTAATAAATTATTCAAATATTTATGCTCCACCAATAAAGATATGTAACCGCCCCATACCTCCCCCTATCTTTAAGATAAGTGAAGGTACGCCCCCATCTTAGAAGTTTAGAGTACGCCCCCTGTCTTAGAAGTTGGGTAACGCCTTCCGAATTCACCTGTTTTCTTAGAAACACACCCACGCATTTATACGCCTATAGAATTCGAGAAGCAAAATTTGTCAATAGTCATTTAAATATATGGTCTTTATTATGGTAATATTAACCAAATATATTCAAGTAAAAGTATGTTTGCCAATAAGAAAATGTGATTTATAAAACTGTATTATTTAAATCGATAGTGTAAAACCTTTATTTACTTGGTAGATACCTAAATCAATGGACCAGGACTTAATTTAAATATTTACATATAATTACACAGTATATATAGGTCATCTAGTATAGCTTATGTTATTCTAAATACTGGATTTGTCGGGAACTTAAATCATGTCCATCAATATTATATAGCGACCTCTACAATTAATCACATGAAACAAAATGCGCAGGAGCAGACAATAACAGCGCCATCTCTAGACTAGATCTTGCATTAACGATTACAATTACACAGCGCCATCTACGCACGAAACAGTAAGCAATTTAGTTATTTTCTGTTTTTCCCTAAGAGATGTCGCTACTCAGGTATTATACTTATTTAGTTATTACTTTAAAACAAAATATGTCAGTCATTAAAAGAAATAAAATAAAATATCATTTTTATATATTTTTTTCTTATATAGAATATAGATAACTGGTTGAATTTCATTAATTTTTTGTAACTTTACATAACGCCTTACAGTAAAAAATAGCAACATAATATAGACTCAATATTGTTATCATTTTGTAAAATATAATTATGTATAAGAACATTTTTAATTACATTTTAAGAATGCCCTCGAGCCAATATAAAAATTAAATTGTCATTATATTGAATCTTTTATAATTCTTGAAATTCATATTCTATATTAATTTATAGATCGTTTTTAGGTTTATATTTCATTAACTCTATATTATTTTAATATGAATTTTATAAGTAAATTGACTCTATTTGAAAAAAGTTGCTATAATTGCGAATAAAATAAAAAAAATTTACATTAGTAGTTAAGTAACAAAATATTGACTTTCATTCTTGAATATTAGATTATTAAAAAAAAAGTATATATGTATGTATGTGTAGGTAAGGTAATTTCATTTTAAAAGGCTGCTTATAAACTGAGTGAGTGCTTTAACTTATTAAATAATATGTTTATTGGATACAGCTTGAGTTTAAGCTACAAATCACATTCAAAGGATTATTTATTACAAAATATATATCTACTCGAGTGTTTTTTTTTTAATTCGTTAGACATAGCGCATTGCCAATCCTGCCAGTTTCTTATCTTTGCTTTCCTTCAAAATAAGCGGAAAGTTAAAGTAAATAAAAATACAAGATACATCTTACCTTTTTATTCTTGTAACTTACAAGAATTTATACGAAAATACAAGATACTCTTGTGCTTGCAAGATTAATATCTAGTCATCTTAGACTAATGCAGTTACGTTCTTATTCCAGTAGTTACACTTTCTATTTATTTATTTCAGTAACGTTTAAAAAGAGTAACCTATTAAGCGTTGTTAGAAATAAATAGTAGTCTACTTACATAAGTTTAAATTTAAACGTATTTTAAGATATTTTTAGGTCAATTAATATTTTTCAATATTTGTAAAAAATGTAATTACGTAGAGACGTAACACAAAACACGGCGTTGAGTTCCGACACTCTGTACGAAACGCTTGGAAGATAGTTTATGGAGAGCCATAAACTATTCTTACGATATGTTACTTTACAGTTTTCATTTGAGTAATAAGAATTTTACCAAAGTAATTGTCCAAATTTTTGTCATTTTTCTTTCATTAAAATTACGTATTTAAAATTATTTTTGGGTAATTTCATTAACGATCCGCTGTTGCGGCGCGGTGGAACGACTATAAAAGCGACGGATGTGGGTTCGATTTTCACGGTGTCTACACATCGCGATATTGAGTTACGCCAATCAATACGCAATGTCCCATAAATTCTGAACACCAGATTCTCTCTGTCTATCCTGGTATGGGCGATAAAGCATGTAGTCGCTTTTTTATAATTTATTTGCGATAGATTTTAATAATATGGCTGATAAGCTGTTTATTGTTAGAAATTTTGAAAACAAATCAACATATGTAGTATTGTATATATTTAATTATATTAGAATAGTTGTAGGTAAAAAAATCCAGTTATGAAAATTCCAAATACAAAACATAACTTATCTATTTTTTTTTAAATCTAGTCACAATGGAATTTCGAAATGTCCGATAAGCTTATGCGCGGAACTATAATCACTAACAATATTTTTTAAAATCTTTATTTATTCAACATATTTTTTTGTTTAATTTCAAGCTATCTCCCGCATAAATCATAGTAATAAGCAGAGGAAATCCAATGTTGAGATGCTCTGTTCCAGACAATATGTATAGAGTGGCTGAACTCAACGCCGTGTTTTGTGCTAATACCAGAGCGAAGAAGCGAAAATGACTCATTTCCCTGATTGGGAATCGGATTTACAACTGTCGCAATTACAGTGCTCTAAGCCGCTGCGCCACGTCGGCATCAACAGAAAATAGCTTAAGAAATTAAATAATTATTTATATTTTATGTTTGGATCATCTACAAATACTATTTTCTAATACTTATAGAAAACAAACTCTACATTTTAAATGTAACCTAAGAAAAAAAATCCTGAGTATATTCTCGTTACTGTTTAAGTCCTATTAAAATACCTTATATCTATTATTTAATAACTTTTACTTAGCTAATGATATATTAGTTAGAATCTAAATTTTTTATTGGATATTCTTTAAACTTGCCGTCGGTGTTCGCAACAAGAAAAACTACATAAAACGGAGACACTAATAATGTGATTTAATCCTCTTTATATCTTTAATGTTATTATACTCGGTAATCTAAATATAGTATCTTAATATAACTATTTTATTATATAGTTATGTAACAACATACTTACTGTGCATCTTAAAGTTATTACACCGCAAAATCAAGGAAAGCAATTAAAAACAAAACACAAAATAATATTTTATTACAAATCAAACAATAAAAAATAAAAGTAAAAAAAAACCACTCGTAAACAATATAAAATTACAGAAAAATGTTTACTAAAAACCATTTTTCTATAAAACACTCTATATGGCTTAGAAATAAAGAATTTTCATAGAGACATTCCGTTTATGGATTTCAGATTTTTCCGTCGCGTATACAGTAGTAAATTTTTATTAGACATTGATGTTTTACAAAAAAACTGACACTATGAAAATACTTATTCAATCCTCATATTTACAATTACAATAAAAAAACAAAACGTAAATTATACAAAACAAAAAAAAATGATAATAACTAAAAACAACAAAAAATGACAAAATCAAAAAAAAAAACTAGAGTCTACAAAATTATATATTATTATTAACAAATCACCACCTTGGTCCACAGTCTTCGTAGAGCACTAAACTAAGTCAAGTCCGATACTGTTATTTTAACCACAATTGTCCCAATAACTAGTAGTTTGTGGCAGTCTATTGACTTTTAATCTTTATACCTTAACATTAATTTAACGCTTAACTTTAATTGTTACTTGTCAATTGCTCACTCGAGGCGTCGCTCGCAAAATTTAAGAAAAAATAAATTTCAAAATAAAAAAATACTCTCAATAACTGCCAAACCGTTTATTTAATCTCTTTACAAAATATGTAACCGACATAAATATTAAAAATTTTCGCAAAAACTTTCTCACTGCCAACAAACAGTTTAGGTTTAAAAAATTGAGGGTCGAAGGGGGGGGATAATTTTAGCCTAAAAATATTTTCGATTAGACGCGATCGAATAGAATTTAGATTTTTATTATTATTTTTTTTTGTATTATTAAAATTTACAATCACAAGAGCACGAGGAACGTGTATTGCGCCGCGCGGCCCGGCCGGCCGCCGCGACTCCAGACGGACGACTGAGACCGTCCGCGGCGGGCCGCGCCACCCAGCGCGCCCCCGCCCCCCCGCCGCGCCGGCCACCCGCCCCACCCCCGCGCCCGCCCGACTTCGTTATGAGCCACTTGTAATCGCCGCGCAATTTTTCCGCCTAAGACAAATTAGGCGGGCCCGCGCCTACTGCCCTCCGCCGCCTTGCTGGGCGGCTTCTTACTATACGTCTCTAAGACGTCTTACTTACGCCTTGCCACTTCCTTTTGTTACCCTTACCGTGTGTTCACTCGTTGTACGGGGAAAAACGATTTTAAAGCTTCTAAAAGCTTCTATACCAAGATTTAATATTGTTCTCTCTAGGTAGAGCGAGAGATATGTTAGTAAAATGATTGATTCTAATCACATATTAGTATGCGATAGTTGCTTCGTTTATTGACACAAACAGATATAAATTATCGCCACTCAATGTTATGGCGGCGTACTGTTTTATTTTTAAATGGCATTTAATCGTCACTTTCGCTCTCGCCGGTGCCGAGGCCGGGTTAATTGTAAATAAAATTCAATCATTCGCAAAAAATCCCGTAATCGCCACCGACAATATCAATGAGAGATACGTATTAAAGCACATTTTATGCATAATAATGGACTCTGGTGAAAGAGTATTTTTATAGGTGAATTCTGGTGGTTTTTATAAATGTAAACATTTCATTTCTCGATTGAGTTTTTTTTAAATTGTATTAATTTCGATATGCAATTTTTGAGCAATATCTGTATGGTGGAATTTAAAATTGTCTTCTATAATTATCTATGACGGACTAGTAATGCTTGAGCTATCTTACACTTAGTTTTAGTAGAAACTAGCTATGTACTAATTTCATATCTACATTTAGCTACAAAATTTGTTTTTTTCTCAGTAAAAATATAAAAAAAAACTCTTATACAAATTTAAAAATAAAACTATAATAATTTTTTACCAAGTAAAACGGTCACACAAAAAAAATAACAAAAAACAACAAAATACTTAAATAATAAATAACGTAAAGCAAAATGCTTTTATTTATCAATAAATACGTACATTTCCGCGATTATTCTCAGTTTGCCATATTTGGAACATCAAATTGGATTTATAAGGCTATTTTTCACGCAAGAATTAAAGTCGTGTGGAACCGCGGGGATAAATTGATATGATTCTTTTATCTGAGCGCCGTCCAGCTGTGGCCGCGAGGTCGATGAACCAGCTACTTTACTTTTTAATTTATTGAGCCATACATTAAAAACCTATTTATACATTTTATGTTTTTTCGAAAATGTTTTTTTTTTTATTTTTAATAGAATATATAAAATATGTAAGCGTTAGGTTGAATTAAATTTTGTTAGAAATAAATTTTGATAGTATTTTGTACAAAATACGTTGCTTGTAAATTTTATAGAGAGTATTTTTTATTTCATTTTGAAATTTCAAAAATATTTTTATACACATTACTTCTTTTTTTTAAACTTTTTACAAATATTAAACATATGACTAGTGAGCAGTTAATGAGATAACATTTTCTAAGATACATCTTAAGATAACTACAGTTTTCGTTTGATATAATTCAAAAAGAAAAATATATACTAACAAAACTATATAAAACTTATTATAAAAAACACAAAAGAGACTACTTTTGCCACAAATTACCTGGTCTTTGTGTTGGTATGTACGAATCTTCTTTACTCTTCTAAAGTAGGAATCACGAAACTTTTTATTATCCGAGTTTTACCAACAAACGATCGTCACAAAAATGAACAACAACGAACTATCGAAACCTTATTAATTAACTTATACTTAAAAAGTTTCTAAATGTTAACACAGTCCAAAAAATGTTAAGTTCTTATCACTTATAAGTATTTCCTATCGCACTACACACCCGAACTAAATATCGGGTGTAGCTACGTAACGAAATCATAAAATAAAAAAAATTAACGCGACGGAGGAACTTAATACCACTTATAGACTATGCGGCAAAACGAGCCGAATATTTACATTGAAGAAAAAAAATGAGGTCAATCGGAGGTTACGGGCAACGCAGCCGGACGGCGCGGGCCGCGACGGGATGTGGCGTCCTCGCGCCGCCCGCCCGCCGCCCGCCGCCGCCGCCCGCCAGGCACGTGCGCGCCCCCGCGAGCGGGACGCACTATCCCGCCCGGCGCGCGACCGCCAAGGACGCCACTATTCCTTTTTCAATTTACTATATTTACCGATTTTTATTATTTTTTCGCATTTCGATATTTTATTTTTTAGTTGATGCGCTCCGCAACTCACCTGTTGTGCTTGACCCGTTTCGATCTGTCGACCGATCACATGATCGACGATTTTGGCTGTTTTTATTATGTGTACGTTGTTGTGTACGAACTTTCTTTGAGTAAAATTTCAAAACTGCATCTATTCTGAAATACTGAAACTCGTAAAAATACGTTACTAGCTAGAATCATGGTCACTACTTGTTTGTATGTAAATATGCTGATAAAAATGATGTTTACATGACATTTGTGGAATACAATGAAATAGAGACAACGTATTCTTATTAAATCACTTCCACAAATTTTTACAAACTTTTCTTTTTACTTTGAAGACCGAAGTAAAAAATGAAAAACAACAATATTTTATTGTTTTGTAATATAGTGCTGCCGTAATGACATGGCGTCGGGTAGCCGAACTACACATAATGCGACACTAGCGCCGCGTCAATGCATACTATAAACCGATGGTTCATTTCTAACGTGTTATTCTTTTTATTTTTAATCGTGAAAGTGCAACGTTCACTTTGCCTGGCATTCAACGGCCATTTTCGTTTGCTATTTCTTTTTCGTTTTCATTGGTTTTTCACAGACGTTTTGATCATGTCGCCGAATTGCCGTGTACGTTACATATCTATTGTAAACTCTATACACACTTACACTATTCATACTGTTACCATTTTAAACTTGAAATTGTATACGTGAGAACTCTTGTTATGATTGTGAAAATAAATGTAATAAAAAAATGTTTTCATAATAATTATTATAATTACAAGCTCATTATAATAGATGGCGCTATGAGTTCTTAAAGTAGATGTTTCCTTATTAGACGTTCATTATATTTGGTCTTAAACTGCCTTTCATTTTAAATCTTTTTATATTTTCTAAAAAAAAATATTAAAATATCATAATCAACAATTGAATTCTAATTAGATTATCAACAGGTGTCCATTATTATTTTTATAATACATACATATTAATATATTATAACTTATTAACACGATTTTTAATATTATTGTGTGTTTCAAAATGCATACTTAGTTGTAACGTTTCTATTACATACAAAAGTGTTAAAATTAGTTATATTTTTTTTCTAATATACTAATTATGCCGCAATATGTGAGCATCTCATATTGCGGCCAACCGAAAAAAAACAATTCATAAGTAATTCTTCTCATCACAAGTGTCTGTATTAAAACGTTTCTTTTTTTATAATTTTATATATTAACATAAAATGAAGATTCCAATACTAATTTCGAAAAGAAATGCTTAGTTTACCCATTATTATTCATAGAGGTCGTTGCTGGTTTCGTCTTGTTTTCTTCGAGTTCCCCTCATCTAAAATTTACTCGCGGTCGGAACGCGATCTCTCGAACGTCGAGCCTCGAGTGTATGCAATACGTTCGTATCGCGTAGTACAGTTTTACTATTTTTGATACTCTTTTATTGGTATTTCTTATATATTGTTTTTGTTGTAACACAAAAAAATGGACTGACGTTGTTAAGAAAGAATACGTTGAAATAAACTAAATTAATAAATATAAATTAATATAATCTTTATTTTTTATTATCACGCTGTATCACGCATGTAGCATATCTACGGTAGAGGGACATACCCTCCTTATAATACTTTCTGTCCAATTTTCGAGAGTTTGCGTATTGAGTAGCGGCACTCAAAGCCATGCTTTATTTTATTATGAAAAAGAGGATATGAAAGTACAGTGAGACCTGGCACTCAACCAGTTTTCATTGTAATTTCATCTGGGCCAATGAGAAACCTCAGTTATTAAGAATTTCATTGAAATTCCTCTGTTAATAGAAGTTTCGAACTTATGATCGTTTTTTTTTTGGCTCAGTCAGGCTTAATTCCCTGTATATATTAGATATTTTATAAAGTTGGAGCAGATTACGATTCGTCTGTTTACAAATTTATATGTAATAGGTCACTACATCTGTGAATGAGACAACTATAATTTTAAACCTAAGTCTAATTAGAAAAAAAAAATAAAAAATCAGCTTCACGATGTATCTCACACACAGCAGGGTAGGCAGAGGGAACCTAGTGTTAAGACACTCCGTTACCCACTTTCCGCCAAGTTCTGGAGGCAAAGCAAGTCTAATTAGAAAACTCGATAAATAAAAGCTTCTCTAAATGGTACAAAATCCTTGCTCCTGATTAACCAAGTTTCAATGTAATTCATTTCTCCAAATAGAAATCGAACCTAAAATCGTTAATTCACACTGTATCACTAAAAAAAATATAAGTAAAAAAATACATAAAAACATTTTAAAAAATCGTACCGTACAGACACCTTATTTTAATATGAAAATTCTCAACATGCAATGCCACCAAAATTCGGCGGAAAGTGGGAAGCGGAGTGTCTTAACACTAGGTTGCCTCTGCCTTCTACTTCTAGGATATAGAGGGACGTTAGTGGCTATATTATAATTGTAAGAACACCTCCTAAGTGCCGTCCGTATACAAGTACAAATTCTGTTACAAGTAAAGACTAATTTATTTTCTCATGGTGTTTTTTTTACTTCATTTTCATTACAAGCTTGAGTAAAGAGAATATATTCTCGATACTTATCGCTATTTTTAGGGGTCCGTGCCTTTTAAGGAAAAAAAGAACCCTTATAAAATCACTTTGTTGTCCGTCCGTCCATTCGTTCGTCTATCTGTCTGTCAAGAGCCTTTATTCAGGAATGCTTGGAAATGTCGAGTTGAAATTCAAACAATATACTCAAGTCTACGATTTCCTGAAGAAATCGTTTTTCTACATTTACCTTAAAATAAGACGTCGCCGTTTATGTCGTGTAAAAACACATTTTTCGACACTATAAAGGGAATCAAAATTGATAGGGTACTTCCGGTTGACCTAGAGTTATGAAATTTGGCAACTAACATCTACAGGTAATCTTACTAGTTCAGGAAAAATCTTGTGTTTAAATCCCAAAAAATAATAGCCTTAAAAGCTATAGCTTGCTATTAAAGCCGTTAGTTTAAGTGAGGTATCAGATGAAAGGGCTCTTAGTAAGCTAAGCGTGAATTTCAGAAATAAACTCAAGACCTCCAATCCTTGTACGGAACCATCGGTGGGCGAGCTAGACTCGCGCTTGTCTGGTTTTTTTATTCAACCCTTTAGCGTAATTTTAGTAGGTACATTTGCTTGCATAGCGTTTTAGATTTATTATGTAAAAATTAATTTACAGTTCTGGCCATAAAAAAATTAAGATAATAAGTTTTTATTAAATATAATTAATAACAAAAAAAACACTGAAAATATATTTTAAAATAATAATTATTATTTTAATGATTATTGTGTATTTCGTTTTAGAATTAATAAATCGATATTAGATTGGATTCTATGAAACTTAATAATATTAATTAGGTACTACCTACTAAAAGATTGCTATATATAATAAAAACTAATAAGTGTTTTTAATATAAATTTATTTTTAATTACATTCAACGGATGAAGCTAATACCTATAATTTAAGACTTTTATATAACATTTATGTTTATACATTTATTTCCTATTTGATATTACCACAATAAACAAAAAAAAACAATTTAATCATTATTGTTTGTAGTCTCATAACGAATAATAGAGTGCGCTCCGTCTTGATGTAAATTATATTTGCTTGCACCCTTATATCGGCATCATCCCTAAGAGGTAGGTGACTCAATACAATGACTTAAAATAAATAACTATAATTTTAAGATATATTTGTGGGGCTACCATTAGATTTAACATACCTCTAGATATATTTCAATTTGTTTGTGTGGTGTTTAGAAAGTTTTGCAATTTAGGAGGAAAAAAACCGGTTAAGTGCGAGTCAGGCTCGCTCGTTAACGGTTCCGTAACAGTTTCAGGATTGTAAGTTGTCAATAGAAGGTACTAATAAAAGTTGACAAACCTAAGTTGGCGGGCGTATTGATACTCTCATTTTGTATAAAATTATCTACGAAAATAAGTTTATAACGATTTTTTTCTTTGAAATATCTATAAATTTTTACTTTTCAGATATTTTCCTGTATTTCTACTGTAAATTCTCATTTCGTGCCAAGTTTCACAACTGTAGGTCTACGGGAAGTACTCCATAGCTTTTGATTACGTAACGAATTTCATTCAAAATGCAACTAAATCGATCTTTTGATTGCGTCAACTTAGAATCTTAAATTTTTCTATTTTCCAAGGGACCGTAAGCGACCTTAATATTTGTTATTAATTTCTGCTTGATACCTCAAGGGGGATAGTTTATCTCGAAATAAATAGTCTTGACGGAGACAGACAATAAAGTAATTCTATAAGAGTTTCTTTTTTTAACTTTTGCGGTACAGAACCCTAAAATTAAGGTCTTCATATTAGCAAATTGATAAAAACCTTAAAATGACTTCTTGTGCAATGTACATAGTTAAAAAAATAAATTAAATTAAATCAGCTTCACGCTGTATCCCGCACACAGCAGGGTAGGCAGAGGGAACCTAGTGTTAAGACACTCCGTTCCCCACTTTCTGCCGAATTCTGGAGGCATTGCGTGTTGAGTGGCAGAACTCAACGACGCGGTTAACCTCGACACCAGAGCGAAGAAATGGAAATATAAATTTAAGTAAATATTTCATCTCCTCGAGTGGGGATCGAACTCACAACCAATCGGTTTTACAGTCACACCTCGTGCCGCTGCGCCACGACTGGCGGCCTCATGTACATAGTTAAACGTAAAAATAATATTTAACTTTTAAAAGAAATGCTTATATGTATCTTATATATACTTTAGAGGGCTACTTTTCTCTCAGCTACCTATATTTAAATCTAAACATAGCCACTGTGCGCTGTCGTTCGAAAGGCCGCAGGTGTTTTGGGCGTAACAACGATTGGTTGCCATGAACAAAATTAAACTTAATTTTTATTGAATAGTTTGTTTTTGTACTTACTATATAAAGTGAATATAGTTTTTTTATTAAGTAATATCGTCATAATATCGGACAGCTTGGAAATTATTCTTTTTATGAAATTATTATACATTTTTTTATCAGCTTCCCGCTGTATGCCACACACTGCAGGGTGAAATATAAAAAAAAAAAAAACTAGAAATATAAAAATACATTTCAAAAATCATAATAAATAATATATAGGCATGTGACCGTCAACGCCTTTTTAAATAAATTTTATATTTTGTTATAATAAAAAATATCATCATGTAATAGGGAACGGTTTCAGTGTAAACGATAGGGGGCATAATTTTACTTAAATTATTTTAATTTCTACGCTCTATTTTGCCACGATGATGTCGAGTTTCACCACTCAAAATCTACACAATGTTAAAAAAAAACTAAGTGGAGTGGGTAACGGAGTGTCTTAACTCTATGTAGATTTAGATTATAGTGTTAGATTAAGTTAGTTAGTGGCAACTGAAATGAATAACTGGACTGTCAGATATTGTATAAATATAGAAATATATGTTTGTAATAACATAAGTCTAGTTCTAGGTAATATCTACCGAAAAAAGTATTAAAATAAATGTAAAAATAACAAAAGGTACGGACCATAAGTCTATAATGTAAGTAAGAATTAAAATTAAAAAAAAAAAACTGTATGTTCCTTTCGAGAAGAAAATAGTGTAGATAAACTTGTTAAAACTATTCAGGAAGGTCAGGTCGCCACATTGATTGATGTTTAAGTTTAAGTTATAATATACAAGATAAGATATATAATATAAGATACAAGAGTAACATAAATTGTTAGCTATGAAATAGTCGTAAATTTAGTTGTAATGAGGTAGTTCAATAAAGTGGGGGACGGAGTGTCTTAACAATAGTGACCCTAACAAAATTTAAATATGTTTAAAAAAATTAAAGTAACCTTTTTTTAGCGAAATTTTAGGTAAATATTGCTATATTTACCTAAAACTCAAACTTTGCTTAGTTTGAGCATTTGTAAAAAAACATAATTATGATAAGTAAACAATGCTCAAATCTGAGTTAGATTTTTTATAAATGTTTGGAGAATTGTTCTCAAATATTAATAATTTTCAATATTTTATACTTATCTAAAAGAAGAAACAGCAGCTTCGCGCTTTATTTATTAATAAATTACACATCTATGAGAAAAGGGAAAATTCATCTCAAGACAAAAAATTAAAATTAAAATTAAAAAATTAATTAATTAAATTATCAAGACAAAAAAGGATACATATTAAAGATAGTTTGATGAGAGTTTGGTTAGGTTCTGATTATGGATTATGGTTGTGATTGAAGCATTCGGTTTTTTTTTTTGTTAAAAAATGTAATTATCGAGACATTGCAAAAAATGTAATTGCGTGTTGTGTTGCAGAACGCCGTTGTTTTGTATATGTAACCAAAACAAGGAAGTGAAAAATTTATTTATTATGAGACTTGAACCCACCACCATCGCTTTAACATTTCGGACATACCTATCTACAATATCAAAAAATATAAAAATAATCATAACATCAAATAATCAGCGTCACGCTGTATCCCGCACACATCAGGTTAGGCAGAGGGAACCAAATGTCAAGACACTCCGTTCCCCACTTTCTGTGGAATTCTGGAGGCATTGCGTATTGAGTGGCAGAACTCAACGCCGCGCTTTACCTCGACAGATCTACAATATCAAAAATTATAAATTTAATCATATAATAATATTAAATAATTACAAAATCGTCAAAAACCATTGAACTTTGTATGAGCGCACCAATAGATAGGTGCATTCTATAGTAGTTTTTAGACGCATCCTTGCTCCCCCACTGCATTCCGACGGACGCTTCACTGACAGCCGCGATCGATTTTAACGCGAAAACATTGGAGTGTAAATACCAATATAGCTTTGCGTTGTTTTTAATATATATAGATATTTTTTATAAAATTCTTAATATTTTTTTATATAAGTATGTATAGATATATGACATACTTATTGATTATTTAATTCAATTTATTTAATTTTATTTGTAATTTATTTAGATAAGAACCTAGTGTCAGGATCCTGGTTCTCCGTCTTTCAGTGGCATAACTCAACGCCGGACTTAAAATTTAATTAATTTTTACATTATATAAAAAGCTTAATATCTTGCGAAATTTTAAATTTATTCAAATTGACAAAAGAGAAAGCATCGTTATAGATACTTATTGTTATAGATAAAACATTCCTTTAAATGTCTTATTGTTAATAACATAATTTGAAAAGATTAGAAAAGTCGATAATGTCACCATATTTTGTAATAAAGTACAAGATACAGGCTAACAATGGCTAGGTTAATTATAGAGACATCGTGAGTTATTCAGAGAGCACCCAATACCTTACTTAACTAAACTGCTTCCACTTTCATTGAAGAAACATCATAATTAAATAATTAAAAAAAACACATAGATTACCAATATTAATTTACAAAGATTTTATATACCTATAGAATACTTCTGTCAATCTTTCATAATTCGTCATCCGTCGCCCGTCATCTGTCATCCAATATTATTCATCCGTCATTATTAGTCGACGGAGGACGGATGACTGAAAGTTCGTTATATCTGAAGTTCGTAATATTCTTGATTTAACATTTGTTGATTATTTTTCAACCAATGAATATTTTCTACTTTCTCTTTTCTCTATACAAAGTGATTTGTGATCAAACGTAAGACTAAACCGATTTACGCCACCCTGTCTAGAAATCATAATAATCCCACACACACATCATACAACTTATTGACATAAACGATAGATAGAAAAAAAACCATTTTATTTTACTTTACCACATTTTTTATTTTACTTTGTAAATTTAGATTATAATTTGATTTGTTAAAATGATTTACTTTATGAATATATATATATTTTTTGTTTTCAAACTTCAGCTTTCAGTGGCGCACTAGCAAAGAAATCAAAATATTAATAAATATATATTTATTAATATTTTAATTTTATTATGAGGCCGGTCGTGGCGCAGCGGCACGAGGTGTGACTGCAAAATCGACTGGTTGTGGGTTCGATCCCCACTCGAGGAGATGAAATATTTACTTAAATTTATATTTCCATTTCTTCGCTCTGGTGTCGAGGTTAAGCGCGGCGTTGAGTTCTGCCACTCAACACGCAATGCCTCCAGAATTCGGCAGAAAGTGGGGAACGGAGTGTCTTAATACTATGTTCCCTCTGCCTACCCTGCTGTGTGCGGGATACAGCGTGAAGCTAATTTAATTTAATTTTTATTTATTTATATCCCGAGTGAAACTCGAATCCACAACCATCGCGTTGCAGTCACACGCTGCTCCTGCGCCACAACGATTAATAACTATATTCATGTATTATGAACTTAATTATATGATATGATATTATGAGGCCGGTCGTGGCGCAGCGGCACGAGGTGTGACTGTAAAACCGACNCCTCTCGAATTCGGCAGAAAGTGGGGAACGGGAGTGTCTTAACACTAGGTTCCCTCTGCCTACCCTGCTGTGTGCGGGATACAGCGTGAAGCTGATTTTTTTTTTAATTAACTTAATTATTTCTCAAAAACGAATTGTTCCTTGCTATTTTCGAAGATAAAATTATTTGTCCATCACACGGCATCAGCAACCACAATATCGTGCAAAGACGAGTGCCTATAAACTTCCCCCAGTAATTTCGACTCAAAGTGCCCCATAAACCTATTGGCAATACTTCCTAACTCTTACAGATTGGTTTCGTGATGGAGATGGGATAAGTTACGACGTTCGTGTTGGTACTTACTTTGTATAAAAATTGAGATTGCAGCGAGTTTTAATGTTGTTGTATATGGAAATGTCTCGTCATTTTTTTTTCTTGACTAGAAAATATTTGGTAATTAAAAAAAAATAACTAAAAATGTAAATTTCGTAGGGTTCATTTTATGGGTTATAAGGCATAATTTATAATTTAAAGAATGAAATCAATAAAAGGAATATTTTTAATTTAAAATATAATTAAAAGACGCTTTTTAATATATATTTTTCAAAGACAGCGTCGTTAACCCTCCCGTATCCTGCACATAGCAGAGTAGTTAGAGGGTAATTGGTAAATAACCTGGGAACCCCATTTTCTGCCAAATTCTGGATTGCTAGTGGAAATGAGGAACTCTAAATAAAAATACTTGATATTTCATGTGAAACACAACGTTTCGCCACGACTGCCCTTCATTACTTAGAAAATAACCAATTTGTAATACATTGTATAATTTAACTTAACTCAATTTAAACTATACAAGCACTTAAAAGAATATTGCAACGGCGCGGCGCTACTTCACAATACACAAACCAACACACACCTATAAAAAAACATAAAAAAAAACCCAAGTACCACCTTCGGGCTCATATTCTCACCTTGTAACGACGCAACGTAAGGAGCTAACTTCATTTTTATAGGCGCACCTTTAAACAACTTTGAATATGGGTCTTTTTATTAGGCGATTTGAGACAATCTAATTTTAACTTTATCGCATTCAAAATAAGATCTAATATTAATACGACTGTAATACGATTTGAATGTCACCGATAGATAAAAACTTTGAATGATGCAAATGCTAAAAATGATGTAACTCAAAACAAAAGCAATTGTAATTTAAAACTTATTATGTATAAACAAAAGGTTTATTTTGCATTGTATTACATGTTGCATTTGGTATTTTCTATTTTGTTCTAGAATCACGGCATGTCCTTTTGATGTGTTGGGCTAAAGTATTGTACTCTTATTTATAATGTCGGGATAAACCTATAGTCCGTTTATGAGACCAGTGTTAGCGCGAAAACGAATTGGAAGTTTTTTTATCTCTTGTTTTATTTTAAAGGCCAAGTTGTAAAATGGTCGTTTTGTAAGATGCATTAAAGACGATAATTTCGGTTTATATTGGATATTTGCATTGGGATGAAGGAATTTGGGGTTAAAATGTTGTTGGAAGACGTCTTGGCGCAGTGGTACATGCGTGTGGCTGTAAATAGGATGGTTGTGGGTTTGATTCCCAGTCGGGGAATTAATTATTATTTATTAATATTTTCATTACCTCGCTGACGTAGTAAGGCAAAGCGCGGCGTTGAGTTTTGCTACTCGAAAAACAATGCATCTAGGAGTCAGCAGAAAATGAGGAGGGGAGTGTCTACACACTAGGTTCCCTCTGCCCGTGCATATATGCGTGATATAGCGTGAAATTAAAAAAAAAGGGTAATTTGTTGCAACATTAATTTATTTGCTTTGTTTGTTTCTTTTTGTAGTAAACGCATGGCCGTATCTAGAGATATTTTCTGAGGGGGAGCTGGATTACAGCTTTTAACAGATATGTTTGGGTAAAGATTTTTATTTTTATTTTTCTAGGCAAATTTTTTGTACTAAAACTTGTAGGGTGGGCACAAAACTATTCTAGGATGGGCACAGACCACCTGGCCCTCTTAACCGTACCCCCATAAGTAAACGTACCTAATCCAACTTTGTAAATAGTCTTGATTTGATATATTTAACATTTATTTTAAAGTACGATTACGTAATTGTTGTAACATTATCTAAGTATTGAGTAATAGTAATTTAATTCATAACTTATTCCCTAATCAATATTATTCAATAAAGAGAGTGGAGAGATCCACTGAACAAAAAACCTTAAATAAATTTCTTCTTAAGAGTTTGAACCACGAATTACCGCGAGACCACCAAAAATGTTTACAAAAATACTGTTTTTAGAAACCGTCGAAGAGCCCTGACCACTAAGCCATACGTTCAAAACGTGCGGGTTCAAATCTACGTTTTCCAAAAAAAAATTCTTTCCTAAATGTGAAATAAAAAAAATTGTTATGGATGAAGTCAACCGGAAGTACCACTTATAAATGTTTATAAAATTAAACTTGCGAGCATATGCACTCATATAGTATGAAATTAATTATAAATATAAGTTTGTAATTATTTTGTTTAATAAAAAATATCTATATTTTCGAATTTTAATGTATTAGTTCTCATTTCGTGCCTTCGTGCAAAATTTAGGTATAAATGCTCGTTTCTTTTGATTATGTTGACTTAAAAGCTTGATTTTTTCTGTGCTTTAAGAGACCATAGTGTTGAATATTTGGTATTAACTTTTGCTTGTTACCTCTACGCTATCTCGAGATAAATTGTCTTGACAGACGAACAACAATGTGATCACCATAAAAGACAAAAATCTTCCATTTTTATGTGGAATTTTAAAATATTAAAAATGTCAACAAAATTAGCTGAAATTGCGTAATGAATCATTTTAAAGAATCTTAAAACTAAATGAGAAGCGAAGACAAAGGAAGTAAAAGGGGGTAATAATCCTCAAAATAAGTATAAGTGTACTTTGTAACGAAATAAGTTTCAAAAGAACCAGAGGCTTGCGGTTTTTTCCTTTTAACCTTATTGCTGCTTACAAATCGCTTTGTTGGAAGTTTGTTGGAAACGTAAATATGCATTTATTAAAAGTCTTTTAAGTTTATTCTCTTGTATTAAGATAGATGTTCGAAATTAAATATATGTATATATAGGAATTTAAATTGAAATATAGAAGTACAATTGGATTTAAATCATATACCAACAATATTTAACTTTGGTAGTTGTGGGTTCGTTCCTATTAAGAGCAAGTTCAAATTGGGTTTCGCCACCCAACACGCAATGCATCCAGAATGGGTTCAAAGCAGGGAATGGATTCACTGGACTGACTGTAAAATCGACTGGTTGTGGGTTCGATCCCCACTCAAGGAAATTAAATATTTATTTACATTTATATTTCCATTTCTTCGCTCTGGTGTCTAGGCAAA
Organism: Heliconius hermathena; assembly: GCA_013403705.1. Lineage (NCBI taxonomy): Eukaryota > Metazoa > Arthropoda > Insecta > Lepidoptera > Nymphalidae > Heliconius > Heliconius hermathena. The sequence continues at coordinate 36,228 of JAAIXJ010001785.1, read as the reverse complement.
GCGCGGTGTTGATTTACGCTACGCTAGATTGTGGCAAGGCTTTTCTGTGTTAGAGAGATTTAGGCATTTTTTTCGTATAGCAGGGTAGGCAAATGGAAATATCAAAATATTTTGCGGAAAGGCCAATATTATTTGTGTTTTGTAAAGACTTTTAATCAGCTTCCCGCTGTTTCAATATCAGAACTATCATACAGCAGGATAGGCAGAGGGAACCTAGTGTTGAGACACTCCGTTCCCCACTTTCAAGAATTTTCGAGAGACTACGTGGTAAGTGACGGAACTCGATGCCGCTTTTTGTCTAGCAGAGCAACAAAATAACAATAAATTAAATTCATTCCAACTACTCGTTATGGAACCAATAACTATCGAGTTTAGAGTCGGACGCTTTCCTACTGCGCCCCTATGGCATTATCTGTATTAATAGATGTATGTATGAATTAACGCCCAATATTAATAACCTATCTCCAACGTCAATCTTAGATTGTTTCATATATTTTTCAATCTAGAGATTGAATAGATGTATGAAACAATCTAAGATTGACGTTGGAGATAGGTTATTAAATTTCGGGCGTAAGCCGACGTGGCGCAGCAACAAAGGCGTGCTGTAAACGCGACGGTTATCGGTTCATCAACAACTCGGCGGAAAGTAAGAAATGGAGTGTCTTAACATTAGGTTCCTAGGTTACCTTTGACTATTTTACTTTGCGCGGGATACAGCGTGAAGCTGAAAAAAAAATGTATGTATTAAATTTGAAAAAAGACCTTTTGGTATTTGAATTCGTAACCAATACGTATGATTCGCGTTTTTGTCAACCAATTTGCTGGGAAGAGTTCAAGAAATGAATTTTTGTTACATTTTTACAATGTGGTTTATTAATTGTTAGTACACACGAAGTTATACACTTGTACAAATACTTAGACTTCTTTAATAATAATAATTTCGTGTATTTGTTAATAATGTTTAGTCACAATGACGTGTGACTAAATGATGTGTCTATAATTTTTTTAATAATTTTTTTTTTAAAGTGCGTACATCGTTAAATATAATTTTTGTATTTCATTTATATGTATTTTATGATTAATATTTAAATTATAATATTGTCTTTTAATAACTTTTGAACTTGACTGAACAAAAACTATATAAAAGATCAATTTTATAGATTTCAACGAGATTAAACACTATCTATTTCCGCTCAATTTTTAGGTATTAACTTAACGCTGAACTCCACTAAATGAGGCCTAGAATCAAAAATACATATCGGAAATACACATACATACATACATTATAAGTATTCATTTGAGTAAGAATCGAACCTACACTCATTCCTTCACTTCGCTTCGTTTAGACTACAACTAAATAATTCAAATAGTGTCTTTAGCAAATGTACTAACAGATTTGTACCTAATTGTAGGGCAAGTAACTCAATCATGTGGTAAACTACAGCATATCTGTTCAACGTCGGCTCTCGTCGGCCGGTCGAGGTTTATGTCAGTTAGTGACTAATTTATATAGTTCGCAGAAATACTTTGTCACTTATTTACTGGTATTTTCATATTATAAAAAAGTAAAAAGTATAGAGGCCAGTCGTAGCGCAGCGGCACGAAGTGTGACTGTAAAACCGACTGGTTGTGGGTTCGATCCCCACTTGAGGAGATGAAATATTTACTTAAATTTATATTTCCATTTCGTCGCTCTGATGTCAAGGCTGTGAGTGCGGCGGTGAGTTCTGCCATTCAACACGCAATGCCTCCAGAATTCGGCAGAAAGTGAGGAGTGGAGTGTCTTAACACTAGGTTCCCTCTGCCTACCCTGTTGTGTGCGGGATACAGCGTGAAACTGATTATTATTATTATTATTATAAAAAAGTATAGATAGACTGTCGCGGCACAGCGTGTTATTGTAAACGAGACGGTTGTGGGTTCGATTTCTATTCGAGAGTTTTGTGGTCGATTTCCAATCAGGATTAGATATTTATTTAATTTATTCAAGTAACAAGGTAAAAGGCGGCGTTGAGCTCCATCAGTCAACGGGCAATGTTTTGAAAATTTGGCGGCAAGTGGAGTCCGGAGTGTTTTAGCAATATGTTCCCTGACTACCCAGGTGAATGTAGGATACAGTGTAGAATAGAAAAAAAAACAATTTATGACACCATTGTGGCGCGGCTGAAAACCTCTATTTGTTAGAAATAGAAAAAGATTCGATTCCTTTGCGTGAAAATTTAAAATATTTCCGTTTTCCGTTACTCTGGTTTAGTTGCAGACGCAGCGGAAAATTTAGTAGGTACTTATGTCTATGCTGAAGAAGAATAGAACAATTCTATCTCAATTGTTTAAATTGTCTACGACGTGACGGTTGTGAGTTCGATCTTCACTAGAAGGAATGAATTATTATCTATTAACATTTTCAGATCTCGACGTCGAGTTCCACCACTCACCACGCAATACCTCGAAAAGTTCTGCGGAAAGTGGAGAATGAACTGTCTTAAAACTAGGTTTCCTCTGCCTACCCAGCTGTATGATAATTCTGATATGGACATAGCGGGAAGCTGATTTAAATAAAGTCCTTAGAAAAAAGCCAAATAATATTAGCTTTTCCGCAAAAAATATTGACATATCGAATTTTGCTTGCAAACTAAACAGCATAGAGCTTGATGGACCCAAATACCGTACGTACAGCTCGTTGACAGCGACAACCCGCGAACCGCGAGACTCCCGTGTCTCAACGTATCAACGGGCCTCAATTCATTAAACACCACCGTACACGTACAAACGCAATCAATAAGCGCACACTCTCGATAAATAAAAACACATTAACACCCGTATTACGCCGCGTAGTGACGTCATAATTGGCATCCAACCTTCACCCAATAATTGAGGCCGGCGGACGCGAAAAAAAAAACGTTATTTTTAAACGGCAACCGAAATAAAAGAGTAATGAGTTATTGATTCGGCCGGGGTTAATGGCCGTAATAACTTTATGGCTGTCCAGTGTCAAGGTCGGGACGTGTCGATTAATGGTTTTTTTAATTTGTATTTATAAATAATGATATGGGTGAGAACGGGCTTTTTGTTTCGTAGTTCCGTTGGGCGGGCGCTGAGTTCGGGCTCTCGTTGTGTGTGTATGTACGTACGGTCGCGTTTAGTTGACGGGCGGTTAGCTAAGTTGTATTTAGTTCTATGTTTAAATTATTGTGTCGTATTTTAGATTAAAATTAAAATTAAATCAGCTTCACGCTGTATCCCGCACACAGCAGGGTAGGCAGAGGGAACCTAGTGTTAAGACACTCCGTTCCCCAATTTTCGCCAAGTTCTGGAGGCATTGCGTGTTGAGTGGCGGAACTCAACGCCACGCTCTGCCTCGACACCAGAGCGAAGAAATGAAAATATAAATGTAAATAAATATTTCATCTCTTCGACTGGGGATCGAACCCACAACCAGTCGATTTTGCAGTCACACTTTGTGCCCCTGCGCCACGACTGGCCTCAATCGAATCTTAGAATCGTATTTTAGAATTTTGTAATTTTGTTAAATTGATTTAAACATGGATATGGGAGTCAATGCTTATTTAGATTCTAGTGCCTAAGCTAGATTCTCTTTTTTTTTCAAGTTCACGCTGTATCCCGTATATAGCAAGGTAGGCAGAGGGGAACTAGTGTTAAGACACACCGTGCCCCATTTTCCGCCGAGTTTTTGTCGCATTGCGTCTTGAGTGGCGGAACCCAGCGCCGCGACTTGCCTTGGTACCAGAGCAATGAAATTAAAATATTAAAGATTTCATTTCCCCCAGTGGGAACCTAACCTACAGCCGTCACGGGTAAAGTCACACGCTTGTAACTCATAAATGATATTTCTTAGAAAATATTAAAAGAATCTCTCAAAGGGTCTCTTTCAAGAGATGATTATATTTTTAGATATAAATAAGTTTTATGGTTTACACAGTTTTTTTTTTCAATTCTGTTACTAAAATAGTTACAATAGTCAACTGATATTCCATTAAGTGTTCAATTTACATCTCCAGTTTAATTTGTATTCGTTGCATATCTTACTGGCACGGTGGAGACTTGTCAAACTGTATAGGCTATACGATAGTCTTTTTTCAAGTTGATATCCCGCATATAGCTGGATAGACAGAGGGAACCTAGTTCCTCAATTTCCGGCAAATTCTGTAGGCATGATGGTGAGGTGTTGAGTTCTGCCACTCAATACACAATGCCTCCAGAATTCTGGAGGCATTGCGTGTTGAGTGACAGAACTCAACGCCGCGCTTTGCCTCGACACCAGAGCGAAGTAATCCAGTAATGGAAAAATAAATTCAAGTAAATATTTCATCTCCTCAAGTAGGGATCGAACCCACAACCATAATAAGCCTCGAATAATATATATAAATATACCTACTGGAGTAAAGCTTAAACGAAAGATGACGAAATATTTCATCACTACTTTCAGACTTTTTTTTTTAATAAATAGCAACTGACATAAACAACTAATTTTGTTGCTTTTCATACAAAAATAGCGTGAAGCGAGTCTAGTTTAAAAACATACCTCACTTTAAAATCCGTTAATCAGTCTTAAATTCTGCATCCGTGTGTAGACATCCTTCATTTATTCACTATTTTAGCCTGCCAAATACAAATATGAGAAAAAAAATCAGTTTTTTGAACGATTTGAAGTCATTATGGCGATATGACATGAGGCAGTGTATGGTTGTAGACAAGTTGGTCGTGGATTCGATTTCCACTTTCGGGCAGTCATCTTATTTTCCCGTTTCAGTAATCCATTCAACACGCAATATACGAGACATTTGAACGGAAAGTGGAGAACGGAGTGACGTACTTATGTGTGGGATACAGCAGTAAGCTAAAAAAATAATGGATTTGAAGCCGGTCCTTCCTATGAAAACTTTAAGCTCGTTTAATTCTCAATATTTTTTGACATATCCGGAAGTAGAGCTGAAGAATTTTATTTAAATAATTTGTTATTTGATTATGGTCTCTATGTATAGTTGAGGTAAGACATACATTTGCTTGAACTAAATAAATCAATGAACAATAATACCTAATTAATAAATGTTATTTAATTATTAAAACTAGGTTAGAACTGATGTAAATCTAATAAAATTATTTATTTTCACATATTTCTTACATTTTACGAGGCAGCAAGAAAGAAATTTTACCTAATTGATAGAGAGACGTCTCTCCGTTCTCCACTTATAATGACACTGCAACTTTAAAATGTACTAAAACTCTGTTTATCTGCAGGGTAGAAAACACATTTATAATAAATATGTATTATATTTTTAAATGCATAATATGAAATCTTAAAATAAAATACAAAAAATAATATTTATAGTAAGTAAATCACTAATATAAGAATTCCTCTGACATAACTTAACATGAAATGTCAAAAATAAACAACTAAGCTGTCAAAATCTATTAAAAAAAAAGTTATACTCACACCAATATAAAAAAAATCACAAAAACACTTAAACACTAAACGCACCAAATCACTTGCACCATTAATTACACTATTGCACTAAAATATTATGTAAAAAATATATATTTAATCCTACTTATACTAAATTATTCCAAAAAAATTATAATTTTAATTTTCTTTTAAACTTTTTGAAGTAAAATTTTGACGTAGCGAGCTCGGCCCGCTCTCTCGACGTTCGGCAAGGAACTCGTCTTAAGGGCGAAAAGACGTTACCCGTTGGACCCTTCGATCCCCTTCTTTGAATTTGTATTGTGATAAACGAATGTTGTCTAATGGCAGTTGGATTTAAAAAAAAATATTGTATGGAGTTTTATGTTAAGCTATACTTGAAATTAGAGAATATAAGAAAAATATTGCTTTTATATACGTGTCTGTGGTATAAAATTTGATGTTATGAAAAAAAAAGGAAAATATATTATTTCTGCTTTTTTAAATACAATAGAGAATTTTCACATAACGTAAGTATTACACATTTTAAATAAATAAAATGTAAATAAAACACACAAAGTGTGAATTTACATTGAATATTATATTTATAATCATCAAAATTCAAAAAAATAATATAAAAAGTTATATTTAATATTTAAAAAATAAAAATGATAGAGGCGACGGCGAGAATTTGAAAATACGTATGTGATATTTAGATGTTCATAAGTTATTCAAAAATAGTTTTTATTAGTATTAACGTAGAGATCAACTTGAAAATCCAGGTGAGATTATAAAAAATGTTTATTTTGAAGGGCTAAGCTTTCTTCGCGAACACTACTGTTGTTCGAATATAAAACGACAATAGGTACAGGGAAGTATTCGTGAAGTAATTGAACTATTTTTTTAATTTATATTAATTTTGATTATTGATTTAGTCATCGCGTTACGGCAATGAATCTTCATTGACCGCAAACGAGGTTTTTTTTTTATTTCCTCGCTTTGGTAACAAGATAAAGCACAGCGTTGAGTTCTCTCACTCAACTCGTAATGTCGCGTAACGGAGTGTCTTAACACTAGGTTCCTTCTGCCTATCTTATTGTATGTCAGTGTAGTGACAGATATAGAGATAATTCACTGCGTGAAAAAAAACCTTTTTTAAATTATTGGTTTATTTTGATGTGTTAAAAACAATTTATTTTAATTAAAAAATTCTTATTATTATTGTTCAGTCTGACTATTTTGTCTATTTATTTTTTGACTTAATTTTTAACGTATTCTATTGATATCAAAAAAATGCTATTTAGACATTTTTTACATATGTGTATTTGAGTGTCGATTATGGATTTATCATTTATCTAAGTGATCATTAATTAAATTAGGTACTTGTTTTGACTACTCCTGACCTCTTTTATAATCTTACCTTTACCAAGACATAAACGAATATAATTTCTTATTTTCAATAATTCTGTAATCTAGAGTACATTCCTGTGTTAGGAAGTAATGCACGGTGACTTATTTTTAACGGTCATATCGACGCACGCGCCGTTGAGTCTTTAAAAAATATTCTGTTTAATCGTATTAAACGTCTTACCCAAAAGATTAAATAAAAAAATATCTTATAATAAAATCCAAATGCAAATAAATACAAGTACATATAGTTACACTCAATTTTAAATTTTTATGTTATTATCGAAAACTGAAAAAGTGTCAGTAAAAATAGAAATCGTACTCAAGTATTGTTAAAATAAAACTTATTTTTAAAACACACAGATATTGATTATGTAATAACATATTAAATTATATATTTAAATTTAAATTATATGAGGACGTCATGGTACAGAGGCACAAGCGTGTGACTGTATACGCAACGATGTGGGTTCCATTCCCACTCGGGGTTGAGTTAAAAGGCAATTAAAGGGGGTGAAAAATGGAGAGTAGAAGTGTCTTAACAGGAATGGAGTGTCTTATCACTAGATTTCCACGTCTCTTCTGCCTATTCTCCTGGGGAAGATTAAGTGGGGGAAAATATATTAATTTACAAATAAGTAAAAAATCATTTAAGTTGTAGAGGAATACTTGTACTTTAAATATAAATATTTTTCTATGCAGCTTAGATAATAAAAAAACCCTAAATTATGTTTTCTAGTTATTTAGCATCACCAGAGAGCAGAGAGATTCTTATTATTTTGTATTCAAAATATTTGTAATGCTATATTAGTGTATGTAGAGAACAGGCTATTTGGTAAGAGCTAAATTTTTAATTTAAATAATAAAAAAAACAAGATTTATCTAAGCAATTATTATTACAATTAATTTATACGTTAAAACAATTTGAAAATTTGAAATAACGGTCATCGAAACAGATGTGTACGCGCATAATGCACGTCTAAGACGTGTGCTGGACACACGAACGGAAGTTACTTATTTCCATAAATGTATTAACGGGTTGCCTTATAATTAACTTTCATATTTCAAATTAAATCTTAAACCCTTGGCTTTTAAGTCGCAAATCGTTTTTTAGTCGAATTTATTTTTTTAATTACACAAAACCTCAATTACCAACTTTATGAGTGTTGTAATAAGGTACTTTTTAATATTTTGAAACAAAATTTGAAACGTGTTCTGCGCACGCGCCGTCTTGGTCTATGATCACAAGAAAGTAACAGGATGCTTCTTAACGCAAGGGTGACAACCCTAAGACGCTTAAAATAATAGCTATGAAAACAAGCAGACTTTACCTGTTGCGTTTTTTTTAAATTTAAAAAGTTGTCGTTACAATAATATTAAATAATTAGAAACCTGGTTTAAAAAAATATATTTTTTAGTATATATAATCCTTAAGAATAGTACTTAAAATGTAAAAAAATACATAAAACAATTTTAACGTTATTGTTTATTAAAATTAATACTTTTTACCTTTAGAAAAAAAATACTTGGAATCTAAATATAATATAATCATCTTCACGCTGTATTCCACTCACAACAGGGTAGACAGAGCTGCTGCTACGCTTTGCCTCGACACCAGAGCCAAAAAACTGAAAATATTAAATATTTCATTTCTCAAATGGCAATCGAACCCACAATCTGCCGCGTTTACAGTCACACGCATGTGCCCATGGCCCACGACTAGCTTCTCTGATAAATTTGAATAATATAATTATTTTCCTTTCATACAATAAATAAATATATAGCTTCACGCTGTATTCCGCATGTATCGGGGTAAACAAAGGGAGCTTAGTGCTAAAACACTCCACTCCGCACTTTCCGCCTGAATTCTGGAAGTATTGCGTGTTGAGAGGCGGAATTTAACGCTGCAATTATCTTTTTATAAGAAAAAATATTTAACAATGACTAAGTTAGCAAATAGAACTACAACTTCAATTAATTGCTTTGTCAAACTAAAGCGTGCAAATGTAAGACCAAACAGTGTAACGATTTGCCAAAACTGTCTTGTTAAGTTAAGATAGTTAGAAACTTTGTACAGTGTCGGCTAAAATGAATTGAATTAAATCCAGTTTTACGTGTTTCATATTTTTTTTGGTAAAACATAAAAGCATATATTAATATATGTTAATGGATTATTATATATTTAAATGAATAAAATAAGAAAATACAATCTAAAATGTTGAAAAGCAGCAACCAGTTTCAAAAATTTGTTTGCTGGCTTAATACTTTATTTTCTGGCTTAACCTTTACCTTCAGAAAAGGATACGGAAGGGAAGGAAACTTGCTCATGACCTTAAATGAATCTCATCCACACTAAGACCATAAGGACAGCATATCACACGCTGTCGTCGCCTGAACAAGATACACAAAAGCATGCACCTACTACCCTGACGCCGAGGAAGATGCCATCGGCAGGATCATTCGTCGAGTAAATGAATCCACATCCACTATATAGTGGAATACAATATAAAAATGGCTACGATAACAACTCAATAATAATAATTAAAAAAACTCTTTATCCTGGTTACATGTTTTTTTTTCTTTCGCAAAAATTTACTCATCTATTTAAAAAAAACTACTTGTTTTAGCTTTACATAAAAATATTATATGTTTATGTGTATGAGATGCATTATAATTATATTTTAAATGTCAATAAATTGAATAATTAATATTCATTCCCATGGGCGTAGGGGTTATGCCAATCCTAGAATAGTCTGGTGCCCACCCCAGAAATTAAAAAGAAAACAGTATTTAAATTTTTAAAAAAATCTCTAGATACGGTAATGTTAATTAGTATTTAATGTAAGCTACAAGTTAAATGATTTCTCTAGAGACGATAGATGGGACCAATTTTGTTATAAAACAATTTAATTCATGAACTAATAGGATAGGTTATACCTCACTAAATGCCTGAATTCTACACTTTTACATTATAATAAGAATATTTTAATTTTTTTATAGCATTACGCTGTATCCCGCACACAGTAGAGTAGGCAGAGGAAACCTAGAGTTAAGACACTCGATTCTCCATTTTCGGGAACGGAGCGACGAAACTCAACGCCGCCCCTTTTTTGTTTCTAAAATAACATTATTAAGTTTTACCTCTTTTTTTCTAAAACTTCACTATTGCAGTGACTCATAAAACTGACGATTCATTAGCACCGCCTGTCAGTAGACCTGCTGTCACTTCTAAACCTTTCCAATTCTTTTAATAGTATTACTTAGTATTATCATAGTAAACTGTTCATTATATCAATAAAGTTTAAGTGCATTTTCAAGTAAATTATATTTGAAAACGTTAAACAAACATCTGTGAGCCTCATCTAGGGTTAATTGATAACAAAGCGAGGTCTTTCGACAGTGATAAACCTGTCATGTAAACTATTACTTTTTAAATTTAATGTTTAATTAAAAAAAATACAATAAGGGAAATATTTATTTCTAACTATTAATAAATAAATATAAGAGAATAAGTAAATTAAAACAATACTGTGATGAAACCTTTTACTTTTTCTTAAAGCAAAAGTTTTGGTAGCACTGTGAAGTTTTGCTCAAATAAAATCACTACAAGCCAGGCCAGTCTTGGTTGAGGTCAGTCGTGCGACTGAAAGCCTGACAGGTTGAGGATTCGATTCCCACTGAATGAAATTAAATATTTAATATTTTTATTTGCTCGCGTTGGTAATATGGCAAAACTCAGCGTTGATCTCCGCCACTTAAAGCAATGAAGAAGTGCCAGAACGAAGTGTCTTAACACTAGGTTCCCAGGTTCCCTATGCCTAATTTGCTGTCTCTAGGATACATCGTCAAATACATCAAAAAACATCACTTCCGTGTTAGTACAGCGTGAGACGTTACATCGCCCAACCTTACTGTTTAATAGTTTTAGTAGTTTCTTGCATAACAACATACAGACAAAAAAAACATTGTTGTGGGTGGTTTACATTCGTAAATGCTCCCAATAATATATATTTTTTTATATCTTCCACGTGCAGACTGCGATCAGCAATAATTTTGTTATATTCTCTCTCAGCTTCACGCTGTATCCCGCACACACCAGGATAGGCAGAGCGACTACTAGGTACCTAGTGTTAAGACACTCCATTCCCCACTTTCCGCCGAATTCCGAAGCTTTGTGTGTTGAGTGACGGAATTCAACGCCACGCTTTGCCTCGACTATTTTGTTATATGTAGGTATAAATAGGAATGTACCTTTATATATCAATTTTTTTATATAAAAATCTATCAAATGAAAGGCTCTCGTGTTTAGCGAAATAAAATATTATTATGAAAGTACGCAGAAATATTTTATTTCCAATATTTTGTTAATTTCTGTTAGCGTTAACGAATGTTGAAATCTATTTAATCAATTTTAGTATTTGCTTTTGCTTTGCTCCTATACATTTTATAATGATATTTTTAATTCATTTTATTAACAGAAATTTAAATAAAAATAGAAAAAATTATCCAAAAATTTTAAATACTTATCAATTACCTAAGTAGTGTTTGACAGCAAAAACAATTTAGTGTTAAAACACTCCGTTCCATATTTTCCGCCGAATTCTGGAAGCATTGCGCGTTAAGTGGCGGAAATCAACGCCGTACGTTTATCTCGGCGCCAGACTAAATTAATAATATAAATATTTCATTTCCTCGAGTGTGAATCTAATCCGCAACCTGTCTCATTTACGGTGATACGCTTGTGTCCCTGCGCCAAAACAGGACTTTTAAAACAAATTATTATTTAATAGGTAGTAGCGGCCCATTCACCGCTTCGCCCGCATTCCACCTATAATTCTTTAAAAAATCAAAAAAATCAAATCAGCTTCACACTGTATCCCGCACGCAGCAGGGTAGTCAGAGGGAACTTAGTTTTAAGACACTCCGTTCCCCACTTTCTGCCGAATTCTGGAGGCATTGCGTGTTGAGTGGCAGAACTCAACGCCGCGCTTAGCCTCGACCCTAGAACTAAGAAATGGAAAGATAAATTTAAGTAAATATTTCATCTCCTCGAGTGAGGATCGAACCCACAGCCAGTCGGTTTTACAGTCACACTTCGTGCCGCTGCGCCACGACTGGCCTCTATAATTCTTTAAACAGAGAGATTATATAATTTATACATTCAATCTCGAATTCAATCACGAAAAACTTATTTTCATAAATTTGTGAAAGTCCAAGTATCTACTACGTGGCTGCATGCGAGGATGTCGTTGGCAGCAAGGGCGTCCCCTGCGGAACTCAAGCCTAGGTTTGCGGCCGTAAACAGAGAGTTGAATTATTTTAATTTTACATTTTCTCGAAAAGTATACGTCCCAATTACATGTTATAAAAGCCAAAGATTATTGTTTGTCACAAAATGCCTTATTGCGACTTATTTATAAAAGATAGATATAGGGTGTCGCTGATTTTATTTTAGAACTAATGAAATTGAATGTTTTTGTAGTACAAAGTACTTACATATATACAACTAGTTTTGCAGCGCACAAGCTTAAAGCAATTCGACGATGTTTATTGTAATAGTTATTTCGTTATTTAAAGCTAACTAAGAATTACACTACGATGTTATATAGCCTATAGCACTCCTGCTGATTGGGACATGCAGCTTTCATACAAACCAAAACAAGTAAGTAAGTCTGAACAGTAGTTCCAGAGATCTTAGCGTTTAAATGAACAAACAAATTCGTCTGCTTTATTATATAATATTATAGATAAGTATATTTTATTACAAGACTTTTTTATCTTGACTAACTATAAATCAGACCACGCTTAATTAAGGTAAGCTAAGATACACTAAGGGTTGCTTTATGAGGGAAGAACCGTGTTACAATATTTACTGACCTCTTCAAACATTGTAGGAATTGAGACAAATCTTTACACGACTACGGAAAGTGTTTGAACGTTATTAAATGTCTCAATAATGATAATATTAAAGATTCTTTAGGATTTCTGATATGAAAAATGGTTGTCAAAACTTTAGATATTTTAAATTAATCTTAAATTATCTTTTAAATAAATATTTAATTTTAAGATTAATATCATTTTTTTACGCATATTGCTATACATATACCTATGGGAAAATATGCTACCCTTTAATAGTGTGTTATGTGGTGGTACTCAACGCCGGGCTCTGCCTTAATATACCAGGGAAATGATATATAACAATTAAATATAATAATTTTCCCGTGGACATCAAACCACAGACGCCACGATTATAGTTGGACGTTGTTCCATTGCGCCACAAGGATTTTCATCAGTGAGGGTAAGTAGATATGTTTATAGTATATGTAATACTTTTATATAATCAGTTTCACTCTGTGCCCATAAAGCAGGGTTGGCAGAGTCAACAGAGTTTAGACACTCCGTTCCCCACCTTCTGCCAAATTTTCGAGGCATTGCATACTGAGTGGCCGGACTCAACGCCGCACTTTTGCCTTGATATCAGAGTGAAGGAATGAATAATAAGGAAGGAAGAAAATATTCATAAATAATAATTCAGTCCCCCATTTATACTTATATAGTAATGTTGACCGGTCGTGGCGCAGAGGCACAAACTGTGACTGTAGAATAGAATTATATGCCGGCATGCGTGGTTAGTGGCGAAACTCAACGCCGAGCTTTGCCTCGGCACCAGAGTAAAGGAATAAAAATAAAAAATACTACATTTTCTTACATGGGAATCGAACTCCTGGCCCCTTGATAAAAGAAATAATTTGACAATTTGATTCTCCATAACTAACCCTAATAGGAGAATTTTATTAGATACTATGGGCAAATTTTGAACAATCACGCTGAAGTAACGAAAATGTTTTCAATATTTCCTATTCGAAATTTTTTATATTTTTTTTTCAGCTTCACGCTGTATCCCGCATGTAGGCAAAGGGCGCCTAGTATTATGACACGCTGCTCCCCGCTTTCTGCCGAATTCTGGAGGCATTGCGTGTTGATTGGCGGAACTCAACGCTGCGCTATCCTCGACACCAGAGCGACGAAATGAGAATATTGAATAATATGATTGCCGTGTGATCCCGGCCTAGAATAGGATCATCCTGGTACTGGTGGTGTCGTAAGAAGCGACTTAACTACGTGTGGTAGAGTCACGTCGCCAGCAATGGCAACACGCAGGGGCAGACTCGACCGTTCATTACCACCCCCGGCATTTAAAAACGGCGTTAAGTACTGGCTTTATGCCACTGCGTTTCACAGCAGGTAATGCCGGGCTCCGGCGCCCAACCCATCTTAAAGGTCGGCAAAGCACCTGTAGATCCTCTGGTGTTGCACGGGGCCGTGGGCGGTGGTAATCACTTACCATCAGGTGACCCGAACGCTCGTTTGCCTTGTCTTTTCTATAAAAAAAAAACTCATTTCTCAAGTGGAAATTGAACCCACAACCTGTCACGTCTACATTAACACCTGTACATTTGTCCTGTGCCACGACTCGCCTCAAATAATATAGGTATTATGATAAAAAAATATTGATTATAATTTTTCGTGGTTCATTGTTAAATTACATATGTTACGTACAAAAAAATAAAACGAGAAAGAAAAAAGTAAACATGTTTTTTTTAAAAAAAGGGCAAAACAATTTTTTTTAGAAAATTTTTGTTGATAAAAAAAAGTCATCAAAAATGTCATTATTTAACAATGATGAACCACCTGAGCTCTTGTATTCTATTGAAACATCTTAATCAAACATCTGTTTCGGTAGGTTGCTCTAATAACCCTTTTTTTTTACTTTATATTGATCATTTGTTTAAGAAGACATGATATTTGATCGTGTTAATAACAAAAATAAATAAATTTTAAAGATTTTTCTTAGTTTTTTTATTACTTATAGTAGTGTTAATCTTAATCTTAAAATAATATATTTTTCTGTAAAAACAAAAGTTTTAATTACAATAAGATCTTACAATAGTTAGCATCACACAGCCTTTATAAACCAAAAAAATATTATAAAAATATATGTAAAAACAAAAGAAAGGTCTACAATAAAAAAAATAAAGTAAATCTTATTAAAGATTGAGTCAGTCTCGCGTTGAGTTCAGTTCGTTCACCACGCAATGCCCCCAATGAATTCGGCGTCTTAATGCGAACGGAGTATCTTAATACTAGGTTCCCAGGTTCCCTCTGCCTACCCTGCGAGAAGCTAAAAAAAGCGCAGAGTTAATATGCCATATTACTAAAGTTGCATTTAAGTTGCTTAACACCCTCTAAGCTTCAGTAGATGTATATAACACATAATTTTGAAAGTTTAATTTATCGTAGCCTATTGGGATGTCGTCTGACTATATCCTGGCGATTGTGGATTTGATTCCTACGCAGAAGAATGAATTATTTTCAGTTAGTCGATCTTGTAACAACACAAAATGCGGCGTTGATTTCCGTCACTCAACACGAACTTGAGAATTAGATGAAATGTGTAGAACCAAGTGTCTCGACACTAGTATCCCTCTGCCTACACTGTATTATGCGAGATACAATATGAAGCTAAACAAATATTTGCAACAAATAAAGTGCATAATTGTTATATTTTTGGCTTCACGCTCGTGTCCCACACACAGCAGGGAAGGCAGAGGGAACCTCGTGTTAAGACACTTCGATCCCCATTTTCCGTCTAATTATGGAGGTATTGCGTGTTATGTGGCGGAACTCTAAACCGCGCTTTGCCCCGATACCAGAGCGATAAAAGGAAAATATTAAATATTGAAATCCACAACCAGTCGCGATCACGGCGACACTCTGTGCCCCCCCTCTAAAAAATATTAAATAAAAATAAATCAGCTACACGCTGTATCCTGCACACAGCAGGGTAGGCAGACGGAACCTAGTGTTAAGACACTCCGTTCCCCACTTTCCGCCGAGTTCTGGAGGCATTGCGTGTTGAGTGGCGAAACTCAACGCCGCGCTTTGATTTGATACCAGAGCGAAGAAATGAAAATATAAATATAAGGTAATATTTCATTTCCTCGAGTGGGGATCGAACCCACAACCAGTCGATTTTACAGTCACACTTAGTGCCGCTGCGCCATGAGCGGCCTCTATAAAAATATTAGACCTATAAATATTATAATGCAATAAACGTACAAGTTGCTATTGCTCTGAAATAACGTCAGGCGCATTATATACATTAGCAGCGCTTAACAAATTGTAAAATTTTGTTTTAAGTAGTTAAGAACTTATACTGTTTTACTAACAATATATTATTTTTACTTTTCCACTTGTTTCTATATTTTTCTGTATTAAAATAAAAAAAAATATGTCGTTAGCGTTATTCCCGACTGCTAAGGAAGGGTTATGTTTTTCGCGCGTATCTTGTATGTATGTATGTATGTATGTAATATTCTTTATTACCTCATATCTCCAGAACCGCTGAAAGTATTTATTTAATTGAGGTATCCCTAGATTCGTATTACCAGCCCGAGTGTTCTTAGATAGGTGACGTTAAAAAAAACAATCATGGCGGCCGTGGGACGCCATTGGACTTAGTGAAAAAAAAAATCGTTTCGAATACCGCAATATGGGTATCAAATTCAAGAGATCAATACGAGGATTTCAAAAAGGTATATCATGATTATCATTACCATAATGAATTCTAACAAAAAAGTGAAAAATAAAAAAATATTTGTAAAAACAAAAACCCCGACTGCATAAAATTAAAAAGAAAATAAACAAGCCCAATAGTTTATTAGGATTAACAATCGGGACCTATAAGTAATTCTTCAATCAAGAAAATCTTTAACAGGAACCCTGCGTAATCTAAAGAGGTCCCGACTTTTAATCCTAATAAACTATTGGGCTTGTTTATTTTCTTTTTAGTTTTATGCAGTCGGGGTTTTTGTTTTTACAAATATTTTTTTTATTTATTGTATAAATTTGAGTAAAATAGGAACGGAGTATCTTAACATTAGGTTACCAGGTTCCCTCTGCTATGAGCCGGATACACCGTGAAGCTAGAAAAAATCAATTTGATAATGTTCTTAAGTTACTGTTGTATTATACATTCCGTTCGAGTTAAAGATATCGATGAATAAAAATTCGCGCAAAAGCTCACATTTCGTAGAAATCTTGATTTCATCTTTATAATTAAAATATCAAAGTGCCTATCGATCTTGTCTTCACTCCTTTTATAATTTATTAGGCATCATCGAAATAACCTGTAATCGATTTTACTGTCCATATTTATAACTAGAAATGCTAATTAAAAATTTTATTAAGAAAACCAGTTTTTAACTGACTTCCGTAAGGAAGAGGTTATCAATTTGAGTGTATTTTTTTGTTTGTTACCTTAGAACTTTTGACTGCGTGAACCGATTTGGATGATTCTTTTATAATTTGAAAGCTGCTTCCCGTTTGTTCCAATTTTTGTTTTTTCATGGTTCATTTCTTACAATGTTATTCATAAGAAAATCACATAAGTCGTAAATTTGCATTAAGTATGTGCGCAACAGGACTCAGGAATAACTCAATATCACCGATTTCGATTATTCTTTTTTTTCTTGGAAATGATAGATTTCAAGGATAGTTTTTTGAGAAATATACTAATATTAGAAAACGTATAAAAATTTGAACGTTGCGGGACGCAAACCCGCGTCTCCTGGAAACCGATCATACGATGAAATGTATGGCTCAGTGGTCAGAGCTCCTGGTCGGTTTCCAGGAGGCGCGGGTTCGAGACCCGCTACGTTCAAATTTTTATACATTTTCTAAAATAAGTATTTTTCTTTCCTAAGTGTGGATTAGCACTTTAAAAATGTTAAAAATAGTTTTCTGAGAGTCTATGGGAGGGTCTTGAATTTATTAATAAGTTGTTTATATCTACTTACGTTATAAAAAAATACAGTCGAATTGATAACCTCTTTTTCTTACAGAAGTTTGTTAAAAATAAAATAAATCAGCTTCACGTTGTATGCACACCGCACACAGCAGGGTAAGCAGAGGGAATCTAGTGTTATGATACTCCGTTCCTCATTTTCCGCCGAATTTCGGAGATAGTGCGAATTAGATGGCGGAACTGTACATCACAGCGAGATAATAAAAATATAAATTTAGATAAATATTTATTTTCCTCAATTGAGGATCGAACCCACAACCAGTCGCGTTTACTGTAATACACTTGTGCCCTTGCGCCACGACTGGCCTCACCTACATTATAGTAAACATACGGTATATTATATCATGTAGCGTTTGTCAACGAAAAAAACCAATAGGTTAAAGATCAAATTTAATATTAGAGTCGCGATAACGATTGATTCAGTTTTTATATTCGTCAGTCAAAATGCAGATCTAAAAGAAACCTATTAGATATATATTTAATGTATATAATTTTTTTTTAATCTTTTAAATGTCCGTGTGAAAATACATAAGTAAATAGCTAAGTACTTAAAATAAAAAAATAATAACAAATTTGAACACTGTATCCCGCACACAGCAAAGTAGGCAGAGGAAACCTAGCAGCGTTGCCAGATTTTGTCTAGGGGAAAAGCGGGACATTTATCTCTGGGATTGTTATCAATTTATTACAAAAAAATAAGTTATTAAAAATAATTATCTAAATGCGTGGAATCGTTCAGGAAAAGAGGCACCGTAACAAGCGTGTCTGAGACACTTCAATTTTGGGCTAAAAATTGAATATCAAAAAGATGTCCCGCCAACGTCGGGCAACGCTGGAACCTAATGTCGAGACACTGAAGGAAGGAAAGGACGAAGGAACTGGGGGCGTTGCGTGTTGAGAGGAGGAACTCAACGTGTCGTGTCGTGTTTACAGTCACCCGCTTGATTGGCATCCACGAAAGGATTCTACATACCCTGCTGAGTTAGTAATATAGAGAGAAGCTTAAACGAAAAAAAATTTAACGTAACGAATACGTTTCTAAAAAAACTGATTTTACGTTGTCTATGTATTTATTACCTGTACTGTAGGTTTAGAAGTGAAACTTATAACAGAAAAAAAATGACTACAAACTTCGATGAAAATCGTTGTTTTCAAAATCAATTGCTTATATACTGTATGAATAGGTATATAGAAGACTGTTTAAACATACATCGATAATCATATAATGTAAATAAAGAACAATATATAATTATAATAGTTGTAATAAAATTAAGCTTTTGTTAATGTAACTGCGTATGGACAAACATACATATGGTGACATCTCAATAAATTTAATTACATATTCATTCAGATGTTTCAGTCTTCTTTCTTTTTATTAATTTCTTGAATTATAATCAAAAAATTGTTTACATTGCCAATGAATAGAACTCCCTGTTAGTGGAGTCGTTATTACTTAGACTATTATGTAGGTGGTCGTGAGTTCATTTATTGCAGTGGAATATTTGGGTTACGGTTTTATAAAATCACTCACATGTGGTAGTAAATCTAATTTATACCATCGAAAATTATTACGACGCCGTCGTGGCGCAGGGAACAAGGATTACAGTCGGTTGTAGGTATTATTATTAAGTGAATGAGAATGAATTGTTATTTATTATTGTACGGCGTTAAGTTCCGCCACTCAACACGCAATGCCTCGATAAGTTCGGGGAAAAGTAGCGAACGGATTGTTTTAATAGTAGATTCCGTCAGCCTACCCTGCTATATGCGGGATACAGCGTGATGTAGAGTGTGTAAAACATAACGATTTATTGAAACACTTGGTTCATTTATGTTTGGAAAGAATATTTTTTCTTGACCAAGTGCTGCAAAAGCTAAGTAATGTGCTCGAAGCTATAAATTGTATGAGCCTACGCTCGAGTGGTTTTCTAGAGACCTGTAGAGTCCCATCATGTAAGTCCTGGTTCCATCATCTGACCAGCTCGACATAATATTACTGTATAGTTACATAACCTACATATAACTACTGAAATACTTACTAGTGGGGTCAAATTCATTTTATTAGATCTTACCTTAGTTATAGTTAGAAGTCGTTCTAAGAAAATCTTCTTCCAAAATAGGCACAAGCAACATATTAATGAATCGTCTTATTTATATTTAAAAAAATTAAAATTAAATTTTTTTATCGCTTTCACGCTGTATCCCGCACACAGCAGGGCAGAGGGAACTTTGTATTAAGACATTCCGTTTCCCACTTTCCACAGAGTTCTGGAGTTCTCTTATATTTTAAATGTCTTACATTACCTTCACAAGACAAACAAAAATGTTGTTATACCTTTATTTTTTGTTGATAATATTATTGTCGTAAAAATTTAACGTTAGATGCTTCCTCTGTTTTCTTTTATCCTCAAGTAAAAAAACTAAGGCCGTATTTATGAACCGCTCTCAACTTGGAGATCTATGTTGAGATGCCGTTTTAATAATTTATGAATAAGAACAGTTTATAAATATCCGCTTAAGTGAAGATGGTATTCAATATTAAGATACTGGACTCAATTTTTTTTAGCGTCACGCTGTCACTGTCTCGCATATAGAAGGATAGTCAGAAGTGTTAAGACTCTCCTTTTCACACTTTCCGCAGATTTTTTGAGACATCGCTTATTGAGTGGCGAAACACAACGCCGCGCTTTGCCTTGTTACTAGAGAAAAGAAATTAATTAACATTACAGGTATAAAAAGTAACAATTCATTCCCCCGAGTGGGGATCGAACTCGCAACCGTCGCGCTTACAGTCGGCCTCTTCGAAATGTAATAGAAAATAATAAACTTAAATACAAATAATGAACTTAATAATTTTCTTAATTCTAATCTAAGTATGACGCAGTCGGTACCAGAGTAAAAATGTACATAAAAACTCTTGGTAAAAACTGATGTGAACATCTCGAAAATACAAATATATAATTTACAATAACTTAAAAATTATAAAATGTGATAAGGCAGAATATAGCTGCTTTCGTCGCTGAAAGTTATGTACTCTTGTATTTCTTAAAACATACAAGTGTATGTGCATTTTTTTATATACTTATTATTTAAATAATAAATATTTAATAAAACCACAAAATTTCAATATTAAACTAAAATATTTTTTATAAAAGAGGGTTGGAACTTTTAATATAGACGAACAGGATTATGAGAGAATAAATTTAAGCGTTTTGCTTACTTTTTCAATTTGAGTTTATGAACATTTTTAAAACATTAAATAAGTTATATATATTTTATTTTCCATGTAATAGATTCCATAAACTAAAAGCACTGAGTTATATTTCCGATTATATAACTGTAATTATTATCATTTATATATATATATATATATATATATATATATANATATATATATATATATATATATATATATATATATATATATATATATATAAATATTTTTTTGGGGTGATATTCGTCGATCGTTTCGATAAATATCAAAAAGACATACAAATTTAATGTATTTATGTCCGATGTATACTAAATAATTTTGTACACGTTATGTTGAAGCGATTACGTTTCAAGATACAATTATTATTTAATAATAATAGATATATATAGAAAAAGATAAAACTTAAGAAAATCTCAGTGGATTATTGTTTTATTTCATTCCATTTAAGGATAGAAACATAATAAAGAGACATTTTTGTTGAACATCGCGATAAAATGTACTGTAAAATAAATAATATGTGCAAATCCACAATGTATTAATCAATATATAATTAAATTGTATTGTTTTGAATTGCAAGGTAAACTAAGTATTGTTATAATAAAAACACCTTATTTACTTTATATAAATGTAAATATTATACTTAGCAAAGAAAATAGGTTTTCATGGTTTCGTACGTCAAAGCTTAAGAGAAATTTTGAGTATAAATGCAGCCAAAAATTTGGTTTCAGTATCAGTTCGGGTCCTACTCTCTAAGCAACATGAGAGTCGCAACCTTCGTGATCTTGTGCTGTGCACTGCAGGTAAGTCCATATTTACTGTGAAATAAAAAAATCATTGTAAAATACTTTTCTCTTTCAAGAGTTCGAAATGTTTCTAATTTAAGTTGTAGTTCAAATTATATTATTTTGTTACAGTATGTATCTGCATCTGCATCTTCTCTCGATAATGATTTGATGAAAATGCTAATGGATGCAAATGCATTTCAAACCAGAAATGTAAGTACAAGCGACGAATTTGATGTAGACCCAACTGGAAATTTAATCGAAAGATCAACAGTACGAAAAGAATTGTCAAGGAGTGGCGAAAAGTTCAGCAACGATGCCAACGATGACGTCGAAGTCCGAACAATTGTCATTAAAAAAGACAAATTTGGAAACGAAAGAATATATGAAGAAGATGTTACTATAAAGAAGGTTCCTGGAGGTTCAGCTGCACCATCCAGTTCCAGTTCAAGTGCTTCAAGTGCTGCAAGCTCTGCAGGCGCAGGATACCAAGGACCTGGTGGGTACGGACAATCTGGATTCCATGGAGCTGGTCGTGGTGTTAGCCAAAAGGACGTTATTGTTGTCAATGAAAGAGGATCAGGATCAAGTTCTTTGAGCGCTGCTAGCTCATCAAGCGCAAGCTCAGCTGGAGCAAACAATGGCATTGGATCTGGACTAGGAGCACTAAACGGTGCCGGAGTTGGAGCTAGTGGGTACGAACCATCTGGGCTCTACGGACCATACGGAAACCAACGACCAGACGTTCTCATCCTTAACGAAGGTGGATCATCGTCAGGTTCATCGGCGTCTGCTTCGGCTTCATCTGCTAGTGGTGCTGGGTCATCTGGCGCCCAAAGACTCGGCTATGGGTCTGGCCTCAGTGGTGCAGGACTTGGAGGTGCATCTGGACTGCTCGGACAGTACGGATCGCTAGGAGGACTTAGTTCTGGAGCTGCAGAAGCTGAAGCTGCTGCCGCAGCCGCTGCTAGTGGTGCTGGAGCAGGAGGATTATACGGTCCAGGATCACTCGGAGCCTATGGACTCAGACGTGGCCCCAATGGAGGTCTCGTCGTCATCAACGAAGAAGGATCTGGATCAAGCTCTTCGAGCGCCGCTAGTTCATCGAGCGCAAGCTCAGACGGAGGCAACAATGGACTTAATAATGGTGCTGGATCTCTACTTGGAGGACTTGGTGGTGCCGGAGCTGGTGCTGCCGGTGCTAGTGCTGTTGGAGCTGGTAAATACGGACCGTCCGGGCTCTACGGACCATACGGAAACCAAGGACCAGACGTTGTCATCCTAAACGAAGGTGGATCATCGTCAGGTTCATCAGCGTCTGCTTCGGCTTCATCTGCTAGTGGCGCTGGATCGTCTGGCGCCCAAGGACTCGGCTATGGGTCTGGCCTCGGTGGTGCACGACTAGGAGGTGCATCTGGACTGCTCGGACAATACGGATCGCTAGGAGGACTTAGTTCTGGAGCTGCAGCAGCTGAAGCTGCTGCCGCAGCCGCTGCTAGTGGAGCTGGAGCAGGAGGATTGAATGGCCAAGGATCACTCGGAGCCTATGGACTCAGACGTGGCCCCAATGGAGGTCTCGTCGTTATCAACGAAGAAGGATCTGGATCAAGCTCTTCGAGCGCCGCTAGTTCATCAAGCGCAAGCTCAGCCGGAGGCAACAATGGACTTAATTATGGTGCTGGATCTCTACTTGGAGGGCTAGGTGGTGCCGGAGCTGGAGCTGCGGGTGCTAGTGCTGCTGGAGCTGGTAGATACGGACCGTCCGGGCTCTACGGACCATACGGAAACCAAGGACCAGACGTTGTCATCCTAAACGAAGGTGGATCATCGTCAGGTTCATCAGCGTCTGCTTCGGCTTCATCTGCTAGTGGCGCTGGATCATCTGGCGCCCAAGGACTCGGCTATGGGTCTGGCCTCGGTGGTGCAGGACTTGGAGGTGCATCTGGACTGCTCGGACAATACGGATCGCTAGGAGGACTTAGTTCTGGAGCTGCAGAAGCTGAAGCTGCTGCCGCAGCCGCTGCAAGTGGTGATGGAGCAGGAGGATTATACGGTCCAGGATCACTCGGAGCCTATGGACTTAAACGTGGCCCCAATGGAGGTCTCGTCGTTATCAACGAAGAAGGATCTGGATCAAGCTCTTCGAGCGCCACTAGTTCATCGAGCGCAAGCTCAGCCGGAGGCAACAATGGACTTAATAATGGTGCTGGATCTCTACTTGGAGGGCTAGGTGGTGCCGGAGTTGGAGCTGCGGGTGCTAGTGCTGTTGGAGCTGGTAAATACGGACCATCTGGGCTCTACGGACCGTACGGAAACCAAGGACCAGACGTCATCCTAAATGAAGGTGGATCATCGTCAGGTTCATCAGCGTCTGCTTCGGCTTCATCTGCTAGTGGCGCTGGATCATCTGGCGCCCAAGGACTCGGCTATGGGTCTGGCCTCGGTGGTGCAGGACTTGGAGGTGCATCTGGACTGCTCGGACAATACGGATCGCTAGGAGGACTTAGTTCTGGAGCTGCAGAAGCTGAAGCTGCTGCCGCAGCCGTTGCTAGTGGTGCTGGAGCAAGAGGATTATATGGCCCAGGATCACTCGGAGCCTATGGACTCAGACGTGGCCCCAATGGAGGTCTCGTTGTTATCAACGAAGAAGGATCTGGTTCAAGCTCCTCGAGCGCCGCTGGTTCATCAAGCGCAAGCTCAGCTGGAGGCAACAATGGACTTAATTATGGTGCTGGATCTCTACTTGGAGGGCTAGGTGGTGCCGGAGCTGGAGCTGCGAGTGCTAGTGCTGCTGGAGCTGGTGGATACGGACCGTCCGGGCTCTACGGACCATACGGAAACCAAGGACCAGACGTTGTCATCCTAAACGAAGGTGAATCATCGTCAGGTTCATCAGCGTCTGCTTCGGCTTCATCTGCTAGTGGCGCTGGATCGTCTGGCGGCCAAGGACTCGGCTATGGGTCTGGCCTCGGTGGTGCAGGACTTGGAGGTGCATCTGGACTGCTCGGACAATACGGATCGCTAGGAGGACTTAGTTCAGGAGCTGCAGAAGCTGAAGCTGCTGCCGCAGCCGCTGCTAATGGTGCTGGAGCAGGAGGATTGTATGGCCCAGGATCACTCGGAGCCTATGGACTCAGACGTGGTCCCAATGGAGGTCTCGTCGTTATCAACGAAGAAGGATCTGGATCAAGCTCTTCGAGCGCCGCTAGTTCATCAAGCGCAAGCTCAGCCGGAGGCAACAATGGACTTAATTATGGTGCTGGATCTCTACTTGGAGGGCTAGGTGGTGCCGGAGCTGGAGCTGCGAGTGCTAGTGCTGCTGGAGTTGGTGGATACGGACCGTCTGGGCTCTACGGACCATACGGAAACCAAGGACCAGACGTTGTCATCCTAAACGAAGTTGGATCATCGTCAGGTTCATCAGCGTCTGCTTCTGCTTCATCTGCTAGTGGCGCTGGATCATCTGGCGCCCAAGGACT
Source organism: Heliconius hermathena (assembly GCA_013403705.1). NCBI lineage: Eukaryota > Metazoa > Arthropoda > Insecta > Lepidoptera > Nymphalidae > Heliconius > Heliconius hermathena. The sequence goes on along the minus strand of JAAIXJ010001785.1, from coordinate 11,057 downwards.
CGGATACGGACCATCTGGGCTCTACGGACCATACGGAAACCAAGGACCAGACGTTGTCATCCTAAACGAAGGTGGATCATCGTCAGGTTCATCAGCGTCTGCTTCTTCTTCATCTGCTAGTGGCGCTGGATCATCTGGCGCCCAAGGACTCGGCTATGGGTCTGGTCTCGGTGGTGCAGGACTTGGAGGTGCATCTGGACTGCTCGGACAATACGGATCGCTAGGAGGACTTAGTTCTGGAGCTGCAGAAGCTGAAGCTGCTGCCGCAGCCGCTGCTAGTGGTGCTGGAGCAGGAGGATTACACGGCCCAGGATCACTCGGAGCCTATGGACTCAGACGTGGTCCCAATGGAGGTCTCGTCGTTATCAACGAAGAAGGATCTGGATCAAGCTCTTCGAGCGCCGCTAGTTCATCAAGCGCAAGCTCAGCCGGAGGCAACAATGGACTTAATTATGGTTCTGGATCTCTACTTGGAGGGCTAGGTGGTGCCGGAGCTGGAGCTGCGGATGCTAGTGCTGCTGGAGCTGGTAGATACGGACCGTCTGGGCTCTACGGACCATATGGAAACCAACGACCAAGTGTCGTTGTTATCAATGAAGATGATTCTGGATCCTCAGCATCAGCTTCTTCATCTTCAAGTTCCTCATCATCGCAAGGACCAGTTTCTGGGCTCAGTGCAGGAGTAGATATATCAGCAGCGTCTGGCTCTTACGTTCAAAATGTACCTCAGGAAGTTGTTATAAATAACGAAAGACTTTCTGGATCGGCATCTTCATCATCTTCAAGTTCTTCATCATCTGCGAATAATGCAGTTTCTTCTTATGAATATGGCCCACAACTTCTTGCGCCTGCAGTTAACCAAGGGCCTTCAGTGGTTATTATTAATGAAGGCAGTTCAGATTCTGGTGCTGCTTCTTCCAGCGCAGCCGCTGTTTCAGCCGCATCTTATGGTCAAGGAAGAGGTCGTGTACGTCAAGCTTGTCAACTAAGACGTAGCCAATATTCTGTTAGAATCGGTAGAAAAGGTCAACTGTGCTCTTCATGTTAAATAAATAAATGTTTAAAATTCTTCTTTTACAAGGTTGAACATTGTACTTTACGAAAATAAATTCTTGCATCTTATTTAATTTTTTTTTTACGTTTCACTGGTATATTACTTTGATTTTACAATATAATTTAGCAATAGAATAAATAATAATTAGGATCGTTGTTATTACAATCGATAAATCCTCTTTGGTAGTATATTTTAAAGACACAGCCATTATTTTTCACGACAGATCTTGAGATGAATTTAAAAACACCGCAGAATGCATTATCCTTTATATCAACATGATTTCAAAATTATCTTTTAACCCTCAACAATTACAAAAGCCTAAATGTATCCTTTTTTCCGCATCCAGCAGAACTATTTCTGCTGGTGAAGTTAAGTTTTCATTATTAATATCCACATACCATTCATTTCATGACGTGAAATACTAAATTGACACATAATCTCACTGTGAAGTTACCTTTTATTATTATATTTTTGGCATAGGAATCACCTCATCTGTAAAGCCAGAGTGACTCTGGATCCATGCCAACGATAAGAGTACGCTTTGTACGTGGCAGCGATACAAAGCTTCCCTAATTTTGAGGACAAGGTGAAAATTAGATATACAACGAAAAGGATTTTGCAGCAAAGTTTGTAAAGCACTTAAACAATCTGTAAAAATAAAAACTTTTTTTAAATTGTTTGATCCCCCGAACAACATGCCTTCAAGCAAAGCAATACATCACACCAGAAAAAATAGAAGTTTCAGAAGGGCATTAAAAACTTAAAATAATTTTATATTTAGGAATTCAACAAGCTTTTTTTTTTCGTGAGGAAATCCTGTTACGGATACCGGCCCGAGTGGTGACTCGAGCTCGGTTATGTGGGACTCGCGGACTGGCTGATGAAGGCCGTCCGAGTACCCACTAAAACCTCACGGTGCTCCTCCTCGACCGCCACTGGCCGCGAGACGCGGGGNCGCCGGGCCGAGCGCCTCGAGCCGTCGGCTGTACACCGGAGTGGTCCGATCGATGGCCCTCTACGGCGCTCCCGTATGGGCGGACGCCCTGGACCGGCAAAACATCGCCATGCTGCGACGTGCGCAGAGGGTGATGGCCATCCGGGCGATACGGGGGTATCGGACCATCTCCGGTGAGGCAGCGTGCGTGCTGGCCGGAGATGGTCCGATACCCCCGTATCGCCCGGATGGCCATCACCCTCTGCGCACGTCGCAGCAGGGCGATGTTTTGCCGATTCAGGGCGTCCGCCCATACGGGAGCGCCGTAGAGGGCCATCGATCGGACCACTCCGGTGTAGGAATTCAACAAGCTGCCCCAACTTAGAGTTATGAGAGGACTTAGATGCTTCTATAAGTATGGCTGTGTAGTCTGGCCAATTTTCCGTGAAATGAATTTGAAATTTAGTATTAGCGTCTGGATCTGTTTTGACAATACCCAAGCCCGAGGGGTTGTGCGTAAGCGCACAAAACGAAACACAATATAAAGAGCGAATAGGAGAAGAGAAAATACAAATCGTGGAGATTTAGTGGTACGTGACAGGTGACGAAAACAATCAATCAAAGGATGAGAAGAAGACTATAGCACTTTAGACATAAACCGATCAGTAAGATTTTGACAACGAAGGTGGAGTGGAGGATCAACACTTTTCACTTGCATGGCGTATGTTGGAATGACTTTATAGCACCTAAAATGATTCATAGAACCTTATAATGAATTTTATATAATTTGATTAACGCAAATCTATAGCATGGATCCAACAAGAATATAGCATAATCAAAATGACTACAAATAAAGGCGTAGTATAACAATTTTAGCGTAACTTGATGGAAACTCCACTAAACCCTGTACTGTACGTAAAATTTTAAGATTCTTCCGCACTTATTGGACTTATATTCCATTTGAGGAGAACCGGACAGCTTACTATCTTAAAACACACTCAAGACTTGACGCAGTTAAGAATCGGAATTCTTTGATTGTTATAGACCATGGATGCACAGACCACGTCCTTGTACATTCGAAAAATATTGAATTCCAGAATCAAACATATGTTCGAAAAGTAATTTGAATCTCGCGCGCGCGCTATTTGAATCTAGCGCCCAAAAATGCTAAGTCAAGTAACATCGCTTGCCGCCTTTATATAAAGTTCAAAATAGTAGAGAAATCAAGAATTTTCTAGCGCGGTGTGAGCAAGTGAGATAGCAATATTCCCGAATTCCCGATTGCTCGCGTAGGTAGATACACGAAACTTCCAGAGTCGTATGCGCGGTATAAAAGCCACGCTAACCGCAGTGACCGACAGTTCGGTTTTAATTTGAATGAAGTGTCAACAGAAAGAAATAAGCACGAAAATACAAAGCAAAGTAATAAGTGATTGAGAATAAGTACAGTTTAATAGTGTTTTAGGGAGGCAATAGTTCTAGTGTAGATTTTAACTCGACTAGCCGGTGTCATATATTTTAATCCACATTCAACGTAGGATTCCGTTTCCGGTCGTCAAAGTGTCAACACTATTCTTATCTATCCGTATTAAATCGTTCTATAATAATATTTAAAAGCTTAAATTGGAGAAAAACGTAGTTTAAATTTACAACACTAGAATAGCAGAAGACATAGATGATATAATTCGTGGATTTTCTCAAGATCTATCCAACAAAAGGCAAAGCCGAACATCCAAGTCAACAATATGAGGTTAGAAATTCAAGTATCATAATACCAGTATAACGTCAGTTTGACAGCGTCAGATTTCAGTTTGGAAAGTTGGCACTACCATAGTGTTGCCATTACATTATAAGGAAATATATTGCTGACAAATCATTCATTCTTTGCGTTCCGTTCGACGTAATTCATTTCAATAACATGGAAGGACAATTTCAATTACTATTTGAGAACATGAAGCTAGAAGTGCAAATGCAGTCCGCCGAGCTAACAAAATCTCTAACGCAAAATATAATGGACCGGATATATATATATATATATATATATTAAATTAAATCACCAGCGGGAACCTAGTGTTAAGACACTCCCACTTACTGCCGAATTCTGGAGGCATGCCGTGTTGAGTGGAACTCAATGCCGCACTTTTTCCCTCGACACCAGAGCGAAGAAATGGTAATATAAATTTAAGTATAAAAAAGTAAGCCTTAGTGCCAGAACGAAGACATGATTTTTAATAAATAATAATTCATTCCCTCGTGTGGGAATCGAACCCACAACCGTTGTGTTACAGTTACACCCTTGTGCCTCTGCGAAAACGGATTTGCGATGTGATATTTTGAAAATATATTTTTGTGCATCAACTTATTAAAATGGTAACGACCGCGAGATTTTACAATAATATATTTAACAATAATCCACGCGAGCAACTAATGTTTCTCGTTGTTTACAAACATGAGTAAATATTTTCAAAATAAGAAAGGTTCAACAAAAAACCACGTAAATCAGCAAGAGTCACGTTTAAGTACATATATTTTAAAATACCTACACATCATAATGTAGCGCTTAAATTTAATTATGTAAATATTGATTTAGCAATGTAAAGTACATACAGAGAGGTCGGAGACATGTGACAGGTCATCTGTTCCTTTCGATAGTCTGTTGATTATATTATTTTATACGTTTATTGCGTTTCCATCTTTTAAAATTATTAAGAAGAACCAAATAAGATGAGTCTTTGTCTCCATTTCAGCATATTTTGAAATTGCACATAAGGAGAAGGGACTTAATGCTCCAATAAAATCTTGTAATATCAGGAAGATATTTGGAACAAATATAACATAATAAAGCTGTAGAATATTTATATAAGCTATACAATATTTATTTTTTAAATAATGGCCTATGCCCAAAGAATTAACAAAATTTTTACTAAGATTAATAGTTGGGAACTATTCTTCAACTATACGTTTTTACACTTTAAAAATGTAAAAAATATTCTTTAACTATATTAAACATCTTCAGTCCTTTTTATCATTTCCAAATTTTATATTAGGATTGGAAACTTCGTTTACTTCGACTTTCGTAAACTAAAGATAGTCACACAAGTCCTAATACTAATATCGCAGCCCTAAACGCACTTACACTGAAAAGTGATGAAAATCTTTTAGAACTAACATACGCCCTAAATCAAATCAAATAGGACATCGTTGGCCTCAGAGAATGAAGAAGGATAGGAGAAATAATTATTTCTCATCTAGACTTTTTGTTTTATGATATAGGAACAACTCTTGGTCATCACGGCGTGGGTTTCATTATCAAAAAATACTTAATAAACTACATAGACAGATTCATAGAGATATCTTAGAGCGGATAGCAATGGTAAATTTAAAGTTACCAGGATATAAGGATGCTTGGTCTATTATACAGATTTACTTCCCAACAGAAAAATTAGACTTAGAAACGATAAATTCATTTTACTTTGAGCTGGGACCTACCGAGATCTAGAAATGGAGAAAAAACCACAAATTTCGCAAAAGTAAATAACTTAATAATTTTAAACACCATGTACAAGAAAAATGAGAAAAAGATGTGGACATGGATTTCTCCAGATGGGGAAACAAAGAATGAGATTGACTTTATGATGACAAATAAAAGTAACTATTTCACCAACTTCAACTTCAACTTTAATACAAACCATTGGGGCCTTACTCTGGAAATTAATTTCAATCCCATTTATCGGTAATAAATCTGCGATACATAATAGCTACTCATTACTCCTTTAAATAATTTATTTACATGCACATTTTTCCCAAAAATAATAATTGTAAATCATATTTATTTTGCCCCAATGCCCCATCTGTGAACATTTCTATTAATTTAGATTGAATAGCAATGTGAGTTTTGGTGAAATATTCTTGAAAAGTTCCTACAAGCATCTACATCTAAAGGTCATCAAATATCCACTTTCGGGTATACATATGGTCACCTATAAAATGATAATTACTATTACTACTATTGTAATGATATTTATTATTGTAGTTGATAAACTATTCAAGTACCAATGATATATTGGTATTTATTAAAAATATATTTTTACAAAGCATATATACATAAAATTTTGTGAAAGTATTTAAATGAGTAAGATAGTATACAAATAAAACTCCTTAAAAAGATGAGTCCACTGAAAATATATTCTAATCTGTACATACACATTTGAAAAATTAATACTCAGTGATTTTGCTTAGCGCTTTAATCAAGAGTTACTATTATATATGTATATCCTTAGATTAATACGTAACTTACCTAGTATTTGGAAGTTACAATCATTAAGTTCTATTTAGAATTTTGGGCTTTATGTGACAAATTCTACTTATTTCCTCGTATCACCTCTATCATAAAATTTTCATATCATAACATTTTACAATTTCGCCAATCGACGCAAATATATTTCGTTGTTGTTTAAGGTCTTATTTATATGTTTTCCTCAATACACAGTACATGAGTACTAAGCGTGACATATTATTGCCTTTTTCACGAAATAAATAACAAATTAATTTCTAGAAACTTACATTTTAGTTATTGAGTAAATTCTCAACTCCACTTACAAAATTGCTGTAATTTTAGCTGTCAAAAACGCGTCAAAAGTCCAAATATGACAATTCTAAAGAATTCTACAACATTTTTTAGTTAACGCAACCCTCAATTAACGGGCGGTAGTGGACTTAGCAATTCATTACTTTCAAGAGTACGAAATGATATTTATTGAGGATTGATAATTGGATATTGGCGTCAAGAGTAGGGCCCAATCAGAGCTGAGTGGAAAACTATTCAACTAAAAAAAATCAAGACCAAGACATAAACTAGAAAAAGATAAACTTGGTAAATATCAAATGGACCAATTAGAAGCGGCACTCAAAAAAAAATTTAAAAATATCAAAGGGGTAACCAAGAATTTAACTACACAAGGGAAATATGATTGGATAAAAAATACGATACTCAGATAAAACTTCATTCAAAATCAACAGAACAAAAAATTTTTCTATCAGCTAACAAACAATTTAATAAGCTCAAGAGATGCAATTGATAGGAGAAATCGTCTGGCGGAAATCAGTAAGAAAATTAGAGAAAGCACAAGACTAGATAGGAAAAGATACAGATTAGAGACTATCAAATATTTCATAAATGAATCAGGAGGTGTAAAAAAGCTTTTAAGGCCCTAATAAATTATAAAGACTAGGTTGTAAAAATTAAAAATAAAAGTGGCAAGCATAACTAGCGCAGAACAGGCATATTAAGTATTGCTACAGATCATTACAAAAAACTATACGAATACTTATTTAGAAAACGTATAAAAAATTGAACGTAGCGAGACTCGAACCCGCGCCTCCTGGAATACAACCAGGCGCTCTACCACTAAGCCCTTTGTTCCTGAACGTATGGCTTAGTGGTCAGATACGTAAGTATTTTTCTTTCCTAAGTGCGGAATAACACTAAAAATGTTTAAAAAAACTATACGAATGTTGTAATTTGCAAGACTAAGTACATCTTAAGGACAATTCAAATGTTCCTTATATCCTTCGGGCCGAAGTTAAAAAAGTTATAGATTCCCAGCCGACAGTTAAAGCACCGAGGCTTGATGGTATCAGAAACTAAGTAATAAAGCATTGCAAAGAAGTTCTAACACCAGTACTCACTGATATATTTAACGACATAATCAATACGAAAATTATTCCGCAACAATGGACTGATTCTATTATAATATTATCTTACTGTATGCAAGATATTCGCTAAAACACTATTAAAACGAATTGAGGGACCATTAGACGAGCGGTCAATATTGACCAAGCAGGTTTTTGCAAGGACTTCTCAGTAATCGACCATATTCTCAGCAGTGCGCCAAATTCTTGAGAAAAACAAAGAATATCTACTTACTTACTACATAGCATTTATTGACTACAGCAAAGCTTTCGATCCTTTGTACCATGGAGCGATATGGGAGGCATTAACAGAACAATAGTAGAACACAAATATATCAGGTTAATAAAAAATGTATACCAAAATAGCTCGGCAAAAATTCACTTAGAAAAGCCCGTCTTTTATTTATTCCATTCAAAGTAGAAAAAGGGGTCAGACAAGGTGACCCTCTATCGTCGAAACTATTCTCGGTGAAAAAACACGAGTGATTTCAAACGGAGAGGAATATCCCATAAAGTTAGAAAAAGCACCAATAGATCACACAGACGAATATATGAGTATACCTTGGGCAATTAATGACTTAAAATAATGCTGTGAACAAAGAAGTGGAGAGAAGAATTACTAATAGCTATAATAGAAGAATTACTTTTTTATTTTTTTTTTATGGAAAAGACAAGGCAAACGAGCGTGCGGGTCACCTGATGGTAAGTGATCACCGCCGCCCACGACCCCGTGCAACACCAGAGGAGCTACAGGTGCGTTGTCTGCCTGTAAGGTGGGTTGGCCTCCGGAGCCCGGCATTACCTGATGCGAAACGCAGTGGCATAAAGCCACTACTTCACGCCGGTTTTAAATGCCGGGGGTGGTAATGATCCGGTCGAGTCTGCCCATGCGTGTTGCCATTGCTGGCGACGTGACTCTACCACACGTACTTTAGTCGCCCCTTGGGTCACCACCAGTACCAGGATGATCCCATTCTAGGCCGGGATCACACGGCACTAATTACTAATGGTGATACTAGAGCTTAAAAGAGGTTATGAAAGATAAAAAACTTACCATTAAAATTAAAAGTAAATTATTTAACACTTGCGTACTACCAGTACTAATGTACAGTAGCCAAACTTGGACTTTGATACAGAATAACATAGGAAAACTCGCAAACTGCCAACATGCAATGGAAAAGAGTATGTTAAGTGTAAAGAAATCTGATAGGTTGAAAAATGAAGTGATTAGAAATAAAAGTAAGGTACGTGATATTACAAATAAAATCAAAAGACTCAAGTGGCGGTGGATTGGACACATGGTTAGAAGAAAAGATAAATGGATCAAACTAACAACGCAATGGTACCCTAGAAAAGGGAAAAGGAAAAAAGGTCGATCTCAGAAAAGATGGGACGATGATATTAAATTCAAACAATGTCTCATGTAATTTGTATAAGAGTGACACTAAAGTCATAGTGAACAGTGATAAGGACTTATCTATTTTTACTCTTGAGGAGGTCAATAAAATATTGCAGGGTATGAAAAGGGGAAAATCACCAGGTCACGACGGCTTGAGTGTCGAGCATTTGAGGTACGCTGGTGTACATCTCCCCAGTGTCCTCAAGTTATTGTATGGTCTCTGTTGTAGACATAGGTATCTCCCAGATGATATGTTACGGACAGTTGTTATACCTATTATTAAAAATAGAACGGGTGACGCGGCGGATAAAACCAATTACAGGCCGATATCCTTGGCCACAATCACTGCTAAGGTGCTGGACGGTCTGCTTGACATTCGTTTAAGTAAAGCAGTTAAATTACACGATGCGCAGTTTGGTTTTAGGCCTAAACTTTCCACTGAAAGTGCCATACTGTGCCTCAAGCAGACAGTTCAGTACTATACTGAGCGGAAAACCCCAGTATTTGCCTGTTTTTTGGATCTCTCTAAAGCTTTCGACCTCGTGTCATATGAAATACTGTGGAATAGGTTGAAATCATGCTCTAGTTTAAATTCTAACTTAATTGACTTGTTTAAATATTGGTATAAAAGTCAGACAAATGTAGTTAAGTGGGGAAATGCCTTTAGTGACTCTTATAAGTTAAAGTGTGGGGTAAGACAGGGGGGCCTTACGTCACCTAGGTTATTTAATTTGTATATAGATCAACTAATTGAGAAATTGAATAAAGCTGGAGTAGGGTGTTCAGTCGATGGTATTTCCATGAACAACATAAGTTATGCCGATGATATGGTTTTATTGAGTCCGTCAGTCAGTGGGCTTAAAAAATTATTGAAAATTTGTGAAGAATGGGCGGAGGTAAATGGACTCAGATACAATAGTAAAAAGAGCGTTTTTCTTTTGTTTAGGGGAAATATCAAAAAAACTCATTATAAGCCAAATTTTAAACTAAATGGTGTTCCACTAAAGCAAGTTCCTGAGTACAAATACCTTGGTCACATTGTAACTGAACGTCTGAATGACGATAGTGATATGGAGCGGGAGCGCAGGGCGTTGTCAGTTAGAGGAAACATGCTGGCGCGCAGATTTGCGCGTGGTACATTGCCAGTAAAGTTAGCCTTATTTCGAGCCTACTGCCAATCTTTTTACACTTGCAGCCTGTGGTCTAACTTTACGCGGCGTAGCTACAATGCCCTGCGTGTCCAGTACAACAATGTGCTGAGGGCGGTGCTAGGGAGGCCTCGGCATTGCAGTGCGTCAACGATGTTCGCGGAGGCAGGAGTTGATGATTTTTACGCAATCACTCGTAAGCGGGTCGCGTCTGTAATAGACAGGTTCACGAGCAATACTAACACTCTCCTCAGCACATTGGCATGTAAAATAGAAAGCCCCCTATGGAGGCACTGGAATTATATACATATGAACTCAATAGATCATAAATAATAAATAAATTATAAAATTATATGGATCCAAATAAATAAATTAATAAATTATATAATTATATGGATCCAAAAAGTCTGAAATAAAGATTATTATTATTATTATTATTATTATTATTAAACAAGTAGCTGTTACAACGTGGAATATAGTAGCTCAGGACAGACACGAATGGAAAAGGTTGGAGGAGGCGTTTGCCGACTGGCAAACTGACCTACAAAAGACAAGCAAATACCAAGTAATTCATTAGTTGTAACTTATTAACTTTAATTTATTAGTTTTAGTTAATTTATTGGATTGCTAACTAGAATTGTAATAGACGATAAGCAGTTCAGAATAAAAAGCTTTATTATTATTATTATTATTACTTCGACTATCGTAAAAAGGCTGTGATGATAATAATAACGATGATGATGATTGTAAAATTAGAATTTAAATAAAAAACATGCTGTTTTTATCTGTGAAATAAGTAATGACATAAATGTCACCATCATTTATGTTTAT
>JAAIXJ010001784.1:535028-678628 GCA_013403705.1 Heliconius hermathena | reverse complement strand
CCTTTTAATTTTATAATCTATTAAAAATGAAAATATAATAGTAATTCCCTATACAGACTACACTCTACAAGTAATATATTACAAAAAATATTATTTTTTGTTGTGAATACAGCAATTTGTAAGCTATTTCTACCTTTAGTTTACAGATAATAATAAAATTTTATAACTCTACATGTTTATTAAATAAATAAATATATGGAAAAGTTTGCTTGCTTTGGATTATTCAATACATAATAATCAATTAACAACAATTTATTTCATATTTTCACATATTAATGTCAATTTGTTAGTAAAATTTAGTAGTATTAATTAAATCACCAAGAAGCGTAAAGTTCAAGAAGAATAAAGAATTCCCTTAATTTGTAGGTAGAAACGGGATAGTGTCTGTTTGTGATCTCGGAGCTTGTGGGTAAGATTCTCACTCCTGTTAATAAATATATTCAAATTAAGTTTGCTTTGATAAGATAAACCGCGGTGTAGGTATAGTTCTGCTAAAAGAAACATATGATGTCTGTAGTGCGTATAAGATATAGTAGTAAAAAGGAAAGGGAGGCCGTCGTTGCCATAAGGATGTAACTGGATATAACGCCTTGATTCTGGGTTCGGTTCCCGTTCAGTAGGAATTAAATATTTAATATTTTTATTTCTTTGCTTTGATAACTAGACAAAGCAAGGCGTTGTTTCACAACTCAACACGCATAGCTTCCAAAATTGGGGAACAAGAATGTCTTCATGGGAGTGAAAAAAGGTTTCCAGGTTCCCTCTGCCTGTTTAACTATGTGCGGGATACGGCGTGAAGACAAAAGAAGTATAGGTGGATAAATCTGTTTCTACTTGTCTATTTAATCTTAAGGTTGGCCAAGTCGTATAATTTTATGACACTAAAGTGTATAAAAACTTTATGAAGTCGATTGTCCATCGCATTTCATCAGTTATAGTAGTAACGTTTAAAATGAGTCCCTTGTTGTTTTTCCTCTTCCTATCCATCACCCTAATTAATGGGAAAACTGTAAGTATGAAATACAAAATATTAAAAAATTAAATTAAATCTGCTTCACGCTATATCCCCCACACAGCAGGGTAGATAGAGGGAACCTAGCGTTAAGACACTCCGTTCCCCACTTTCCGCCGAGTTCTGCAGGCATCGCGTGTTGAATGGCGGAACTCAACGCCGCGCTTTGTCTTGACACCAGAGCGAAGCAATGAAAATATAAATGTAAATAAATATTTTATTTCCTCGAGTGGGGATCGAACCCACAACGAGTCGATTTTACAGTCACACTTTAATAAGTTAAGTTTAATAATCAAAACCTATGTTTAGTCGACGTAGTTCAACATAATATATAATTAACAAGTATTATAAATTCATAGTTGTAGTTTATTTTATATAAAACTAGCGGCTCGCCCACGGCTTCGCCCACGGCTTCGCCCGCTTAAAATACATGGTTACTGATTTAATAAGCACAATTGATTGACAACTATAATGACTTCTAATACGATTTTTTTACGACATTATCGTCAAAGAATTTTTGATTGTTTTAAATAAAAAAATACGACCATTGTTGATATTTGATATTTATAAAATATACATAAAGCTAATTATTTATTACACGTATATATTTTTGTAACTTTATGTTCTTTTTACCTATATAATATACTCTGTTAAATGTGCTGATGTCAGTGAATAATTTAATTTACTCATTCAGAAACAGCCTTAAATGTTAAATTATTGATTTGAAGGATTCATAATATTCTTTGTAAAATAACTGTAATAATTGCATATTAACTCCTGTACAGTTTTTAAATTAGTTACATATATTATATGAACGAACCAACCAAAAAATCTTTGTATTTACTTGATATTTCTTTCAAGATCGTTCTTTATCTCTGTGTTGAATTAATTACGACTTAAACTTAACTGTTATGATTTATGAAGGTAATCTCCACTAACAATTCAATTTTGTTTACTTTATTGTATAAAATATTATATAATAATGCTTCAAAAATATATATTTTTATCAACAGTCATATAACCCAGACGTTTCGAATGTCGTTCTTTAGCCAAGAATCTGACCAGCGCGATTGCTATATAATATTCGCAGGCAAACTAATGCCTTGAGTTCATTCAAATGAATCGATTTTGATGAACTAAACTTTAGTAGTTAAGTTGAGTTAAAACAAAGCAATTGGTGAAATTTTCAAGTAAATCGGTTCAGTACTTTCAGTGAAAAATGTCGACAAAAATATCGACAGACAGACAGACAAGAAATTAAAAAAAAAATCTTTTTGCTTTCTATTATTCTTTTTAATTGTCTCTCTATCCATGTCAGTCAAAATTACTAAATGTACAGATAAAATATTTTTACTATCTTATTATATAATAGAGATAAATGTATGTACGTTCGAAAACTTAAGCTTGTCAACTTTTATTAATCGTATTTTAAGTTTACCTCCACCGATCCTGAAATTGGCACGGAACCTTCGGTAGACAAGTCCGGCTCGCATATGACTGTTTTTTTTTTATAAAAAGTGAGTTATTTTACAAAACTGAGTTCAAATTCTTTGTAATATTCAAAATATTCATAGCTAGGATTTTAATGTTTCTATTACAATACGCATTATCTTAGTGTAGTGTAACAAAGTCCATCCTATATTCGCTCCGCCATGTATTTATGTAAATAGATGAAATATGTAGATCCACCCAGTCACCTATATTAGATAGGTATTAGGTATATTTTTACAAACATTCATTTTTAAGTATTATTTAGATTTTTTTCAGATATTACGTAAGTGTTTTTCAAAAAAAAAAGGTTCAAATTATTGTATCATCTATTTATCACTATTTTCAGATAACTATTCCGGTTGATCCAGACATTATGCCTAAGCTTGTTGAGATATCACCAGATTGTATTTCCAAAATAGGCAACGATGAAGTATTTAAACAATTAACGGAGTGGAAATTAGAAAATAATGAACAAACTAAAAAACTACTTTATTGCTTTGGATCTAAATTGAACAGTGTGGATAAGAAAGGACACGTCATTGTAGATGAAGGAGTAAAATTGGCAGTTAGTAAGAAAAGAGCAGTTTTGGCTGATGCAATAAAACAGTGTAACAATCTAGAAGGAAGCGATAAGTACGATACATTATTCAAAATCACAATTTGTATCCGCGATAAAGAAAACATTTTCTTACGTTTTTGATGAAAAAGAAATACTGTCATGATGAATTTTGTCTTGTGAAATGGCTACAAATAATTAATTTTAAACTAACACGCGGTGTGGTATGGGTCAACATAAATAAAAATTAAATATATTTTTTTTTTATATGATTCTCTGTATTAAATTAACCTTTAGGTTTATTTTGCATGTGTAAGTTAGTTATTATAAGTTAAGGAAAATAAATAATAATTTATATTGTTGGTTTTTATTGCAGCTCTAGCTATATGGTATTTATAATTGTACATCAATATTATTTTTTTATTTTTAGTTTTATACTTCTCTAATTACACTTTTAAAATTTAAACTATTTAATATAAAAAGAAAATAAGAATAAAAATGCAAATATATTATTGAATAAATGAATTAAACTTCATTGTTTTTTTACCAATCGTATTAATTAACACTTCAAACATTTTGTAAAACCTGTAGATTCTTCGATGTTTACAAAAACAAGTAATTTTAATATGTATTTTATTTTTATTAATTAAGTTTTAGTTATAAAATCTTAGTTATTTAAATACATCACAAAGACATGTCAATTTTATTATTAAAATTTATAAAGTAAATTAAAGACTTAATCGTTAAGATAATTGTGATTTATGATTACGAAAATTAGTTTAATTTATTTACAATTTTGAAGAATATAATTATTTACAATAAAATATTAAATAAAATAGTAACTAAACGCACATCTAAAATTATGCTTTTAAATCAACCACACTCATAATATTTTTATAATACACTACAGTTTAACAACGAGTTTCTATTACATCAGGTTCTGAGGATGTGTAACTAAGATCATCTCTAGGTGCTATAGATTCTCTTGTATGGCTCGTATCACTGCTAAATCTGTTTAAATTAAAGTTATTGAAATTTCCTTCATTCACATCATCATTTGGCAGATCTCGTATTTCGTTAGAATTGTGAGATAAAGAATCAGTTTCCTCTGAAGTTAAACTAAGCTTGGAAGGGGTAAGGTTGTGATTACGTCCTATTACTCCAGCATTATAATAATTAATACTATCTTGTTTCTTAACTAAATTGTAGTTCTCGTCCAGTGGTACAAAATATGTCTTTATGTAACCTCTGCCTTTAACAAATGTTTCTCCGCGATATGTAGTTAAAATTCCACATTCATCTAAGATAATTGCTGTGTTTTCTGTCACCTGAAATATTAATATATTGATAAATTATTTAGTTTTTTTATGTAAATTAATACTAAATTTAAGTATATTCTGATGCACTTATTTCGATCTGAAAAAAAAGTCATTCGGAACCAAAACACAAAGTTCTGATATTTTTTTTTATAATTAGAACAAGATCAATATTATAATAGTTTTAGTTTTTACTTTACAACATTAAATTACGATATAAGGTACCGATATATCATAAAATATATACTCAATAATTATATTATTTACTAGCGGCCTGCTCGCGGCTTTGCCCGCTTGAATTACATGATTATTCATTTAAGAAATATAAANTTTATTTGTAATTTTTATGTATAAAAGTTGCTTAAATTTATTGTGTACTTTTTATGTGATACGTATTCACATAAACAGACAAACAGACAAACAGATAAACAGATAAACAGACAAACAGACAAAAATTCCAAAAATGTTGGAAATGGATTCTGTTAATTATCCTTTAACACCCTGGCTAATTTTTTTTAAATATTTTAAATGTACAGAAACGACTTTTCTACAGATTTATTATAAATATAGATAATAAATATTTAAAATTTTTCCTATTTATAAAAATATAAAAAATAAAATATTAATATAAGAATTCAGGCAATTGGTAATCAAAAATATATTTATTGTTTGTACAGAGACTCCGTGATTAATCATTTAATTCTCCATTATTTACCTATACAGAGAGCCTACATAAAGAAAGTCAAAGTCCACCAAATTTTTTTACCACAAATATTTTTAAAATATATTATCCCCATTCAGAGGCAACATTTCCAATCAAAGCGCGGCGTTGAGTTTTGCCACACAACGTACAATGTCTCGAATTCGGACGGACAGCGGTGAACTTGACTACCAAATAAATAATGAAGCTGAGAAATAAATGTAAAGTAATATAATAATATGATTTAAATCAACATATAAATATATCTTAAAATTATAAAACTAAAAAGACCACAAATTTATTATAAAAACTACAAATAATCAATATTCTGTATGTGATCCACAAGGTCAGAAATGTTAATTTTGCTAAACTTGCTTCATTACATGCTTACCAATCAGAAAAAATTATAAAACAAATGAATTTTATGTTAAAATTGCACATAAAGTAAAGGCACGTAATTTTATTGTTTAATAAAATATGGAAAAACAACAATTATATTATATAGTAATAGGTTTCAAGGTTTCTAATATTGTTTATTGTAAGCCATTATTGTATTAGGTTAAGGTTTATAAAAATAAATAAATAAAAAGAGTTTTATGATGTATCCTTCATATAGCAAGGTAGGCAGAGGAAATAAACAAATTAAATTTCAAGTGTACTTTTACAGGCATTATAAATTCGTAAAGTATGATAGATATAGTAGTTATTTCTTGTATTAAATGTTTTATTATTTTTGAATTAGGTATATAAGGCCATGAGGGAGGAATAAATGTGGGATTCCCCACTCGGGGGAATAAGTTTGACTTATTTCCTCGATCTGGCAAAACAAAATGTGACGTTGAGCTTCGTCTCGTAACTTAAGACATTGAGAACTGAGTGGCGGGACACAACGCCGCGCCCGCATTTGCCTCGTTATCAGAGTGAGAAAATGAAAATATGAAATATATTTCTCCCTCGATTGGGGATCAAACTTACAATCGTCGCGTTTAAAGTCGCAGGCCTCAAAAAAAAATTAAATATAATTACTTGCTCCAGTGAGGAACAAGTCCAGAACCTTCGCGTTTACAGCCAGTCTCTGTTCCGCTGCGGCTTGAAACTTTAATATTTTAATAATAAATTTACTTGTATCCTGCCAGTTTCTCCTGTAGAATCCATACGTGACGCCATATTAACTGCATTGCCCCATATGTCGTAAAGAGGTTTGAGAGAGCCGACCACACCTGCTGCAACTTCGCCGTTAGATATACCTTAAATTTTTTTCATTTCATTTATTTTTAAACTAAAAACAGTATTTTTTTATCTTCACGCTAAAAAAAATATGGGGAAAAAATAAGAACATAGTGTTAAAACACTCCGTCTCCATTAAGACACTTCCGTTCCCCACTTTCCGACGATTTCTCTAGACATTGCGTTCAATACGCAATGTCTAGAGAAATCGTAGTGTTTTAACACTATGTTCTTATTTTTTCCCCATATTTTTTTTTGTGGCGGAATCTAACGCCGCAGTATTATGACATTATTTATTCATGAAATTGAATAATAATGAAGATAGATGAGACATTATTATAATATTGCTGATGTAAAAACGAGAACTGTTATAATTTAAAGAAAAATATAAAAACGTTAAAAATTAAAAAAAAATATAAATAAGCTTAACAAACCAAATATTTAATTGTTTTAATAATATTTGATTTTTATATACACGATGTCATTATGTAAGGTCAGCAAATAACTAACCTATTCGTAAATTCAATCCCTCAAAACTTTGAAAGGAGCCACGATTAAAATTATGCAGTTGCATCATCATTGCTGCAGCGAATTCTACCATCGTCAGTACTATAGTTCGATTGTAGGGTGTATTTTTGTTTTTATCAACTATCGAGGTAAAGGAAGTAGAATCGAATGAATCACGACGGTTTGGATCTAGCCCACAAGCCGCCATATAGGTCCAACCAGCCATTTTTATTTTTTCTACTTTGTGAACAGAACTACCAGTTAATAGAAGCTGAAAATATATTATATATAAACTATATTATTAACGTTTTGTTTAACGTTGTTACTTTAATATAATTTAAAGTTTGTATAGATTTCTTATAAAAGAAAATAAGGTAAAAAGATAATATATTTTATTAATTCAATATTATATTCAAGTGTGATAAAGTAAATAAAACGATTTTTAACGTATTTAGATAAAATTTTGTGACGCTTAATTCCCTCCTCCTATATTTTCCTCCATTATAAGGTTATGATACAAAGAGTTAATGATGAGTGGTGAAATTCGAACCCACAACATTTTTTTTTATATATTGTCTCATTCCGCCACGAACCTCGATGGAAAACGTAAAATACCAAGTATTTCATACTAAGTATATTACAATAAAACTTACCCTATCAAAATCCGAAATAACTTCATCTAAAATACCTAAGACAAATTTGTCGCTCAAATCCTCATCATTTTCCAGTCCTAGCTTATAATCGGTGAGAGATGCAAACATAACTGCAACGTTGTCATATTTTTCATAATATAATTCATCTATAGATCTATTGAGATCTAAATAAACCTGTACTGAAAATATAATTATTTTATTAAAGCAGTAGTTTTTTTTTCTAGGAAAATATAAATATATGGGAGAATACCGCCCAAATAAACGCCATAGCCATTAGTTTGGGCGGTATTCACTCATAGGAGAATCAATTTTTTTTGTACAAAATAAGTGTAATTTTCCACAAACCCCGGAAAGTTATAATAAAATAAAGACTAAAAGTTATAGATTATATAAAGAAATATTAAATATTTTTTTGTTGCTTTTTTCTCCTAAATAATTTCAAATCGCATGTCTAGAGCGTTTTAAAGTTGTCTAACATTTCAATCGCTTGTAAAGTCAATAATGCAGCTTACTTTTTTTAAATTGCTCAATAAAAATATTTAAAAAAAATCTATTTATCTATTAATTACTAAATTAACTTACCCACGTGTGCCGGTAAAATATTTTCCAACAACATATTATTTACTTTCAACATAGTCTCGGCTTCGTCTTGCTCTTCACTTAACTGTATTTGCCATAAATGGTCGAGTCGATTCCTGTATTCTGTTGTTCTGTCAATCCAATATAGTGTAAATGTAATGAATACTACTGAAAGCGTATGGGCCACTCTTGGATCTAGACCGACATTCCAAGTCAGGTCGGTCAAGAAGAACGAAGTTTTGATTTCCCACACAACCCAAAGGTAGAATATAGTCATGCCCCCAGCTACTATCCATTTGAATATAAAGAAGACTCTGCTGAATAGAAAGTTTAAGAGCAAAGCCAAACTCCAGCATTGGGTGACGTGCTGAAAAAGATTTGAAAATAAGAAAATTTATCTCTTATTCTCCTAGTCTTTTTACTTCCTATACTCTTTATATTGGTATGTTAATACATATTTTGAATATAATCGATATTTAAAATAGATGTTATATGTACACCATATTTATACAACAGTGAGGCGAGTCGTGGCGCAGGGGCATAAGCATGTGACTGTAAACAGGTTGTGCGTTCGATTTCCACTAGAGAAAATTAAATATTTATTATTTTCTTTTTTCGCTGATCGAGGCAAAGTGCGGGGTTAATTTCCGCCACTCAACACGCAACGCCTCCAGAATTCGGCGGAAAATGGAGAACGGAGTGTCTTAACACTACGTTCCCTTTGCCTAGCCTGCTGTGTACAATTTTTTGTTCGATTGATTATATTTTATTATCAAAATAATATAAATTAGACATATTAAATATTCTTAACATTATAAGCTAAACTAACCCAAGAAGACATGCAATTCGACAACACAAACTGCACTGTTGGATCTACTTCAACTTCCACACACGCTATCACATTCACCGTTGAAGTAGCAGCTAGTGCCAAGCTGATAAGTAAATATAATCCTGTCCTTATTGCGGCAGATTTTACTATTAAAAGTGATAAATCATATATACGCCGAATAAACGGGTTTCTCGGCTCATCCACTCCCTTGTACTTTGACCATATGAATTGAAACCAAGTCAATGGTTGCAATATAACTAATATTACAACCAGTAAGACTAATAAAATCCGTGAATACCACCTGAACTCGTTAGGCCTGAAAATATTACAACGGGGTAAAGTATAATAATATCTACAGAAATTCCTTCATTTATTTTGTTAATATTGTTTTGGAACGGTAATTGTATGTACTATTAATTCCATATAAAAAATACTTGTATAGGATTCGTAACCACGATTATAGTGTATTATTGTGAGTAATAAATACTATTAATAATAACGTCATGCAAGTAAGTGAGGCATTCGTGGCGCAGGGACACAAGCGTGTCCCTGTAAGCACGGCGGTTGTGGGTTCGATTGCCAAAATTTGGCGGAAAATGGGAAACGGAAGTGTCGTAATGGGAATGACCCTGTGCCTACTCTGGTCTGTGTGGGATATAACATGAAGCTAAAAAAAAAGTTATAGAATATTATATCATACCACCTAGTAGTTAGGCCATTGATGATCATAATTAAAAATAGTATTATAAGGCAGCAAGTTATGTAGTATTTGAATAATGGATCCGGTTGCTGAAGGAAGGATTTCTCTAGGTTTAAATTTTTATACATCAATGTAAACCTATTCAGTCGAGATTCATGTTTCAAATGCTCCCTAGAAAATAAAAATAATATTAATTCAAATGGAAATGTAAAATTCGAAATAATATAAGTTGTTATTATTAATATAAATTCACATGCAAATATTAAGTAAATTTTAAAGAACTCATACTATTAATTCTGTGTTCTTTTATATTTGCTTGTTATTTCAAACATTCGCTAACAAAAAATATTCTGTAATAATTTCAATTAAGTTTTGTAGATTTATGTAACAATTGAGCTAAAATAATAAAATAAACACTCTCGAAATTATTTTTTTAATTGTGAACTTCGCAAACAAATATAATATAATTTTTTACGAAGACTCAGGTTTCAGCTTATAGTAATAGTCACCGCTTAACTATAAAATAAGCATATTTAAATATTATACGTTCGTACTTTCCATTCGTCATGTCTTCGATTTCTTTTGCCATTTGAGCATCCGCAGCTTTCAACATCTGTTGGTATTCAACCAAATTTTCGTCCATAAAGGCAGTCGTTCGACGAAATGTTGATGATCTTTTATTTTCCGAACGCTACTAAAAATACATATAATATAATATATTGTGTTAATGAGTTATATATATTTCTTATGTGTAGTTTATATTGAATATGATTATGTTTTTAATTTTTGTTTATTATACTAAACCCTACAGACACTTGGTCCGTACCCTTTTTTGCTTTATTATTATATCTAATTTCCTTATCATATATATTAATTACATTTTTGTTTATATACAATTAATACCTATAATAAGAAAATGTAATTTTTTACTTTATATTATTTTACAAAATTTTACTTAGATCTAAGATGTTAAGCGAGTGTTTATATATGTATATTTAAATATACAATATTTTAATTTTAAATCCTTTTTTTATTTACAATGAATTATTTATTCAATATTTTTTTTAGCTTCACGCCTTATTCCGCACATGTCAGGGTAGGCAGAGGGAACCTATTGTTTAGACGTTTTCATTAAGACATTTCCGATTGGCACTTTCAGCTAAATTCTAGCGGCATTGCGTGTTGAGTATAACAATCGCACACTTGGGCCTGAACCACAAATGACCCCAAATATAATTTATTATTATTAAAATAATTTATTGTCAACCGTAATTTAAATGTAAACAATTTATACGTAAATTTAAATATTATAGAAACTTTCGAAAACAGCGACTACTTACTCTACCACGCGAACGAGAGGTGATTATTTTGTTAAAACCAACAGAAGCCCGCCGAAATGGTTTGTAATCCGCTGGAGGCTACAAAAACAAATTGAAAATTTAGATATCGTCGGCTATTACTTTTAACGATAGTTAGAACCCACGTTGAATTTTATATATGTTATTAAAATAATAGTATATTTATTTTGTATTTACCTTTGGTGGTCTCGAGAGTAGGAATGTTTCCAGCTTATTCTTCATTATAAACGGGTCGCTTTGAGACGCAAAGTTTGGTTCAATAATATATTCTCGTGCATAATCCAAGAGGAGTTCTAGTGTTTGCTTTGTTACGTGAACTTTTCTGAAATGTAGAGGTAGTTTGTATATATTATACGAACTAATTTTTTTACAATTTAGTACAAACGTTTACATAAAACCCGTTTAATTTAATACTGTTACGTTCTGTGAACCAAAAAGAGTATTCGATATCAAATTATTTTTATCTACTATGAATCCCGGCTATGTTTTTGGCAAATGTAATAAAAGCGGAGGGCCGCAATACAGTGTATATTCTAAATTGCATCGGATTCATTCATTCAATTACACTGCAGCCTTCCAACAAATCAAGTTCCAGCGTTCAACATTTTGTTGCGTGCATATAATCAATCTTTCTGTCCCGGTCGGTCGGTCTGTCTGCATGAAACTGCAGAACTATTGTTTTAATGACAAGCAATTCAGTCTTTGTGAATGTGCACCAGGATATATTGTGGGCCAAAACAATTATGAAATCGTACGTGCTCTGTTGATATATAGGGTTATGTTTCCCAGGTCACTAGTTGGTGGTGGACGCTTCTATGCTTAGATTTAATGTTTTTATGTGATTTTAGTTTAATATTCTGATGTAAAAATATATTAGGATATAAATTTATAGTATATTTTCATTTTTTTATATGTACATATGTACCACATACGAAAAAAAAATTGCAGAAAATTTACGAAAACTTATAATAACAGAAAAAAACATTCATATTGGGGCTAACTTATAACTTATCTCCAAGAGAGATCTCGACTCTTGAATGTTAGAAATATTAAGAGAAACGATTCAGGTGTGGTATCTACTCTAAGTATTTTTCAAATAAAAAAAAAATCAAAATCAACTTAACACTGTACCTGCCCGCACACAGCAGGGAAGGCAGAGAGAACATAGTGTTAAGACACTCTGTTCCCCATTTTCTGCCAAATTTTTCAAGGCATTGCGTGTTGAGTGGCGGAACTCAACGCCGGGTTTTTGCCTTGGTGCCAGAGCGAAGAAATGAAAACATTAATAAATAATAATACATTCTTTCGAGTGGGGATCGAACTCAGAACCGTCTCGTTACAGTCACAACCTGCGCCACGACAGGACACGACAGCCTCTAAGTGTATTTATAGGATTAAAATTATTCATATTGGGGCATAATGGAATTCGGTTCAGAGACCAGCCGTGGTGCAGGGGCACAAACGCGACAAGTTATAGGTTCAATTCCTACACGAGTAAATGAACTATACACTTTTATTCGAGGCAAAATGCAGCGTTGAGTTCTGCCACTCAACACACAATACCTCCAGAATTCGGTGAAAACTTAGGAGGCGGAGTGTCTCTCGTGCCTTGCTACTTTTAGGATGAAATGAAATCGATTCTACCATATTGAACGTAACTAAATATATTGATATATTCTACTCATTTAGTGTTTATAAATATCATAATCAAAGAAATCTTTAACAATTTGTAAATTACGAAATTAAATATATATTTCATTTTTCCCATAAATTTTAAGCCTTACCCCGCTTTGCCAGTGGACTCCATTTTATTTGCAATAGTGACGTCCTTCGACCAGATATCGAATTGCCATTTTCGAATACCGATCAAACCGCTTAGAATTTTTCCTGAATGAACACCAATTCTCATATCAATATTCAACGAGCGCTTCTCTCTGAAACGTTATAAGATCCGTAGAACCTTGCATGATTTAAGTTCATGATGTACATATATCTACTTATATATGTTATAATTTTTTTTATTCTTATGGTTGTCATGACTTGGTTCTGACTGTGAAGGTGACGGTTGTGGGTTCGATTCCCAGTCGGAGGAATAAGTTACTTTGAGTAAGTTTTAGTACTGCCACTACATGCAATGTCTCAAAAATTAGGCGAAATGTGGGAGAACGGTGTATTTTAACACTACACATGCCTACTCCGACTACCTTTTTAATTGATTGTGTATACACTATCAATTAAAAAGGTAGTCGGTCCTACTACATCTGTATAAAAACTTTTCTTTGACTAAATTACTATGCATGAAACGCATGTACGCTATATATCCATTTTGATTTATAAATCAATTCATCATATTCATCAGCCTATCAATCCAATAATAAATCATTTTAATCTTCAATAAATATTTGCTAGAAGTCTCCATTGTCCTCCTTGTTTTAATAACTTATAGACAAAACTCTACGAAACAGTCTCTATCACTAAATTAATAAAATTAATCACTTAGGTACATTACGTCATAAGTCACTGCAAATATTTTGAATAATAATGTAGTTATGCACAAGTTTTAATATATTACATTCTTAAGTCCTAAGGAGATACCAGCTAAGCCCAGGACTTAGCTTGAGTAGCTGGGTTGGCTGGTTGCCAAACAGATTATTGTCCCACGTAAACTGTAATATTCATATTATAACATGCATATTACACATATTTTACCCTTTTATTATGATAATATAAGCGTGTTTGTAATAAACATTAATTGATCGTAAAATAGTTATAGGATTAAATACAATAACTATCTTAAGAAATATATTGAGTATGATAATGGTTATTCTATATATGCAATAAATATAAAAGATACAGTACTATTTATTTAATTATTAAATAATTTAAAAAACGAGAGCCCGTAAACTTAAGCTTGTCAATTTTATTTACCGCTTAGTCACAACGTATAGGGTACTTCTCGCGAGTCTCTCTCTGCGCTCCGCCTTCCTCAAGTTAGGGAATTTGTTAAGACACCTCGTTCTTTGCTAGTCGCCCAAATTTGAGACATTGCGCTATGATTGGCTTAACTTAATGTCTCGTTTTGTCTTGTCTAAGCAGGACTATAAAAATAATTCATTCTCCTGAAGGGGGATGACTTATAGACGCTATCCCACAGCCACCATGGCCTTCGCTTCAAATAATTGATGGCAGAATCTACTTTTTTTTTAGCTTCACGCTGTATCCCGCACAGAGCAGGGTAGGCAGAGGGAACCTAGTGTTAAGACACTACGTTCCCCACTTTCTGCCGAATTCTGGAGAGAGAGCGTAAAGAATTCTGGAGGCATTGCGTGTTGAGTGGCAGAACTCAACGCCGCGCTTAACCTCGACACCAGAGCGAAGAAATGGAAATATAAATTTAAGTAAATATTTCATCTCCTCGAGTGGGGATCGAACCCATAACCGGTCGGTTTTGCAGTCACACCTCGTGCCGCTCAACGCTCAACTCCGGCCGGCCTCAGAATCTACTTCATTAAACCACAATTAGACCAATTAGAAAATAATTAACTTTATGTTATCTTTTTTACTGTTATATTAAGGTTTATTAAGGTTTTATTAAGGTTTTATAGTAAGGTTATAATAGCAATTATGCTTTCAAATACATAAAAATTATATAAGAAGAAATTGTATATTAAATTACCTGACATCTTTAATTATATGTATCATTTCGAGTCCTAAGTCGACACAGTTTTTCGCGTGTTGCGTAGTCGGTTTCGGTATACCGCTGACGCAATAATAACAATCTCCCAGAAATTTTATTCGTAGGACGTCGTGTTCCTGAAATAATTACATTGAATATTCAAAATTAAATAAATATTTATTTTATTAAATTTATTTTAATTATTATAATTTATTTCATAATTAACAATTTATTTTATAAATAAATATTTAACGTCATCGTTGGGCAAAAGTGATATCTGGTTGTAATTGGATTCTTACTCAAGTGGTTTTCATTTTTATTTTTAATATATTCATAATTTATGATCAATCGAGAACGTCGCGGCGCAGGGGCACAAGTGTGTGACTGTAACGTGAAGGTTGTGTATTCGATTCCCACTCGAGGGAATGAGTTATTATTTATCAAAATTATTTTTATCAATACCAAGACAAAAAGCGCGATGTTGAGTCTTATCACTCAACACGTAGTGCATCAAAAAATTGTCAAAAGATTGGGAATGGAGTGTCTTAGTTACTAGGTTCCCTTTGCCTACCCGGCAATATATGTAACTGAAAAAAAATTACAAGTTAGTTGAATAAAGTGCGACCCCAACCATCTTCCAAATTACACATAATTTATATGACTAAATTCAATTCCCCATTTTGCCCAACAAAACTAGACTGGTAGTATCACGTATTTTTATTATAAATGTAAACATTGTTTGGAAGTAGATCTAATCCTTAATACTATCGCGTGCAGTCTATCCACCTCAGCTGTACCACGCAGCCGTCGTTGTTTAGAACTGTTTGTTTGCTTTTCCTTTTTGCAAAGCTGCGTTTGAACCAATAATTATGAAGTTTTGAATTGAATTGTACATAGAGTATAGGATAATTTTGTGACTTGAGTTCCGCTACTCAACACGCAAAGCTTCGGATTTCGGTTGAAAGTCTGTACAGTGTCTTAACACTAGGTTCCTTCTGCCTACCCTGCTGCGAGCGGGGTGCAGCGTAAAGCTGATTAATAGAGAATGCTTAAATTTTATATAAACATTAAAGAAACAAAGAACTATATTACAAATTCGATTTAGAAATATATATTTGAACTTAAAATGAAACGATAGAATATAGTTAACCCGCGACGATCTGTTTTCATCCAGGCGTTATATGTTTGACCTGTCTTTGTATAGGTGTATTTGCATATTTATCTGCGGCATCGTAGCTTCTAAACGGATAAGTTGTTTTTGATTTAGTTTTATTATGTGACTTAATTCGGTGTGTTAGCAGTACTTAGCTATGATTCATACCTTCAGCCATTTGAAAATTATCAGCTCTTTTGTAGTTGTTTGTTTACTTTTTGATTTTTTTTGTATTTAATTATTATGATTACATTTAAAAAAAATCTAGTTCTTAAGTGGTTAACTCAGAAAAAGAATACATAAATAAAATTTACTTACTTCAGAAGCTTCATCAAATCTTCCAAATAGTTCGTTAAGGAGCTCGACCATCCGCATTGGGGACAAAGTAGTCGATATTTTAGTGTAATTTACAACATCAGCGTATAATATACTGACGTTGTCATGCTCTTCAACATATAATTGGCTGAAAATACAAAATATACAAGGTTTCTTTGTTACTCATATTTTGAAAATGTGCTTAATTAAATATTTTTTATTATTATTTTTATTCGCTTGTTGTTTATTATTATTTTTTTTATATTCTTGTAAGTGTTTTATGTGTGGTTATTTTAAATGACTCTCGAGTTAATATACTTTAATTACTTTCGTAGACAAACTGTAAGGTTGCGTTTTTATAATCTAATTTGAGAGTAAAAGACAAACTGAATTATACTAGTAATACAAAAAATTGAGAATTTTGGAGAAGTAACAAATAAAATTATAATTTATTTAAGTTAGATAACTAACATAGTACTGAACTAAAATGAAGGTTTATTACCTAAAAGATTTCATATTAAGGCTGTGGCTTTGCGAGCGAATATCCAAGAACATATTTCGGATATCGTGGCGGACTCTTGATACGATATGCTCGGGCAAAATGCTTAACATTAGACGTTCCTTGAAAAATATTTAAATGGATCAACCATGTTGTATGTAAAATTAGAACTAGATTTATAATATTACAATAAAGAAAAATCATTTTTTCCGTAAAATTATATAAGTTTTCATTTTGTTTATATATTTTGTTAAAAGTTACAATATTGTTTACTAATCCTGTATATTTTTATAAAGAGCGTTAAGATTTGATCATGTTCATTTGACATTATCATTTAAACTTAAAAAGGGAAAATAAAAAATTGACTGACTTAAGCGTTTGTTCAATAAGCCCAACCCCAACAATATATACTATTATCATTATTTATTTGTTAAAAGATATTTATTCACTTACTAAATTAACTTAAAATTACCTCCTGGTCCTTAACAAATTTCAACCGTAAAGTACTTTCAACGCAGGCCCGCCTGTCCAAAAACGAGCGTCGCGTGACAATCTCGTTCATCAGCCGGAAGTATATGCCCATGAGGTTGACACCAATTAGAAAGATAACTTCGCATGCAACCTGAAATGAGAAATGGGTAAATACAGAATTTCTATACAAAAGTTGGTGATGTCAATTTTATCAGTGATAAGTATTTCTTGATAGTAATGATCGTATGTTATTCTAGTAATAAATCAAAATGCTTATAAATGTTTTAGCAGAAACTGAGAGAAATAGCATAAAATTGGTAATTCAGAAATTTTTGATTTCAAATGAAACGGTGGCTTTGGTACGTCTAGAGAATGAACGATAATAGAATAGCACAAATGATTTATAAAGGAAGAGTGAATGGTTATAGAAGTTGACCTGGAAAAATAGTACCGATGGAGAAAAGTCACGTAAAAGCATGAGGAAGCACCGGAAGTCATGTATGTGCTTGATGAGAGTGGAGGAGGCGAAAGAGGTATGTAGAGACCGTAGCGTTTGGCGCTAGCAGAACACTATTTATGAAATTCTTAAAAGTTTTAAATTGAATTTAATCTTTATCTTGAATGTTAGATACGTAAATATATATACAAAAGAAAATCACGTGTACTGGTATAAATTTATCTATACTAAAGAATTTTATTGATGATTGATAGAGGTTTATGTACTTAGAATATAATACCTTAAGCTCTAATCGTCTCGTAATCACTAGTTAGTTATTGCATTTTATTTTTGCCTTTGTTGTATATAACGAAAACAAGTTAATAAATGTTAATTGAAAAATTTTAGGTATGTGTTCTTTTTTTAAATATAATATATGGAATGGAACATTTGTTATGTTCCAAGCTTTTTTATGTAGTAGCTGCTTTTATAATTTTTTGTGTAGTGTCTGCATACGGCTGGCTGAGAGAAATAGTGTCAAAACACTTCGTTCTTCCCTTTCGCAAAAAATACGCGCATTTTTTGTACTAAAGTGTAGAAGTTAAGTTAATAATTTATTGCCCCGGGAAGAATCGAATCCACAACAATGGCATTCAGGTGCCGTCAGATTCTGTCTACCATCGTATGTCTATAAAAACATCGTAAATAATTTAAAATAAAGAAAGTAACATTTAATTATTATTTTTATAAATAAATAAAGATAGCTAACCCTTACCACCACCTCTACTTGTGGGTCCTCGAAGTATGTGAAGAAAGCAAATACAAAGATATATACGACACTAACTAAAACTCCAAGGATAATTGCCAGATAATTATTTCTCATCGGCAAAAATATATAAACTGATAAGAGAGCCGTAGTTGAATAAGCTGGCCTCAAATACATCCCTTCATAGGTTGTAAATATGGCAACGGTAATGTCTGCAAAACAAAACAAAATAAAGAATATAAGTGAAAGTAAACACTATTTTATAAAAATTACATACAAAAACACAACTCTTTACAAAGAAAGCTTCACGCTCTTTCCCGCATGACAGGACAGCCATAAAGGCTACCATAGTAGGGGGACTCGATTTTCCGATTTCCTCTCAAATTCGAAACATTGCATAGTCAGTAGAGGTACTCAACTTCTCTTTTACTCGCTTTGTCTTAACAAAGCAGGAAAGTGATGAAATAACTTAAAATAATTACATACAATGAATATGTCATACAATAAAATAAATATTTATATTATATAAAAGCTATTATTGTACAAATCAAATTTTTGTTAAATTATTATTTTAATCAATTAAATAGTAGCCATTAAGAGCTCCTGTTGAATTCTGATAAAATTACTATTTGGAGTCTTATCAAAATATTTTTAAATGTTACTTTGAAATTATCTGTAGACAATAGACATGTCTATCACTTGTGGTAATCATCATTATAAACTGAAATGATATATTCGACATTGCTCCATTTTTCTTTCTCTACTGATAGTTACAATAATGTGCCTTTATACAAAGACATTGTCTCTTGTTTTCAACTTCACATATAACAGAGTAGGCAGACTGAACCAAGTGTTAATACACTCCACTCTACACTCTCTGCTCCAAATTAAAATTAATTCAGTCCCCTTAATAGTGTCGAACATACGATATTCGAAAACAATTATTTTCTATGAAAAGCTCAAAAGTTGTATTTGTACTCCTTTCGTTTTTTTTTTCATTTTCATATAACAATATCGGTTTGTTATAAACAAACAGTCTTGTCACTGTCTCGTTTAATATAAATAACTAAGTTAACATATCTATTTTATCATTTAATATTTTTGTTGCTTAAATGAATATAAAATAGGAAAAGAAATACCTGAAACTACAAGATCTGTGGTGAGTACAAATGTGACTATAATTGGAATCCAAAACCATCTTTGCTTGAGTGGATTGTACAGGCATTTCCAAAAAGATAGAACTGGTACAGCGACCCTCAGTATGTACATTCCCATTGATAAATAAGTGGATTTCCATTGAATTTGCTGTAACATTATAGTATAAATTTGTATTAAAGCCGGCCGGGAAGTATTATTATTTGAGGCCGGTCATGGCGCAGCGGCACGAGGTGTGACTGCAAAACCGACCGGTTGTGGGTTCGATCCCCACTCGAGGAGATGAAATATTTACTTAAATTTATATTTCCATTTCTTCGCTCTGGTGTCGAGGTTAAGCGCGGCGTTGAGTTCTGCCACTCAACACGCAATGCCTCCAGAATTCGGCAGAAAGTGGGGAACGGAGTGTCTCAACACTAGGTTCCCTCTGCCTACCCTGCTGTGCGGGATACAGCGTGAAGCTAATTTAATTTTTTTTATTTTTGTATTAAAAAGGCTGATTTGACCCTTTCGTGGCACAAATAAGATTTTTTATGTATTGTATGTAAAATTGTCAATTCATAGTTTTTATATGTAACTTCTTTCATTGGGTACTTTACCCAATTTTAGAAATTTTCCTTAACATTATTCTTTTAATCTTATCGTGAAGCAATACATGTGTCATATATCTATATATCTTGTAGTAGTGCATATATACATATGTATGTTAACATCAATGACAAGGACAATGTTTGAAGGTTAATACTACTTTAGAATAAAAATAATCTGGCAATTAAACCTATATAGTAGTAATTATGATAGAATATGTATCTCGATGCATTTTTTATTCTTCACCAGAAGGTAAAGAGAACAAATACCTAATAATATATTTGATAGTTGATCAATTTTTGGACTCCTTGTTTATTGTAAGTTGGTAAATGTAGTGTATTTTTACAATATCTCTTTGTGGCATACGGGCCTATAAATGTCATGTTTCATCAGATATACTTCACCTGAGCCAATAATTGAAAAAAAAATTATAATTTAAAATAGACTCGCCTCATTATAAGTGCTAATAATAACCAAAACAACGTGTATAGTTGAAAATAACACTAGCAACGATACATAGATGTAAATGAATGTTTCTCTCAATTTATCATCGTATTTCCGATACAGTCCTTCCAAATCTTTTTGATAAAACTGGTCCTGTAAAAATAGTAAATTAATACTGTCAATAAATTAGATAAATAATATATATTTGATTATATGCGACCGTTTGTTTCTAGGCGCGGCCGAGGCAGAGGTCAGACGTAAGTTAAAGAGTTAAATATAATGTACATTTATAATGTGCATATTTAACTCAATAGCTAATAAATATATACAACAATTAGTGTAAATTAAAGCGTAGCGTTGAGTTCTGCCACTCGAATTTAAGTATTAAGCGCGAGCAAGTAAAAATTTTAAATATTTCTTTCCCCTAAGTGGGAATCGAACACACAACCATCGGATTTATGGTAGCCCATTTGTACTCTTGCGCCACACGGCAGTAGAAAATAATCCACAGAAATGAATTTTATGTCGACAGCTTTGCAAGTGGCTATTTACACAGTTACAAGACTGGTTTAAGAAATTAAGAAAAAATTTAATTCACTTATTAACATAAGTCTAGCTGAGGCCTTCGATGAAAATTATAGAGAAAGATTACTATTATAGATTATTATCAACCGATAGTTTAATAGTAGGAATTATCTTACGGAAGCCCCAAATTGCTACCACAAAACAAGTTTCTTCAATACAAAATTTCTCATTATAATGATCACTTAATACTTACTTGTTAGAAATAGAAAGCAAAGGGTATATTTTTATTTTAATATTTAGTATACTCTTGAAGTCATGAGATAGTCCTAATGTAATAGTGATATTGACTTGCGGCATTTATTAGTTGTGTGTTCAAATTTTGTAGAGATCATTATGCTTGTTTTCTCGGTACTATTAAATTTCGAATTCTATATAAAATATATTTTTTCTCTCTTACTCGATTTGCAGGTTAGGTGGAGAGAGCGTAGTATCGAGACGAGAAATTTAACATATCGCGTGTCACGTGGCGGAGAAATGGAAACAAATAATTCATTACCCTGGGTGGGGAAATCAGTTTCACGCTGTATCCCTCGCACATAGCAGGGTAGGTAGAGGGAACCTAGTGCTAAGACACCCGTCCCCCATATTTCGCCGGTTTCTGCGAAGGCCACGCTTTGCCTCGAAACCAGAGCGAAGAATTGAAAATAAAATTTAAACATAAATATTTTATTTCCTTAAATGGGGATCGAACCCACAATCAGTCACTTTCTTTTATTTTTATTTATTTTCTCAAAATAACAAATATAAAAAACTTACATCTACTCCGCCAAACCATTTAAATGGTTTACCGACGGACAAAGCTCTCATATATACATTTAGAACCTAAACTTAAAACACTATGAGTAAAAAACAAGCTATAAACTTATAAGCTAATTTATAACAACTGTTTATATAAATCTGTTATATTTAACAAACATAGTAGATTGATTTTTCTAGAAGTGGGTAAGCAACAAAAATACGCCGAGATAACTCGGCATCAACAACGAAATGTGCGTTATTGCGGCAAGGCTATTATTATAAGTATTGTTACATTTAATCTTTAATTTTTTTAAATATATTTTTTACATTGTTTGTTTTGTATTTTAATTATTATACTCTATACAATATATTTTTTTAAATTAAGTAATAGATTTTTTTTAATGATTTTTTTTATATCGGTAATTCAAATTCTTTTGACATTAGTATATTTTTTAGTTTACGTTTCACAACATTTAACTGTTTTGCAGTATCTTTTATCTCTGATGGCAAAGAGTTAAGTATCTTTGGAACTTTTTCGCCGTGTGATCCCGGCCTAGAATAGGATCATCCTGGTACTGGTGGTGTCGTAAGAGGCGACTAAAGTACGTGTGGTAGAGTCACGTCGCCAGCAATGGCAACACGCATGGGCAGACTCGACCGGATTATTATCACCCCCGGCATCTAAAACCGGTGTGAAATAGTGGTTTTATACCACT
Source organism: Heliconius hermathena (assembly GCA_013403705.1). Lineage (NCBI taxonomy): Eukaryota > Metazoa > Arthropoda > Insecta > Lepidoptera > Nymphalidae > Heliconius > Heliconius hermathena. The sequence goes on along the minus strand of JAAIXJ010001784.1, from coordinate 656,158 downwards.
GCGTTTCGCATCAGGTAATGCCGGGCTCCGGAGCCCAAACCACAGGCAGGCAACGCACCTGCAGCTCCTCTGGTGTTGCACGGGGTAGTGGGCGGCGGTGATCACTTACCATCAAGTGACCCGAACGCTCGTTTGCCTTGTCTTTTCCATAAAAAAAAAAAAAAAAAAAGAACTGTCCATTCTTTAGTACGTTTGCCATAAAAATGAATTACTTTAGGTATTTTATATAGAGGATTGTTTATATTTCTACGTGTCATATGCTCATTATTAATTTTATTTTTAAATTCTGTACTCCAAAATTCTGATAGGGTTATGCCTAAAATCAATTTCTTTTCTATTGGAAGAAGTTTACATTTTTCAAAGAAAAAATCATTATCTATTTCCTCTTTGGCAAAGTTTTTACTAATAAGAATTTTTAGAAATCTTCCTTGTAGATCTTTGATTTTGTTTACGTAAGTGTAAGTAAGCTAGATGGAGTGATGATATTCGCAAAGTGGCTGGCATCGGCTGGATGCGAAGAGCTCAAGATAGAGCTCAGTGGCGTGCCATTGGAGAGGCCTATGTCCAGCAGCGGACTAGGACAGGCTGATGATGATGAAGTGTAAAATGACCAGACTATGATATGATATATAAAGAACGTATTTAGGAGTAGAATAACGTAACTTCTTAAAGTTACTCAATATAATTCTTAGTTTATTACAAACACTAGTTACTTGAGTTTTCCAATTAAAAGAATCATCCAAAAATATGCCTAAATATTTATATTTTTTTATAATTTCTACGTAATTACAATTACACACTTGATTTTTTTGTAGACAATCATAAGAGTGTCCTTTTACTTTTATATTTATATTATATCGCTTATAATTTGAACTTATATTATATAATACATAGCAATTTGGTTTTGTTAGTATTAAGTACAATTCCATTATCGTGTGACCATTTTGTAATGTTATCAAAATTTGTTTGTATGTTGGTTTGAATTGTGTGGTGATCATTTGCTGCATATAGAATACATGTATCATCAGTGAACATATACTTATGACATCTTTTTATGACTGACACTAAGCTGTTAACGATGATAATGTAGCTCATTGGACCCGTTACAGATCCCTGTGCAACTCCATATCTCATAGTTTTTTGGTTACTATAATTACTATTTATTTTTACAGTAAAAGCTCTATTTGTCAAATAATTCCTGAACCATCCCAACATAAATCCACGTATATCGCTCTCTTCAAGCAATTTTAAATGAGTTAAGTGATCTAAAGTGTCAAAAGCCTTTTTAAAATCAATAAATAATACTGCCAGTAGTAGTACCAGGAGGCCAGTCGTGGCGCAGCGGCACAAAGTGTGGCTGTAAATCGACTGGTTGTGGGTTCGATCCCCACTCGAGGAGATGAAATATTTACTTCAATTTATATTTCCATTTCTTTGCTCTGGTGTCGAAGCAAAGCGCGGCGTTGAGTTCTGCCACTCAACACGCAATACCTCCAGAATTCGGCAGAAAGTGGGGAACGGAGTGTCTTAACACTAGGTTCCGTCTGCCTACCCTGCTGTGTGCGGGATACAGCGTGAAGCTGATTTATTTTGATTTAAATAATACTGCGACTAGCATTTTTTTATTCAAATAGTTATTTACATCGTTCACAAATTTTGATAATAACTGTGTGGTATTTTTCCCAATTTGAAATTCGTACTGTGCTGAATTAATAACATTAAAGGTCTTTAAAAAGTGATATATTTTGTTAACTATAGTTTTTTCTACTACTTTATTTATTGAAGGCAAAATGGAAATTGGTCTATAATTATTGAGAGATTTTTTTCACCCCCCTTAAATAGTGGTCTGACAATAGAATTTTTTAGCAAATCAGGATATATTTGATTGTTAATTGTAAGATTTATAAAGTGAGCTAATATTGGACTGATTCCAGTTTTTATGGATTTGATATCAAATAGTCTTATATTATTACCTCCAGGAGATTTTTTTACTTTTAAGCTACCTATAACTTTACTAACATCGCTCGAAGTCACCTTTTTATATCTAAAAGAAACATTTTGTGAATTTACATACATATCTCTATCTAAGAAATTATTATTGCATAAGCGCTTTATATTACCTACTTCTTCACTAAAAGCGTTAGCGAATTTTTCGCCAAAATCACGCTCTAACCAACACAGTACACAACATGTTACAGTTACATTTTGTGCTTTGCGCTACGACTACATAATATCTTTAGTTATACATAATAGAACGAAGTGATAGACCATTCTTTATAGTGTATCATCAAAGACACATTTGAAAAAAAAAATATGTGAAGATAAAATATATGCACAACATATACTATTATCTTAAAGCAAAAATAACTACTATTTATATTCTTATCGTAAATAATCAAAAATATCAAAAACAAATCTACTGAAAACGTAAATCGATAAGAATCTGAACATTGCCAGCGAAAATACCTACAATATTATGTTTTACTGCTTGTTATAATCAGACTCCTATTTAATAATAAAATTGGGCGTGTACAATGGAACATTAGGTTATCTTAGATAGTACCCAAAGCTTTTATTTTCCTAACTCGTAAGACGGCCGTCGTGGCCCAGGCACAAGAGTGTGACTGTAACGCGACGGTTGTGGGTCGAGTGGGGACTCGAAAGAATGAATTACTATTTATTAATTATTTGACGCCAAAGCAAAAGCCCGGCGATGAGTTCCGTCAATAAACACGCAATGCCTCGAAAAATTTTCTTAGCTCTAGGTTCCCTCGGCCTATCCTGCTGGGTCCAAGATAAAGCTTGAAACCGTTAGGTGGTGGTGTGCTTTGACCAATACCCCTACGCGAAAACGTAATAACCCTATTACGTTTTTGCGTAATTTCGGCGGTAGGAAAAAGAAGAAGGCTCTGTACCTTTCGAACTTCTGGTTCTCTTTCTCCTTTCACAAGTCACAAGATGATGAATGTTGATATAACCACGTAGTAAAATATTTCGTGTGTAAGTACGTAACATCTATGTTTTATTAAATATATCTAAAATTAAGTATTTCATTTGTTGTTTACGGTTAAAAAAACTAAGAAAAGTTACCGATTTGTCTCTTAAGTATATATTATACAAGTTTGGTTAGAGCATGATTTTGGCGAAGTAAATTTTTAGATTCTGAAGAAAGTTATTTACTTAATAACATTTTAAAATCACAGATGACAAGGACAATGACAGTGGTATCCGTGTTGCTGGATTTAAAGTGATCCATGAGATTTATGGAACTGGAAAGAAGTATGCACACGTCCTTACTCGAATGCAATCCCAGAAATCGAGAAATTGAAAAATGAACTTCAGCTATCAATATCTTCGGTATGACATTACCAGATCCCGCTAATACCTGTACCCTGTGGTAGTGGAAATTCTTAGTCTTACAAATACCAAGATTAAACACAGGCTGAGAATGAGGATTTTTTTTTAATTATAATTTTAACTAAGCACTACAGACACGTGGTCCGAACTTTTTTTTAATTTTTTCATTATTATTAGCTAATCATCAATTTTATATTTATCTGCTGCTTAAATAAGGCTTATAATTAGAGATCTAAATATGTAATTCCTAAGAAAGTCCAGGTATTTTTAGATTGCCTTTTTTTTTTGTAAATATTTCACTTATTATCTATTAACTTAATATCTATTATAATTTAACAATTTATATATTCTAAGTGCCTATCGGAAGATGGATTCAGGATGTGAAGGGTATAACCGAAGTGGTCATAACCTCTACTAAAGAAGATATGACCGCTTCGTTTCTATCTTTAATGGCCATTTTTAAATTGTATTCCACAATGCCTTTCGTCGTTGCCATTGTTGCACTGCGGATCAGCCTTTTGACTGCATCGTCTTCGCTACCGCTGTAGTAGTAGCAGCTGTAAGTGTGTCGCGTTATTGCGACGACTGCGTGCGGGACGCTGTCATGCAGCTGTAATTTTGCCGACTTCATGTTCACTACTACTACCATCACGTTCGTCAGACCCTGAGCTTCGTGAATCGTTAACACCTTTGAACCTGTACTCACTCCATATCCTTGTTGAATCATGGAGTCTTTCTCCTCTTGTGTAAAAGTGAGGTAGAAGGTGTTTTTTAGGTCTTTTGGTACCGGCGTCGCCTTGATGTTTACAATATGAAGAGAGTGCACTGCCCTTTTTGCTGAGTATATACCGCAGTATATTTCTCGTAGGGCGTAAGCGACGTCCATGGGGCTTCTATGGGTACACAGTAGGTTTTTGCTGATGCTTAGCATTTGGGATGGACTGCGGTAAAGTATATTAAAGAGATTCTCCCGGTCAATATAGGGTAGTTGATTTACATCTTCGATCAGTAGTAATTCTTCTGCTCGGGAGATTCTAGCAGCCGTCACTATTGCTCCAAAATGATTCATCAGGGCTTCGTCTACCATAAGGCGCTTGCACCTTTCTGATTTTCTGACCCCGTTAACCAATATTGAAGCGATAGTGCGAACCTTACTTTTTGCTAAGTTCCCTATATTTACCGACAGTTTCTCCCGGAGTTCTTTGGCTGCCTCTGTGGTAGTGGTGACAATAGTGTCTTTATGAATGAGGATTATAAGCCCTATTATGCACTATGTCACGGAAAGAAAAATGAGACTTTTTGAATTTGTGTGAGATCTCTAATACTGATGACATGACGCTTATATGTCATACATTTTATTAAAGAAACATCTCAAGTTCTCGTGAGCTGAAGAAAAATATCTATATTTGTAATATTTTCTTTTAAGCACTGAATTGTATAAAAAGTAGACAATAGTTAAGGTCAAAACCTGCAAAATGTTAAAAAATTTCACGACGAGCTCACGAGCACACGCGCTCCTGCTCGTGTAAGTTTTTATGACGCGGTTTCTCACGGGTTAAAATGTCTTTCATATATATATATNATATATATATATCAATAATGGAATATTATAGTAATTAGAAGTATGGTATGGCATAAACTAGTAAAGTTAGTCTAACTTAAAGCAAACTGAAGAAAATATCTGTATAAATGCAGAACAATATTATAATATTATTATATAATGAAATTTAGTCCTGTATGTGTACAATTGTACATAAATACACACACTTATTACACTTACTCTTAAATATTTCCAATTCCATTGTTTCCCGCCAGTTTGCTCTGCTTCTTGTGTCCTGAACTCGTACAAAGATGAGAGCACACTCGTGGCTCTACCAGAGTTCATAGAGTATCGAGCCAATAATTCTAGTGCCCCAACTTGGAGCACCACTGAGCCTGTCGTCCTTGAGAGCGTTTCATCGCCCTGTTGAAAAAAATATATTTTACCATTTGTCTTAGTTTTGTCTGTGCTCATTTCCCATATTTTTTTAAGACAGGTCAATGAATTATTTATATTATAAATTTAAGTACTATATGTAATCGAAGTAGAAGTAAGTACAAATCTTAACTATATTTAATAACAAATATATCTTTAAACGACGGCGTTTAGTTCCGCCACTCAACGCTCAATGCTTCCACAATTCGACGAAAAGTAAGGAGCGGAGTGTCTTAATGCTAGGCTCCCTCTGCCTACCTTGCGGAACATACATTCTACATGCGGAATACACCGTGAAACTCAATTTTAATTTGATATCTTTAAGAAAGTATTAGATACTATAATTTAATAATAATAAAATATAACTCACGTAGGCAAGTTAGCATAATTTGGAATAAATATTCCTATAGCCTCCAGAACTCGGTGGAAAGTGGGGAACGGGTGTCTTCACACTAGGTTCCCTCTGCCTACCCTCCTGAATGCGGGATACAGCGTGAAGCTGATTTGATTAATACGTTAATTAAAATTTCGTAAATTTGACTAACTAAGCACCAAGCTTAACACTTGTATATATAAATTTTACCACTTTTAAAGCAGATTAGGCTACTAGCTCAAGAGCGGTGCAGTAAGAACGTATCTTAAACTGTGGGTATTAATCAAAGGCTCCTACGTAAATCTGGCTACTTCAAACTACAGTTACAGCTTAAGTTAAGGCTCAACTCCTTGGATTTTGGATTCTATGAATAGTAATATCACTTAGTCAGTTCTTTGTTGGATTGTTCGCAAAAGTCGGTTTGCTGAGATCAGTGTGGTGGGAAATTTGATATTATGCTTTTTATTATTAATCTATTTTCATTAAGGTAATCTTTATAATATTAATATATACTAATATATTTTATATAAGGCCTTACATATAAAATTAGCATTTGGTATGGGGGCAAATTTCGAAAAAAAAATATAATGTGATTTTACTGTCACACTTCGTGCCGCTGTGCCACGACTGGTCTTGACTGCTTAAAGAAATATATACATACATAAATAAATATTCTTTAAAAGTATTATATTTATTTTGAAAAGGTCAAAATAACTTTCATGATATGATTGTAAGTAAAGAGAAAGTAATTCCCTGTTATTATCGTTTTACGTATCCTCGCAAATTGTTTAGTAGATAAAGAAAAAAAATAGTGTTTCGTCATTCTTCCCTGTATTTAAAAATTTTGCTGAAATAAGATGGTGGAACTCCAATAAACTGTTAAACACCTGTTTTTTTTAATATGAAAAATTATGTAGATCTTCTGAGTGATATAAAGATAAAAAAAATACAAAAATTTTGAGTTGGTCTTCAAAAATGAAATCTTTGTGTTTCATCTTAATCCACTTCCGTAACAAATGATCTTCATTAATTTCTATGACTCATTTTTAATGTTACCTTATTATATTCTAAGTGCATATGGAATAAAAATAAGACATTCCACTTTCTCATATTTTCAAATAGTGTAGATCACAACGGCCACGTAATATTTAATTTAAAACAAAAACCTGTGTTCAATTTATAAAAACATAATTATTATATTGCTTAAATAATTTAGACAAAGCTCTTAGGCTATAGAAGTAGTATGAACCAAAATGTGTTTGTCTAATATACGGAGGTATTATATCCGAATTTTCTGTGATAAATTGAAATTAGTAGCAGTTATACTGCATACCAGTTGGCCTGTGATATACTAATCAAATAATATTTAAAGTTTTTCTTTGAAATCGTAATATTAGATTGGTTTGTTATATATGTTTCTTAGTGACTTGTTTCATATTTATTGCCATATTCAATTTGTATTGACAATTAAAGTTAATTTAAAAAATATATTGTGAAATAGGTTAAATTTGAAACACAACCAATACAATAAAAAATTAAAATAAGCAAGAATGAATCCTAAAGACTAAAGCGTTATCAAAAGGAATGCATAAAAATCCGATATGATTAATTAACAAAACAAAACACTCACCATATTTGTTAATTCCTTAGAAACATGCTTGTAAGAAGTCAAAACAACACAAGTACAACAGTACACTAGAACATTACTCGAAACACCGACTGAGTAAGAAATTAGTTTATTCGAGTGATAATTAATAGATAAGCGCCACTTGTCGGACGAAGGAATTACCAGATTACGATAAATATTATCGTAGAGCAAGTTCCAATCAGTTCACCATCTATGATGAATTACTCTGACATACGATTTCTAAACGGAATCCATTTGTGAAATACAAGTTGCTAAAATGATATAAACAATATTCTAACAATCGAAGATAATGTGATTGAAATATTTTGTAAAAAATATGATGAAATATGTAGGTTAGAAATTACGGTCTCTATTCTTGCCACCAACTTAGTGTGAAGATATAAAACAAATGATGCGTTCTTTCAAAATATTTAACACTTTACCAATGACTCTTTGTTCTGTTCAGTAAACGATTTCAACATACGTTATATTAAGGTTCGTATGTGTTATATACTATTTGAAAATCTTGTTACATTCGTTTTGAAACTTTTATGTTTCAAGTTCCTTTTTAGGGTTTCGTAGTTCAAAAGATAAAAACGGAACTCTTATAAGATCACTTTGTTGTCCGTCTGACCCTCTATCAAGACTATTTATCTCGAGATCGCGTGGAGGTAACAAGTTGTAATTAATATTAAATGTTTAGATCTATGGTCCCTTGAAGCACAGAAAAAATAAGCTTCTACGTCAACACGATCAAAAGATTGACGAGCATTTATGCATCGATTTTTTTGCATTATGTATGAAATTCGCAGCGCGATTAAAACATATGTTTTCCGTTGACTTTCAGAACTTTTACTTGGCACAAAGAGAACTTACAACACAAGTAAAGGTCAAAAAAATGACAACTTCTAACTTATATATCATAACTAATAAGTATTAAGTGTATTTCTTGACCTACAATTCTGAGATTGGAAAGACGGAAGCCTCGGTGGGCGAGTCCAACTCGCACTTAACCGGTTTGGTTATTTGATAGTAAATAATTTGTTTATATTCTAATATTAAATTCCAAGATGTTGTGTACATCACATTTTAAACGATTGACAACGATTGACAACTATTAATGAATGCACAATTACTTTTCTAGCCCTCTTTAAGAAACGTTTACACTTTGCCAAAGGGAGATTTTGATACAAATATGTTTTATGTATTTGGTAATTATTTAAATAAAGGATACTTTATGTATAAACTAGCGGCTCGCCCACGGCTCCGCCCGCTTAAAATACATGATTATTGATTTAATAAGCAGAATTGATTGACAACTATAATGACTTCTAATATGATTTTTTTACGACATTATCGTCAAAGAATTTTTGATTGTTTTAAATAAAAAAATACGGCCATTGTTGATATTTGATATTTATAAAATATACATAAAGCTAATTATTTATTACACGTATATATTTTTGTAACTTTATGTTCTTTTAACCTATAATAATATACTCTGTTAAATGTGCTGATGTCAGTGAATAATTTAATTTACTCATTCAGAAACAGCCTTAAATGTTAAATTATTGATTTGAAGGATTCATACTATTCTTTGTAAAATATACTGAAATAATTGCATACTAACTCCTGTACAGTTTTTAAATTAGTTACATATATTATGTGAACGAACCAACCAAAAAAACTTTGTATTTACTTGATATTTCTTGCAAGATCGTTCTTTATCTCTGTGTTGAATTAATTACGACTTAAACTTAACTGTTATGATTTATGAAGGTAATCTCCACTAACAATTCAATTTTGTTTACTTTATTGTATAAAATATTATATAATAGTGCTTCAAAAATATATTTTTTTTATCAACAGTCATATAACCCAAACGTTTCGAATGTCATTCTTTAACCAAGAATCTTACCAGCGCGATTGATATATAATATTCGCAGACAAGCTAATGCTTTGAGTTCATTCAAATGACGATAACTTTTTTTTTAATGAACCGATTTTGATGAACTAAACTTTGGTAGTTAAGTTGAGTTAAAACAAAGCAATTGGTNTATATATATATATATATATATATATATATATATATATATATATATATATATATATATATATATATATATATATATATATATATATATATATATATATATATATATATATATATATTCTTTCCAAATATCTCAATATTGGTATTACTAAATTAATCAAGAATGCTTATAAGGTAGATAAAGAAAAAGTTATCAGAAATTGGCTTTTAAGAATTGTTTACAAGTTGTTTTCAACTATCAATTGTAAGTTATAACTTATGATAAGTATTTTTTATTACACACAAATATTTACATGTTTATTTTGTTGTTATAATATTGCTTAACTACTTTTTTCTTCTTCTATCTAAAGTTCTAAATAAAAAGGCACTAAAAAAATTAAATAAAAAGCAAGGAAAGTACAAATAATTATTAATGACAATCTTGTTGTGTAACAAGAAGTCACCCTAATAGAAAGTAAAATAATACAGTTAAATGTATGTTAACTTATGTAGAAATAGAAGTAAGTAGTATATACGGACAGACAGACCCGCTATGTAAAGGAAGTTCAAGCAAATTTTCTTAACGAATCACAGTAAAGTCCGTGTGAACTTGTAACTTACAAATTATACAGCTCGTACTAATTGGCTCTCAAATTCATTAGCAGCCATTTAGAGGACACCCACTCCGAAGTGGAGCGAAGAAGTTGAACATTTGTATTGCATATTTTGACTTTCTATTGATTTAAGTAAGAGTACGTAGTGCTGAAGACGCTGCGATTTAGAAGTAGTTTTACATTATTTTTATCTTCTCGCATTTAGTTTTATCGCTGGACAATTAACAAGAAATGGTTATATTATAATGTTTTTTTTCTACTTTCCGATTATTTAAACATAATATATAACTTAACCAGTTAAGGCCAATCGTGGCGCAGATATACAAGGTGTGACTGTAAAGGCGACTGGCTGTGGGTTCGATCCCCACTCGAGGAAATTAAATATTTATTTATATTTATATTTCCATTTCTCTGCTCTGGTTTCAAGACAAAGGGCCGCATTGAGTTCCGGCACTCGACACGCAATGGATCAAAAATTCGGTGGATAGTGGGGAAAGAAGAGTCTAAACACTCTGTTCCCTCTGCCTACAATGCTGTGTGCGGGATACAGCGTGAAGCTGATTGTATAACTTACCGTCGTACCCTGACCTGCAAGCTTAGGGAAACGAAAACCTTTTATATTATAAGTATTAATTATGTACGATTAGACAATTCTAAATTGTTCTACATTGGCCTTTAAATATAAAAAAAAATTAAGTACAAAAATCAACAAATTGTAATAAAGTCACATATAAACATTTAATATTATAAAGCGGCCTCCGGTGGTAAACATAGGAACTACATTTATAGATGTTGAAATATTGCATTCGCTACTAGAGGTCGTTGCTTAATAAATGTGTAAAGTAAAACCTATTCTATATATATTTATGAGAAACCATCGTAGCGCAGTGGCAAATAGTCTGACTGCACGCGCAACGGTTTTTTGTTCGAACTTGGTGAAATGAATAATTTTCATTTTCTCGCTATGGTAAGTAAACAAAATTCGGCGTTGTGATCTGCTATACGATATGACTTGAATCTTTTGTAGTGTGTGAAGAAAGGAGTGTCTAGACACTAGGTTCGATCTACCTACTCTGCTAAACGAGGTAAATGCTAAAGTTAAAAGAGTTAAAAAATATATTTCTTGAATGAATTTCTAGTATTGAGTTAATACTGACATTAAAAGCAAAGCGTAGGTGCCAAGACTTGCATTTGAATCTACTTCAAAAGTGCCTACTAATATATGATAACATTATCAAAAATACCTTTCGACAGTCGGGAAAAATATTTATATTTTATTATTACTTTCTTTTTTAGAGTTCCGTCACTCTTCAGGAGGAAAAAGGAACCCTTATAAAATCATTTTGTTTTCCGTCTGCCTGTCGAGTATATATCGAGTTGAAATTCAAACCATATGTTCAGATATAAGCTCCCTTGATTTCCTGAAGAAATCATATTTCTTTATAGAAAAAATATATGGGCGTTTATATCGCTAAAATGCGTATTTCTACATTATAAAGGTAATCAAAATTGATAGGGTATTTTCAGTTTACCTAGGATTATGGAATTTGGCAGCTAACATCTACAGGTACTACTAGTTCAGGAAAAATCTGAAAACCTGAAAACTGAAAACTATACATTTGTGGTTAAATTCCAAAAAATAATAGCCTTAAAAGTAAGGCAAAATTTGGTATTAAAGCCACTAATTCAAGTGAGGTATCAGATGAAAGGATTCTAGCTAAGCTAAGCTTAAATTTCAGAAAAAGCTCGAGACCTCCAATTTTTGTACGGAAACCTCGTTAGGCGTGCCCAACTCATGCTTTTCCGGTTTTTATAGCTTCTCACTGTATCTGGCGTATAGCAGGAAAGGCAGAGGGAATCTGGGAACCTACTCCTTAACAAACCCACTAAGACCTATCCGTTCTCAGTTTGCGTAAAATCAATACCACGCGGCGTCGTAGCGCAGGGACATAGGTGTGCGACTGCAAACGCAATGATTGTAGGTTCAATTTTCACTTGAGGGAATGAGTTATTTTATACTACCATTTCGTTGCTTTCTTAATAAAGCAAAATGTGGCGTAGAGTTCCGTCACTAAACACGAGAACGCGGTGGGAAGTGTAAAACGGAAACGTCTTAATAGGAACCGAGTGTCTTAACACTAAATTCCCAGGATTCCTCTATGAAACTAAAAAAACAAAAGATAACAATGATCTTCCTTCCGCAGCCAATCGACAAGATAAACACATAAATCTTGTGTTGTTGTTTAGTCCTACTGCTCCCTCTTACTTGAGGGATAAATTTGAATTTATTAGTGCACCAGGAAATTTAGTTAGACCGTTACGCAACCTAACGTTGCGTCTTCCTGTACACAAGTCAACATTTTTTGACCAATCTTTTACAGTGCAAGCTATAAAACTGTGGAACAGTTTGCCTTATAATATTCGTCAGGCAAAATCATTACTGACATTTAAAAAAGCTGTACGTCATCACTTTATGACAACTTTATGAATTATCACTGTCTACATTGGATCTATTTGATGTATGTTTTATGTGTGTATATATTTATATATATTTATTATATATATTTTACTGTATGTATGTATGTATGTATGTATGTATATTGTTTATTAATCTATGTATTGTATTATATTAGAAATTTAAAATATATATCAGTATATTATTTTGTCTATATCTAAATTCATTTATTATTTATTAATATACTTTTTTTAACAACGTCCACCACCCACCTTCTTAACATTATGACAGTTTCTTTTCGCCCTAAAGGTTGTCTGGAAGAGATGGCTACTTAGCCATAAGGCCACCTTTTTGTACATTTGTTTTCTTTTCCGGTTTTTTTTTTTTTGTGTATTTTTATGCAAGTGGTGTACAAATAAAGAATAAATAAAATAAAATAAATATCGAATCAAAATAGAATACATTATACAATATTACATTCAAAACAGCAACTAAATAATATATGCTATCAAACTTACAAAATTATTACAATAACAACCGCTCAATTCCATTTTATGAAACATAAATATTTGGAAAGCTTAATGAAGATGGCTATAACGGCTGAACTAAAGTTGTATACGTAAAAGTAGGCGGATGCTACACTGTGTTGACAGATGGAATAAGAATGGGCGTAAAAATATCAGATGCCCAGAAGACACCTACTGGGAACCTTCTTTTGTTAGGGACAAAAAAAAATTGCACGCCCCACTGGGAGCTTTAAAACATGTATTATGTTTAGTACTATTTCATTCGAGGTCGAGCGAATTGATACGTCTTCCTCGAAATGCTTTATCTTTTTTGAAATGGACACATTTGCTGTTAGTACTGGGAAAGTGTGTTCATAAATTATGTTATTATCATGTTTTTTTCGAAGTAAGTAAATTAGTATTTGTCATACGTTTATTATTTAGTTAGAATCGACTAGCATGCTATTTAATATTGTCTTCTTTTTAAAATTTTATACTATAATATTTTTCAATCTATTGAGGCCAGTCGTAGCGCAGGAACACAAAGTGTGACTGTAAAATCGACTGGTGTGGGTTTGATCCCCACTCAAGTAAATAAAATATCTATTTACATTTATTTTTTCATTTCTTCGCTCTGGTGTCAAGGCAAAGGGCGGCGTTGAGTTCCTCCACCCAACACGTAATGCCTCCAGAACTCGGCAGAAAGTGGGGAATTCATATATTGGTAGCTAACAAAGGCAGTTGATGTTGGTGTATTTTTTTTTCTTATTAAGTACTTATATTTAATTCATTAGTAATTGAAAAAAAATATTCACGTTGAATCCCGCACACAGCCAGGTAGGCAGTAGGAACCTGAACACCTATTGAGTGGCGGAACTCAACGCCGTGCTTTGCCTCTTTACCAGAACAAGATAATGATAATAGTAAATATTTTAATCTTTCAAGTGGTGATCGAAATAAAATAAAAAAAATTAGCTTCACGCTGTATCTCGCACACAGCAGGATAGGCTAGAGAACTTAGTGTTAAGACATTCCGTTCTCCACTTTCCGCCGAATTCTGGAGGCATTGCGTGTTAAGTGGCGGAACTCAACGCCGCCCTTTGCCTCTACACTAGATCGGAAAAATGGAAATAAAAAAGTTAAAATAAATATTTAATTTCTTCGAGTGGGGATTTAATTCATTTTCTAAAAATATTTGGAATTTCACGTTTTATTTTCTATTACCTAAGTAAATTATACTTATCCTTACATATAACTTTAATGTGAGAAAACATAATAAAAAAATAGAAAAGGATAAATTAAAATTTATTAATATAAATTATAATAAATTAAATTTTCACTAATGTTAACTGCATTATGAAAGCAATAATGCCAAATCACAAACTAACTAAACACCATTCACTTACCTGAGTGTAATTGCGTTGTGGTCTTGTTATAATATAAACGAGCCCTAAGTAAACAAACCCGTGTAACAATACGTGTTTGATAGATCATTTCATGCGTATTAAGGCATACAAATATAAATTTTAAAATAATATTTTTGAATTCTGTTCCGAATACTGAAAAGGGGTAGTTATTAACCCTTTCATCTTCTTTTTTTTTAGTTTCCAATTTTGAAAGGTACGCAGGTGCTATAAGCCACAATGATCCTTTTTGATCTTTATACAAAAATTTCGTACATTTTGAACTATAGATTTTTAAATATAAATAATATTCTTTTTAACTTCGCACATCTGCCACATTATGCGAAGTGGATGAAGATATCCTCATATTTCTATATATCTATTGGATATAGACCATGACCCCAAAAAATCAAAATATTTTGAAATATAAATAATTTCCAAAGAGAGAATTGAATTAACAACCATCACGTACTTAACGGACCTTAGGTCCGACACTGTCCCACTGCGCTATTTTGCTGTCATAAAACAAGATATTAAATCAGCTTCACGCTGTATCCCGCACTGAGCATGGTAGGCAGAGGGAACCTAGTGTTAAGACACTCTATTCCCCACTTTCTGCACGCCGCGTTTAACCTCGACACCATAGCGAAGAAATGGATATACCTATAAAGTTAAGTAAATATTTCATCTCCTCGAGTGGGTATGGAACCCACATCCAGTTGGTTTTACAGTCACACTTTGTGCCGCTGCGCCACGACTGACCTCAAAAATGTGAAAATAACTCTTTGTGAAAATAACTCTTTCATTCGATTTCGCACACGTGTTCGGTGTTTTTTTTGTTTTAACTTGCTACCAATGCTATTGTATTATTCACTGGTACATGACTCATTTCTTCTTAAATGAGACTATTATTTTAAGTTGAAAACTAATTAAACCAAGATAACTAATAGCTATTAAAATAAGGAATTCTGGCCGTCGTGGTGCAGGAGCACAAGCGCAAGACTGTAAACGCAATGGTTGTGGGTTTGGATTCGACTCGGGGGAATTAAATATGTAATATTTTTATTTCATCGCTTTGGTACCATGGCAAATGCGCGGCAACTTACAATGTATCAACAATTAGACGGAAAGTGGGAAACGGGATTTTAGCACTAGGGTCCCAGGTTCTATTTCTACACTTGTAAGCGATGCAGGAAAAGCATGAAAGAATCCCAGCAAACTAAATTTACCATTTATTTTGTCTGCGGCAAAAAAACAATCTTTTTTGCAAGATGGGCAAAGGGAACCTAGTGTAAAACCACCCCGTTCCCCAGTTTCCGCCGAATCTTCGAGACATTGCAGGTGGAACTCAACGCCGAGTCCACCACCTAAACCAGAACATGAAAATAATTTAAATACAATAATATCTCCAAGTCACAGGCTGGCTGGCCATTGCGCTTATACGACTTCCCTCAGTAAATAACCCAAAATACCACCATCATACAGCTAATTAACCAACAAAATTAATATTCCCAATTTATTTTCACCACAACTATGCTATATATAATATAATCAAGACAGTGTAAACACCACGTCGCCTTTGTCGTCATATAAACGGATAGCCCTATGTAAACAGACCCCCGGCAGCAGATTAGAAGCTCGTTAGTCTATCAAATAGATTATCTGTGTCGTATAAGTCGGAACTGATATTCTGTCTTGCATTACGTTTGTTATTTATGTTAGTTTCTAGTGTTTGCTACTTCTAGTTGGATTTTTCGCAGGGGCACAAAGTGTGACTGTAAACGTGACTGGTTGTGGGTTCGATCCCCACTTGGCAAAATGAAATATTTATTTAAATTTATATTTCCATTTCTTCGCTCTGGTGTCGAGGCAAAGCGCGATGTAGAGTTCCGCCACACAACACGCATTGCCTTCAAAATTCGGCGATAAGTGCAGAACGGAGTGTCTTAACACTAGGTTCCATCTGCCTACGCTGTTATGTGCGGGATACAAGGTAAAGCTGATTTTTTATTTATTTTTTAAATATTTATATATATATTTTGTTAATAATACTTATTATTATAATATTGATTAATAACTAAAAAATATAGAAATAATAAAAAAATATATAAAAAATTTAGAGACTTCGCCTCCGTTCGCTTTGATCATCACTACTTACTTACGTACTTCCGACTTGTAATGATCGAATAATAAAATTAAATTAAATATGAAAATGCCGCCGCCACCGCATTGATGTTCAGGCAAGAATTTACTTTAATAAACATTCAGACAATGTTATAATATTTCGTTAACTTTAAAGAAGTCACCTGCGACGACGAAAAACATTTTTATATAATATAAAAATATTAGGACCTTGAATAAGTTGCTGCTGTTTTTTGAAAGATGGCGTTGCGGCACTCTGTGCATGGAATATTGTACGGTAACGAATTACCAAAGTACTATATGTAACCTCAAATTATAGTAGAATAGTGTTTACTACAGTGTCAACTACATATTTATTTTATCTTTGTGAAAATATGTAGTTTTGTGCCAAATAAAGTGTTTTTGCTGGGAATTTTATTGCACAGAATTCTCGTTGAGACATATGGTGACAATGCTTTGTCGAATACAACGTGCAGAGACTGAATTAGGTGCTTCAAAAGTAATGATTTTGACCTTGAAGACAAAGAGCGTTCTGGAGCACCGACAAAATTTGAAGACAGAATTGGAGGCATTGCTTGAAGAAGATCCATGTCAGACGTTAGTAGAGCTCGGGAAAACGTTACAAGTAGATGCGTCAACAGTTTCAAAACGTTTAAAAGCGTTAGGAATGATCCAAAAGCAAGGGCATTGGGTGCCGTATGAGTTGAAGCCGAGAGACGTAGAACGACGTTTTCTCATGTGTGAATTGTTGCTTCAACGGCAAAAGAGAAAAGGTTTTCTGCACCGTATCGTCACTGGGGATGAAAAGTGGATTCACTACGACAATCCAAAGCGAAAAAAATCGTGGGGCATGCCGGGTCACGCATCAACATCGTCGCCAAAACCAAATATCCATGGTTCTAAGCTTCTTCTCTGCATTTGGTGGGATCAGCAGGGCGTAATTTATTATGAGCTGCTTAAACCTAATGAAACTATCACGGGAGCTCGCTATCGACTTCAGTTGATGCGTTTGAGTCGCGCTCTGAAAGAAAAGCGGCCACTATACGAGCAGAGACACGACAAAGTGATTTTATTACATGATAATGCTCGGCCACATGTGGCAAAACCAGTCAAAACTTACCTGGAAACACTTCAATGGGAAGTTCTACCCCACCCGCCGTATTCACCGGACATAGCCCCCTCCGATTACCACTTGTTTCGGTCGATGGCGCACGGTTTAAGCGAGCAGCGCTTCCATTCTTTTGAAGAAGCCGAAAAATGGCTTGATTCCTGGATTGCCTCGAAAGATGAGTCGTTTTTCCGACGGGGGATTCAATTGCTACCAGAGAGATGGGAGAAAGTGGTCTCTAATGATGGACAATACTTTGAGTAATGTCATTGTAAGCATTATATTTTAAATTATTTTTTTTAAACAAAAAAAACAGCGATAACTTATTCAAGGACCTAATATATTTTATCTACATTAAGAAAGTAATATATCTTAATAAAAATATTTTGATATACCGAGTTGACGTATTCGTTATTATGTATCATAACTTCTTTGTTAAAATGAAAATGTTATCTTTAAATAATCATAATATTTTATTTAGTTAAGAGTGTGTTAGAACAAGAAAGCATTTTTTTTTATTTATACATTATTTGAACACTATATGCACATAGCTATAGGTCCTCGCTGTTTTTTTTTCACACAATTATAGTTATAGGTCCTCGCTGTTTTTTTTCACACAATTCACAAAGGGAAAATAAATATGTAGTTGACACTGTAGTAAACACTATTCTACTATAATTTGAGGTTACATATAGTACTACTTTGGTCATTCGTTACCGTACGAAATTCCATGCACAGAGTACCGCAACACCATCTTTCAAAAAACAGCGACAACTTATTAAAGGTCCTATTATATATCATACATTATACAATTATACGTAAGTGGATAACGAAGATAATTAAATAATAGTAAAGAAAATTAATAAAATGAACAAAAATAATAAACATATAATATATAATTAGTTTGTTTTTATTATCGTACATAATATATAGGTATTATGTACCGATCACTTTTAAAAAAATATTTGAGTGTTCTGTATAGCAGGGTAGGCAGAAGGAACTTATTGTCTAGAGTTAAGACACTCCGTTCCGCACTTTCGGCTAAATTATCAAGATATTGCGTGTTGAGTGGCAGAACTCAATGCTCTATCGGAGTGGGCAAATAAAAACGACAATCGAATCCATAACCATCGCGCTTACAATCAGACGTCCCACTGTGGCACGAAGGCCTCATTCCTCATTCATTCACACAATATAACAGATTTTGAAATGTTTCACTTTTAACTTTTAAATAAACCTTTAATTTAATCAACTTACAAGTAAATAGCTTAACAATTACACAAATCAGTTATTTTAATTGAATTTGTCATTGTTACTCTGACTCACAGATCGAAATCTCATCGGCTTCCTGACGTCCAGTGGGCGGTGACAAACGCAGCATCGCCCAGTAACATCAGTCAGCCGGAGTTAACTCCGCTATGATATTGGCATGACGCCAAATAGATAATAAAAGAAAAGGAAAGAAAAATGTATATTGTTAACTGTCCTAGAAAATTTATGTTTTCTCGGTCTTTGTATGTGAAAGAATTGATCTAAGAAAATATATAGATTTTTTGGGTTATATTATATTGGTGAGTTAGTTTTAATACATTAAATAGTATAAAGTGGGGAACGGAGTGTTTTAACACTGGGTTCCCTCTGCCTACCCTGCTGTATGCGGGATACAGCGTGAAGCTGATGATTTATTTGTAAATAGTATGTGGATAGGTTATCTTAACTCTAGGTTCCTTCTTCCTTAGATATTAAGATACGTCCATACATGTAAAAAAAATAAAAAATCTTTTCCTATTAACAAATATATGAAATACTATGCTTAAATATTTCAAACACTTATAAACAAAATATCTGTCAATATTTCTTATGTGAATAAGTTTTCATATAACTGTGTATAATTATTTAAACTTTTAATTTCAGTACAATAGGTATCTATATTAACTGAAACCATATAGTTTCTCTAGATTTAGGTACTTTGTAGAGCTTACAAAAAATACGTTTTCCGTTCCACCTTCATTCTCCAGATTCGAAGACATTGTTAGACATATATTTACTTATAAATGTATGTTGAGACACAAAGAATTTTAAGTGCATCACAAAAAATATTTTTTTGAATTTCACGTTAGCAAATTAAATATAATGTCATAGGTAAGAAAAATTAACTGCTTAATGCTTTTATATTTATAAATAATTTATATTGAACAATGTGTTCAAATATTGTACTACGTACAAAGTAATGCCACAAATACATAGAATATATACCTACATTTTTGTGCTTTTTAAGTAAGAAATAACAATTAACGCGGTTTGTTAGTAAAAAAAGAATGAACTTGGCGCTCCTGGATGTGGCAATGGTCCAAAATGACTGTATAATAGAATACAGCCGCTAAAAAAGTTATATTGTAAATAGATTTTTATTTATTGTTGTTCAAATGTCGTTCCAATTCTTACATGTGTAATTTAACGTAACTATACAAGTACGGATATATGGTTACGTTTTTTTTCTATTGTTACCTCCTGTATAATGCATTATGCATCTTAAATAGATAGAAGGATAGAGAAAGAAGAAGCAGAAAAATTCTATAGATAAATTTCTTCGCTTTTCATTTTTAACTTATTTAGGTACATTGCGTTTGTGACAGGAAAGCTTCAAGTAGCCCATTGCCTAACTAAACAATGAAAACAAAAGAAATATATCACTGTATCGATTTAAACCTGCAGTCATCGTATCTTTAGTCAGTCGCTCATAACTACACCGTGATTAGTTCCAGTTGTGGCGCAGGGGCACAAATGCACAAATCGACTGGTTGTCGGTTCGATCCCCACTCGAGGAGATGAAATATTTACTTAAATTAAGAAATTATTTCCATTTCTTCGCTTTGGTGCGCGGCGCGCGGCCTTTAATTCTGCCACTCAACACGCAATGCCTCTAGAATTCGGCAGATAGTGGAAAACAAATTTTAATTACTAATTCTAAATTCTAATTACAACAGTTACATAAATTTCTTTAGAAATTACATTTGTCGTGTTACAATCATATCAAAATTCAATAAAATAAAAATAAATTAAAATAAATTAGCTTCACGCTGTATCCCGCATACAGCAGGGTAGGCAGAGGGAACCTAGTGTTAAAACACTCCGTTCCCCACTTTCTGCCGTATTCTGGAGACATTGCGTGTTGAGTGGCAGAACTCAACGCCGCACTTAACCTCGACACCAGAGCGAAGAAATGGAAATATAAATTTAAGTAAATATTTCATCTCCTCGAGTGGGGATCGAACCCACAACCAGTCGGTTTTGCAGTCACACCTCGTGCCGCTGCGCCACGACCGGCCTCTAAAAAAAAAAAAATTCAAAATTCAATAAAGTTATTAATATAAAAGTGTATTGATGTGACTAAGTTAATTGTATGTAATAAAGTTGAAGTAAAATATTAAATTACAACAATATACCACTTATTGTTATTGTATAAAATAACCTTTATTAAATTTTTACCCATAATATACGAAGTAAGGTGAAATATTTTAAAACAATTATAAATAGTAAGCATGATAGGGTTACCTCTGTATCATTCTATAAGGGTTCCGTACTTCAAAAGAACCACTTTTAAAGTACGGAAACCTTAAGGATTTTTGTTATCCGTCTGTATGTAAGTCTTTTTTATAAAATCAAATCAGCTTCACGCTGTATCCCGCATACTGCAGGGTAGGCAGAGCGAACCTAGAGTTAAGACACTTTGTTCTCCACTATCTGCCGAATTGTAGAGGCATTGCGTGTTGAGTGGCAGAACTAAACGCCGCGCGCCGCGCACCAGAGCGAAAAAATGGAAATATAAATTTAAGTAAATATTTCATCTTCTCGAGTGGGAATCGAACCCACAACCAGTCAGTTTTACACTTGTGCCACTGTGTGCACCTGCGCCATGACTGGTCTACCTTTTTTTATCAAGAGCAATTATCAAAAGATAACACTGAAAGATCAAGCTAGAAGGAATTAATATCAAATATTTTCAGGTCAGGTCTCTGGTCTCTTAGAGCACAAAAAAATGAAGCCTCAAAGTCAATAAAACAAAACATACAAGCGTTTATGCATCATTTATTCATATTACAAATTTAAAAAACCTCAAGTGCGAGTTGAATGTTTATATAAAAAGGAGCATAAAAATGCAAAAATGCTCATATCTTTTCATTGCGTTTATTTTAGAAGCTTATTTTTTTTCTGTGCTCAATAGGACCTTTGATTTACATACTTGATATCAATTTTAGCCAGATACCTCCACGATATCTTAAGATAAATGTTGTTGTCCGACGGGGAGATGGGCATGAAAGTGATCCTATAAGGGTTCTGTTTTATTTTCCTTTGAAATACAGAAATCATATTATTGTATTAAATTTATAAAAATATAAAATTTTAATGATTACGTCATAATACATTATATTATACAATAAAAAAAAACATTTTAATATAATTAAAAACAAAAGTTTAAAAGCAATTTTGGTGAATTCCGTATTAGGTAAAGGTAATTCAATTATGGCGAATGCAGCCAAAAGCGGGCCCCGCTGAGCTCCTGCAAAAACAGCTTTTGACAGCTTGGCTTTGGAGCTTATGCGAAAATTTATAGAAAATTGCAGGAACACGCGTTGCGCTCGTAGGGTGCGCGGGAACCCATCGGGGGGTGTATATTTAGAATGTTTCAAGCTGTAGATCCTCAGTCTACGTTCTACTCGCGGGTGGAGAGCATGTCCCTACCTCACTCGCTCCGACTTCGACGCACGCCCGATCGCATTTAATATAACTGAAAAATAATTAACACTCTATTTATTCCGTGTTTTGTGCCCTGGACTGGATTTGGAAGTGCCTGTGTTCGAGAATTTTAGTGACTTTCAACTGCTTTATGTTGTGGATGAACCATTGAAACTTGAAGTATTATAAACGTATTGAAGGTATGTACGTGCTTATCGCTTACTATTGCTACTAATTTGATATCAAGTTCTATTCAACTTTTAGTGATATCCATATCAGGATTTTTATTTTTTATTACACTACTATCTTAGGACTACATAATTTATTGGGGTCCACAGATAGGTTTATCAAAGCCATTGTGGCAACGTTGATACGATGCTTAACGTAAACACAATTTTATTATGAATACGAGAAGAAATTTATTGTTTATTCATTTTAATGTTGTTGATGTTGACTCTCGGTAAAACCACTTTAACTTCTCTGTTTGACTAAAGATACCGCTTCCGTAGACTCGAGCGCTATTTAACCGATCGGTACACGTTCTAAGTAAAACGTTCAACTGAATAAAATTCATAAATTAGTAGGTACGTGACAAGCGACAGTTGATACACAGGAAAAGTTTAAGTAAATAGACAACTTTCATAAGGACGCAACAAAGAGTTATGATTTATACGACGCTACGAAATACTATATAGCAAATTTGTTTTTGGTGCTTTGGTGTTTTTTGTGGTTTTATTTTATAAATATATGATTTCCGGTCAGCGAGTAGTGAAGTGAGGCATGCGAGGTATTTCCACTTTACGGACATCGCAAACAGGGAAATTCACCTTTAAATACCTATAAGAATCCCGTATCCCGCATATTTAACTGACCAAAACGAATTTACAAATCCCGTTTGAAACAGATTGACTGTATAATATATTATCTGTGTAAAACTGTGATTAATGTGAAGCTTACCATTTGTTATTTTAATAAAATATGAGGAGATTTTAACTAAATGATTGATTTATATTTTGGTATAATAAGTATTGTGATTTTTAAATTAAAGTTTTTTCTACTTATGTTTTAGTGTATCCCGCACAGATCAGAATAGGCAGAAACTGGGAATCTAGTGTTAAGACACTCCGTCCCCATTAAAATGGTTCCGTTCCCCACTCACACTTAACTTATGAAACTTTATTATACCAATTTGTTACATTCTTTCTTTATTTATTTATCGTAAAATAATTGCATCTTTTTAAAGACAATATAGAAAAGTATAAAATAAATACATAAATTACACGTGCATTGAACCATGCTGTTCAATCTTTCATAGAAACTAAGGACGTCTTGTTTTATAATTTACGTCGGATCTCTTTCAAGAATTTTTCGAGCAAAAAATCGTTAGAACTGTACCGCATGAGGTATCTCTAGAACACAAATATATTTCGCTACATTCTAAAAGCTTTGTGAAACTTGAAAATATTTAAGTTTCATAACATTTTGATATTGTCATTTGATGTTACGAATATTTTGATTTTTTATGTAATTTACTTGTATTTTTTGTAGTTTTTTGCACATATTAAGTATTTTTTCAATAGACATTAAATAGTAATATTCAAGACAGCTTACTATAAATTTAAGATATATCTAATCTAAGCCTCAGGTATTTGATACTAAAGTCACAAAGTCGATGTTAAGAAACCTAATACAATTTTCCACAAGAGAAATTTCTATATACCTCCAATACATCAATAGTGAAGTTATCGTACGTTGAAAGACGATATGAAATGATTTCGCCTTAAAATTTAATAGACGCTCGAAAGGTCTGTATACTATTACCACCAATTAGTCAGTACGAGGCGGTTTTCTTTGATATTAGTAAGGCGGTTGTAAACATTAAATTGATCGAACTAGAGTGAAGACCGCCTTGGAGAGTGACTCACTGAACGTATCTAGTTTAATATCGATATCGACATCGACATCGGCACACCCATCGACAATGCACTTGAAATCACTAATTAGGTTCCATGTAATTAAATCGATACAATCTTAATAATAAACGAGGCAATTAGGCGCTTCTTGGGCAATACATGATTTGAGTAAGTGTTCATTATGGAAGCAATAACGGAAGTATTGTTTTTCTTTTATTTTGTTTCTATTTATCCTATATTTTTTGTTGTATCTAGAATAGATAAATAGAACCTATTTCTTATTTTATTGTAAATAAATAAATAAATCAGCTTCACGCTGTATCCCGCACACAGCAGGGTAGGCAGAGGGAACCTAGTGTTAAGACACTCTATTCCCCACTTTCTGCCGAATTCTGGAGACATTGCGTGTTGAGTGGCAGAACTCAACGCCGCGCTTTACCTCGACACCAGAGCGAAAAAATAGAAATATAAATTTAAGTAAATATTCCATCTCCTCGAGTGGGGATCGAACCCACAACCAGTCGATTTACAGTCACACTTTGTGCCCCTGCGCCACGACTGGCCTCTTGAATTTTGTTGTAATTATATTAAATATGTAAATAAAAAATATATACTACATAACTATTCTTATATAACCTAATTTTAAAATAAAATTTATGAAATGGAGTCCCTGAAAATTCTAATATTTGTACTGCATTAAAATGTTTCTATTTATCTTTCTTCTTTTAAATTATACCACATTAAAATTGTAGTTTCGTCGCCTAGAACTTTCGTATGTAGGTAATAACTTTTCAAGTACGTTATTTACTTAACTCAAAAGTTTGAATTTGAAATTTCGAGTACACTGTTTTCTGAAAATTCATTTGTAATATTTCGATATAAACTAATTACATTTCATATAATATATATTTTTTATTAATATCTGCTGTTAATACTTTTCATGAGGCCAGTCGTGGCGCAGGGCACAAAGTGTGACTGTAAAACCGACTGGTTGTGGGTTCGATCCCAACTCGAGGAGATGAAATATTTAGTTAAATTTATGTTTCCATTTCTTCGCTCTAGTGTCGAGGCAAAGAGCGGTGTTGAGTTCTGCCACTCAACACCCAATGCCTCCAGAATTCGGCAGAAAGTGGGGAACGGAATGTCTTAACACTGGGCTCCCTCTGCCTACCCTACTGTGTGCAGGATACAGCGTGAAGCTGATTTAATACTTTTCATGACTGATGAATTTTGTAATATTGAGTGTTGGGTGGCGAATTTTGAACTTGCAAATTGATTCACAAATGCAGGGAAAAGCGTGTATTACAAATTATTTTTTCTTTCTATCATTTTTAATATAAATTTGGTTATTTATAATAGAACTAGTAGTTATTATATTATTACTATCTAAAACTATTTTATTTATTTTAATTATAACTATCCTGTTAGTAATAGACCAAAAAGCTTTTAATTATAATTTTAATAATTTAGGTTGCTACATAATATATTGACCTAATTGCTTGTGTTGATAACGGATGCAGTTCTGTGTATTTAGTTGATCATGATTTTTTTCATTTAATATTTTTTTACTTTAAAAAATACAATATTTCTATATAATATTGTAGTTTCGATTACCGTTCACAAGAATGATTATAGTTAAATTATTACTATATAAAATCAGCTTCACGGCCCCGCACACAGCAGGATAGGCAGAGGGAACCTAGTGCTAAAACACTCCGGTCCCCATTTTTTGCCGAATTCTGGAGGCATTGCGTGTTGAGTGGCAGAACTCAACGCCGCGCTTTGCCTCGACACCAGAGTGAAGAAATGGAAATATAAATTTAAGTAAATATTTCATCTCCTCTACATCCCCAGTCGAGGCCAACCCACAACTGGTCGGTTTTACAGTCAGTTTGTGCCCCTGCGCCACGACTGGCCTATTTCAATATAAAATATTATTTATGAAAAAAAAATGTACAATAAGCAAACTGCTATAAGTACAACAGGCAAGAGTTTGACCTAACGCAGTTCTCATGTAATCCTCATTTCACGAAAGAGCGTTAAAAGTTGCCGACTGAAACTTTCTTCTTACATTCATAAACATTTTACTTTGTTAACTTCAAATCTTGTACACTTAATACTTGTATTTTAAACACAAAACAGAGAGTACACTTTCTCTGAATATTTTATATGAGTGACCGCTATGGAACTTATGAATTTTAATTCTTGTATTTATTTTTTTTGTGGCTTTTTTGAAATTGTAGCTGCACTATAGCTTATTTATTGATATAGTCTATACTACTATACAATAATAACCGCGATTTTGTTGTCTGTATTTTATATGTAAGAAATAGCTTTTCATAAAGAAATGTATATTTTTAATATATATTTACGTATGTATATATAATATATATTATATATGGCTTGTGAAGAATGCAGTTTTTTAGTATGAATTAAAGAAATACAAAGTTTAAGTAACACTGTTGTCAAATTAAAATATTTTAATGTATACTTACTAATTAAAATATTTTTATTAAAAAAGTAATTTGAGCTTTAAGTATGTTGTAGCTTAATTACAGATACCAAAACACTAGTAAACAAAGCTTACATAATAAAATTCTTCATTATATTTTATGGAAGATAATTAAAAATCGACAATTAAGAGTTCAAATTCAAAAATATTGTAATAAAATACGAATATATTGGTTTTATAGTACGTAAAGCGATGTTATGACGTCACATATCGGCTTTTATTCAAATAAACTGTCAGTTATCAGTGAAATAAAGTCCTTTATTGGCTAATTTTACAACCACTTACAGAACTCGAACGTAAGTTAATAGGCGCCTTAAGTGGTTATAAAATTTATAACAACTTTTCAAATTTTTAGACAGCGATTCATCTTCATAAATAATAAACATTCAAATTACTACTTACAGAATTTATGTGTTTTCTGCTTTGATCGAAGTTTTGAAATGTGGGACCTATATTTTGGGTTTTTCTTACTTTTAAAATTATATGCCACGGCGAGTCTTGTTCGACTTTATGAAAACTCAAGTCATAAATCTTTATAAATATAAACATATTGTACTGGAGCGATGAATGGATGAAAATATTTAGGAAATTAGTGATTAAAATTGAGTAATAGTAAGAGCAGGACGGTCTGAGGTTTGATCTTGTTTTGTGTACTAAATGAATAAAGCTAAAGCTTCTGTAGAAAATATTTTATTCTTTATAAGCAAAATCGTTGCTTTTTTTACATTTTTATTAGAAATCATAGAAATTCTACTAAACGTTTTATAAAATTATTTGGATAGTATCGAAAATTATCATTTTAGTACATAAATACTATTTTTGTTAAATAAATATGTTAAAAAGTCAAAATTTAATAGATATTTTGTCAACAAAACTATACATTATATTTGTAATTAATACAGCTCATTAAAATATATTTTTGCAACTAGCAATAAATATAGTATGAAACTAGAAAAATAATCACAATCTTACGTACATAATTAGCTTTACTGTTCCATAAATTCTAGATATGAGAAATTATAGAACAATTTGTTCAAATTGAAAATCGATATGGAAAATACCGCAATATTTAATTAAATAATTATATACAGTAAAAATACGTAAGTATACGTTAGGGGCATCAGCACATAATGAATGGACTTCAAAATAAACTTTGTCAATAAATTATGAAGTTTTTTTATCACTAAAAGTATATATGAGGCCAGTCGTGGCGCAGCGGCACGATGTGTGACTGTGAAACCGACTGGTTGTGGGTTCGATTCCCACTCGAGGAGATGAAATATTTACTTAAAATTATATTTCCATTTCTTCGCTTTGGTGTCGAACTAAGCGCGGCGTTGAGTTCTGCCACTCAACACGTAATGCCTCCAGAATTCGGCAGGAAGAGGGGAACGGAGTGTCTTAACACTAGGTTCCCTCTGCCTACCCTGCTGTGTGCGGGATACAGTGTGAAGCTGATTTGATTTGATTTAAAAAATATATATATACATATTTTTATTTAGGCAGGAAAGCCAACCATATGCCCATTTTTGACATATTGCGGATGGCGAAGGCCAATAGCGACGGTCTGGAGAATTTTTTTCTCATAAATATATAAGCATTTTCATGAATTATTTGTTGATCGTATAGACATTAGGCACTGATTAAGTTTTTTTTCAGCTTCACGCTGTATTCTGCATGAAGCAGAGTAGGCAGTGAGAGTTTAGTGTTAAGACATTCCCCTCCCCACTCTCCGTCGAATTCTAGAGGTATTGCGTGTTGAATGGCGGAACTTAACACCGCGCTTTGTCTAAATACCAGAGCGAAGAAGTGAAAATGTTAAATATTACATTTCCTCGAGTGGGAATCGAATCCACATCTTGTCGCGTTTACACACATTTGTACTCCTGCGCCATTATTGCACTCCAACTAACCTAACTAATTAATGCACAATAGTTTCCTCTTTATTAAAATTACCGTACTATTACTAATGAACAAATTTTATATTTTTATGATAAAATTCAATAAACATTATTTACTATCGTGACTACTGTAGTTAAAAAATGTTAAGTGAAGCAATACCCACTACGGTTGCGTAGACTAGTATAGAATTATCGATGGCATTCGCAAGCACATTTCGTAGCATTCGTCGGTTATAATATTTAGAATATTTGCCAGAAGCCTATATAATTCGACCGTATGGTCTTACTATAAAATCTGCAGCTGTGGCTTATTTTAAATGTTTTCGAATAAAAATGTAATTTTATATTGATTTTGAATAAAAAATCATATAAATTTATGTATTTATGCTAAAGTTTTCTTTCTAGAATATTCGCTCGACTAGTTTTGGTTATGCTAAGAAAGGTTCTAGAGCCTGCCGCAGATCTTGAATTATTTATACAGATGTTTTGTTACGATTTCGTAAACACAAAGGACTGGAGATGGAGAGCCATCACGTATGAATCACAAATAATTTTTCTTTAAGTGTAAAAATTTTAAAGTAAATTTCTTTGAATTTCAGCTTTTATGGATTTTTTTGCAGTCTTATCTTCATTTGTTTTATTTTGTTTGGTAGTTTTACACTTTATTCCCCAGCAGAGTTACCTGCAAATACTGCGTTTACCGTTTTTTGTCTGATTACGAGATATAGCAGCTTGAGCGAAACTCAACGCCACGTTCTATCTTGCCAGGATAGTACAAGTGAAATTATTTACATTATAATCATACGTTATAACGAGTGGTGATCGTACATATATACATACATACATATACATAATCATTAACGTATTTACAGTCCCATAGTGTCCTTGCCATGATCCATCCCTGTATTTTTTATAATATAAAAATTTAAATATTAATGTCGTCGTAAGTCGTGGCGCAGGGGCACAAAGTGTGACTGTAAAACCGACTGGTTGTGGGTTCGATCCCCACTCGAGGTGGTGAAACATTTACTTAAATTTATATTTCCATTTCTTCGCTCTGCTATCGAGGACAAGCGCGGCGTTGAGTTCTGTCACTCATCACGCAATGTCTCCAGAATTCGGCAGAAAGTGGGGAACGGAGTGTCTTAACACTAGGTTCCCTCTGCCTACCCTGCAGTGTGATTTATTTGCGTTTTATTTATTTATTTTTTAAATTTTAAATTAATGAAAGAGAAATCATCTAAAGGCTGTTATTTTTAATAAGTCTTCATATCTAACAATCGTGGAAGCCACCCTTCCGAGATGAATAATAATTAACCCCAGGATATTGGGGTGAATAAGTACAAACGATTCAAAAACATATCATTTGAAATTTGAAATTATATTTTGATTAAGTAGGTATTATACCTATCTACGGTTATGTACTGGTAAGGTATTATAATTTCATCTTTCATTTTATTAATAGTTAACCCTTTCCCTTTATAAGGTTTTGTTACTGAGAATTTTATTTAATTTGTAAAGAATAATAAATTCGTTGTAAAATTAACAACCTTTTAATTTTATTTGGCGCAGACATGTATGTATATATAAAAATATTTGTCAGCTCCCAGACAATTAGATGGGGTATGGTATTGGATTCCTGTATTTAACCTAAATCTGTCTAAAATGGGTACATAATAAAGAATAGAAAGTAGGAATATATCATCAAGTTTCTAAGCCACGTACTATACGGAAATCTATAAAGATTATATTATATAGAAAATAATAACACTCTTATAGAATTTTTTGAAATTTACTCAAATGTCATTTAAAACTCGACTACTGTTTTACAATGAAGCGCCGACACTCTTTATCTCAGTCGTTAACGAGCGATACATCAGTGTTAAGGGTGTGCGATCAATATTCAATATCCGGATAGAATTCGCTTCTTCCGTTTTGCGGTTATACAAACTAAACAACTATATATAAATATTTTTCATTTATTATATATTTTGGTGAATATTAATATTTTAGTTGTTAGGCCAGTCGCGGCGCAGGGGCACAAAGTGTGGTTGTGGGTTCGATCCCCACACGAGGAATGAAATATTTATTTACATTTATGTTTCCATTTCTTCGTTCTGGTGTTGAGGCAAAGCGCGGCGTTGAGTTCCACCACTCAACACGCAATGCCTTCAGAACTTGGGGGAAAGTGGAGAACGGAGTGTCTTAACACTAGGTTTTTAGTTGCTAGTAGTTTTTAATGCGCTGCTAATAATACAAAAAATATATACTTATATATTAATATTTGTTTTAAGACACGATCTTTTAGTTTTGATCGTATCAATGAAAAAAAAAACTATAAGAGATTCAAGTATTTAAAAATAACATACCTAGCAAAATTTCTGTTTTACATTCCATATACATATGTATCATATAAAGCAGTACGCTTGAGAGATTTAATAAGAAAACTGAGCTCTTTCAAATTTTGTGCCGTAGTGTATAACTTGTCGGGTCGACATTAAATAGGTACACACGCGAGGCAACTTAACAAACGCTATTATTGAAATTTTCCCTCGTCGTCTAATAAACAAAATTAAAAGTTAAAGCTTCTTACAAATTGTGTTTCAACTTAGTAATTAATATTTCGTTCACTTTAGTTTTGCACTAATATTATTATTTTTCATATAACAATATAATTTACTTAATAAAATATGAATTATTTAAACCATTTAAAAAAATACGTTTCCTTAAATAAATTCTTTCAAAATTGAAAAAAAAAAATCAGCTTCACGCTGTATCCCGCACACAGCAAGGTAGACATAGGGAACCTAGTGTTAAGACACTCCGTTCCCTATAGTATACTCTTTCCAATATTCATATAATTTGGAATACGTATTGATAGTTTAAATTGCTAGCTGCCTAATCTAGCATCTACTAGCAGCCTCTACAGGACTGTGTGCTCTCTCGTATTAGCTAATTTATGTTCAATCAGTTAGAATTGCTTGCCGAATCTTATCCACAAACATACTCGTTAAGACGCCTTACTAGTTGGTTAAGTTGTTAGTAGCGGAATTCTACTAGTTACGAGATAGATTCTCGATTCGTATGCAATTACATTCAATTTAAATTCAGCGTTTTGTGAGATTTGAGGTTAAGCTAATAAGTTTGGAATGTAATTTTGAACTAAATTTTGTATTATCTAATTGAATATAATAATTTAATTTTGTTTTTCTTTTTTATTAACTTCACGCTGTACACACTCCGTTCCCCATTTTACGCCGAGTTATAAAGGCAGTCGCGGAACTCAACGCCGCGCTTTTATCTCATCATCATTCCTCACAATCATTATATACATATTTTAAGTTTACTATAGGTAAAAACAAATCTAATTTACCAATTCAAAACAAATTACAAACATAAAATATTCAAATAGAAAATATAAGACATAAATAAAATTAAAAATATAATCAAAAAGAATTCATATCTAAAACACATACAGATTTGATCTCGGTCAAGTATAACAGCGGGTTCGTTGTACCTCACATCTCACGGTCCGTCCGACCGCGTCGCAGGTGCAGCCCGTACACCTGCCGACCCGCCAACTTACCATAAAATGCGATTCCATCCTACCCCGACTGAGACAGCACTATGTCTGGACCCTGTGAGGAACAAGGACAGAAATACAATCACGGCTGACATTAACTCAATATAGGGAACGCAGCCGATGGTGTATCAGTTTTTACTGGCGCAAAAACTATAGGAATTTCATGTTGGAGATGGACTCGGTAATCGGTTGGCTGGGATTGTTCTTAATATTATATCTGTTTATAGTTTACTATTTTGACGATACGATAGTGTGTTTCAAGTCTGGCTTTTAATGCGATGGCTGTGGGTTCAATTCCCATTAGATGCAATTTTTAAAAGTATTAATTTAAATTAAATATATTTCTCCGATCTGATACTAATTAAAATCTTTAAAAAAGGCTTAAGTTAGATAACATATACTTTCTATTTATCCTACAAATGTAGGAGATGCATTTAAAAACCACCAAGCAGGTGTAAAAGTTATTCTGTCTCGCTCTACCATTTTGATTTTTAACTCTCCTGCATTGCCCCGGGCGTTATTCGCTTTCTCGCTGTTTTGTTTTACTTTTGTCTGGCGTACGTCTTGCGCTTGCTATTTGTTTATTAGTTTCGATTGAGTTTCTCTTACTTTTAATACATAATAAATAGTTTTAATACATGTTTAAGTAAAAGCTAAATTGTATTGGTTTATCATGTATCAGTGACGCCGTAGTGGCGCAGGGGTACTAGGGTATGATTGTAATACGAATGGTGGGTTCGATTGCCACTCGAGCGAAGGAATTATTAATTATTAATACTTCATTTCTTCGCTCTGTCTCCAAGGCAAAAGCTCGGTGTTGAGACTCAACACGCAATATCATGAAAATTTTGGTGGAAAATGGGGAACGGAGTGTCTTAAAACTAGATTTTTCTGCCGACCCTTCTGAAAGCGGGATACAGCGTGAAGCCGATTTGTTTTTCATCTTTATTGAAATAGTTCATACAAAAAAAATCTATTAATATGAACATTGAAGTATAAAAAAAAGCGGAGCTATTGTTACAAGAAATTACAACAGGCAGCCAAACGGATTGCGATATCAAAACATCAAATCAATATAGGAGCGTGTCCGAATCTCCATTCATAGAGTAACGGGTGGTAGTTGTATTTAAAACTTTTTCACTTTCATACCCTTTTGTTTCTTTTAGTATTGCTCTATTTACGAGCTCGACGTATAACGGTTATTTCGAACTAAATATTGTATTGAATCTTTCTATTATTTAGTTCTTATTTTTATATGCTTAATATATTATATAGAGGCCAGTCGTGGCGCAGCGGCACGAGGTGTGACTGTAAAACCGACTGGTTGTGGGTTCGATCCCCACTCGAGGAGATGAAATATTTACTTAAATTTATATTTCCATTTCTTCGCTCTGGTGTCGAGGTTAAGCGCGGCGTTGAGTTCTGCCACTCAACACGCAATGCCTCCAGAATTCGGCAGAAAGTGGGGAACGGAGTGTCTTAACACTAGGTGGTCCCCTCTGCCTACCCTGCTGTGTGCGGGATACAGCTTGAAGCTGATTTATTTATTTATTTCTTAATATATTGTAGACATGTGAAGGCGGGAAAGTGAGAAACGAAGTGTCTTAACAGTAAATTTCCTTTTGTATACTTTTCTGAATGCCGGACATTGAGTGAAATTGATTTGATTTTTTTTAAATTTTTTGTTACATTTATTTGGTAACTACGTGCAGTTTTGGCTAATTACAATACAACAGATCGAAAAACCGAAAAAAATATTTTTAATAAAACAATCTAATTCCTAGCACTTTTATAAAGTGAATAAGTAAGTAGGTCTCGTGAACTCAAGACTATTCAATATGAGGAACTGAAACGCCAAGACGAAGTTTTTAAAAGTCACGCCGCGAGTCGTTGAACAATACTCCTTAATTAAAACCTTCACCATCAGACGTATGCCGGGGAACATACCGCATAATCATTTCATTATAATTGGTGCGGAGATATTAAGACAGACTAATTTCAATGCAGTAATTTATAAAAACGGCCAAGTGTGAGTCGGATACAAGCACGAATATTGCATAGGGGTCACCTTAAATATTTATTTTATTCTATTTTTAGTATTTGTTGTTATGGCGGCAATAGAAATATCTTATCTATTGAAATTGACAGCCTAGTCTTAGTAATAGAGTTCCTTTTGGGTGCGGAACCTTAAAAAAATCTTTAACTATTATAATATATTAAATGCAATTTTTACTTACATTAGTAGCAGAAGTACAGAAGGTAGTGTAAAGTAGTACGTACCGATATTTTGCGCAGATTTAGAAACTTCAGTACATATCGGTCTCGATTTTGTATTGATTCTTATTTTAACTGGCACTCATCACGAATCTTGGGTACTGATAGTGTCAAATAATTGATATTTTAATATAGTCGTTCCCACGGGTAAACGTAAACCAGGATAAAAAGTGACCTATGTCCTGTTTAATACTTAGAACGCTCGCTTCGTGCGTTTCAAATTTCATTTTGAATGCTTAAAGTAGTAAAGAATAATACACCTGCAAATTGTATCATTAATAAAATTTATTAAAATTTATATAAATTATATGAAGTAAAGATATCATTTTAAATAAGGTTCATTTCATTAAGTAATATTATGTATATGTTTTTAATAAATAATACGTTGTTTTATAATAGCTTCATATATAAAATATAAAGCTACATAATATTGTAGAGTAGGCAGAGGGAATTCAGTGTTCAGACACTCCGCATTCTACTTTTTTACCTCATTTTTGAAACATAGGGTCTTGAGTTTCCGGATCTCGATTTCGCTGCATCACGGCGGCCTCTAATAACAACATAAAACTACAATTATCTCTAAAATCATTTATAAAAATGCTACTAATCTATCTAATTATAATTAATTATATATCTATTCTATGGGATAATATCGATGTTCCGTTGTGAGATTTACTGTGGCGTGTCACGCTAACAATAGGCTTGTTCCTGGAGTGCAATGTGCTGGTCCGGAGCTAGATTTATTTTGCTCTCACCACGTTCTTGTTGGTCTAGACTGTATATTTCTTAAAGAACAATTATAGATATTGACTTAATATGATTATAATTTATAATACAGTGTTTTTAGATAAAAAAAAAGTTTTGCATAATATATTACACATAAAATACGCAATATATTCATAAAATTTTAATAAATATATGAATAGGACGGTAAATTTACATCGTAAATCAATCACTTCGATACGACTCTACATCGTAACAATACTCTTTAGTAATTACTGAAACTCCGCTTATACGCAAAAAAATCAAATAAAAACCTTTTACTTTGAAGGCAAACATGTGAGTTTATTAAAACAAAACATGGACCGTACTCATTTTCAATTCCAGGGAAGGAGTGCAACATCGTTTTTAGCATTCACGAGGCGCCCGCGCGCGGTAGGCGTGTTTAATTTGAATTATCTTGATCTGACTGACATGTTCTCCAAGAAATACTCGAAACAATAAATGCCTTAATATTTACGAATAAGAGAAATTTGTTTCGTGGTGAATATTAAGTCAAATAAAATCTAATCAAATCACCTTTAGGGCGCATCCCACATACAGCAGGGTAGTACAGAACCTAGTTAGTAGTTAGTTAAGACACTCTGTTCCCTACTTTCCACCGAAATTTTCGAGGTATTACGTGTTAAGTGGCGGAACTCAACGCCGCGTTTTAGGCTTGTTTCGGTTCGAACCCACAACCGTTGCGTTTCATTTACACTCCTGTGCGCCTGAACTATGATGGCCTCTGGTGAATATTAAGTAGCTTGCGATATTACAATAGTTAGCTCGTGATTGCGAATACTTCCTGACTCACGTTCGATTACAAGGAGTGATTTTGGACAGGATGGATGGTCGTGATTTTCTAGAATAATTGTGTTTTTTTTTTAAATGAGCGGATATAATGACATCGTGATGGGAAGGATCGGCGTTCTGATGAATACGAATGAGGACATGCATTTAAAATCCAATAAAATATCTTTTAAATCTAGAATTTATTGTCTTATGTGATTTATGGCGGTCCATTCAGTGTGATCTCTTGTCGCCCGTTCTTCTTATTGTCGCGTTCAAATTTGGACGAAAATACTTGAATATTGTCGCTTTTTGTATTTCGTTTACGTTTTCGACGTGCAATGAATTTATCTGTGTATATTTTCGATTGTAAGTGTTTTCTCGAATTCGATTGTTATAGTGACTACAATGTAGATCATCTGTCCTATAATACAAGGTTTAATTTCGTAACGATAGATCATCGCTTGTACTGCAATTAAAAAGAAGCTATCATTAATAGAATATGATTTTGTAAACTTAGCTACAACTAAGCACTTTTGCAGGAGTAAATATATATTTGAATAGGTACTGTATATATTTCGAACAGGTCCTTAAAACATCGTGTTTACTGATCTTTCTTAGAAAGCGAAACGCACAGCCCGGTTTATGGTTCCATTAAGCGATAAGCGTTTATACATTGTGTCGCTAGCGCGTGTGTTTGTTCTTGACAGCTTGCACCTTGCAGCTTTGCTAATCCAGTCCGGAATGTTCATCTAAATATAGAACCGTATCGCGAGATGATTGCAGTCGAACGAGTTTTGCGGTCTGTTTGCCGCTTCTGTGGTTATACATTTTTTCCGCTCATGCACGGCTCGTTCCAGTTACAGTCTCTACTTCGTACTAGAAAGCTACTACATTTTTTTTAACAATAAGTATTAAATGTACTGTGTCAAAAAAATAAACAAAGATGCTAAGATATCGTAAATTTTATAAAATATTACACTTTTGCTAACTCTACAAAAAAAATCACAGCACATTTATTTTATCAACATAAACACGCGAAATCGCGTCGTTCTTCTGTCGCCATAAATCATTACCATCAAACAGTCCTCCTTACGGCTACGTCGCCTTTCATCGGATGCTTTCAGTCTGGCTTTTATTTAATTACAATAAGTGATTCGCCCATAATTCCGTCAGATATTTGTAAATATGAAGAGAAATAGAATGAACGCTGAAATATACGTTACGTTTTATTCTTTAATATGTTATATATATAAATTATAAAATATAAATATACTTATTTACTACACATATAAATATACTGTTGTTTATTTTTCTCATATTTAGAATGTGGAATAAGGTCATAATTTCAATGATTTTTTTAATATAAATATTCAAATATATTGATATAATCGTAATAATAAAAATACCTACATATATATATTTATTTAAAGGTGAATAAAACCTTTGAATACATGATTAAGGTGTACTATCACAGATGCCACGTTGGCAATAAATTGTGATTAAAAATAATGTTCTGGCGTAGAGAATTCAAGTTAACAATAGCCAATGATAGAGATGTCTCTGTATGAAGATGTTCACTTGGGGTCTTTGTTGGGTTTGACAATACAATATTTTATTTGGCTGTAAGCCCTCGCTGCCCACGCCTCTGCTAATGGCCAGGATTGTATAAAGATGTAAAAATGAATGGTTCAGTTTGTATAGGCCCAATAATAAGTTCTCACATGGCTGTAAAAGGATCATTGTTAAGATTTTTTCAGCTTATCGTGGGTTCATATAATGGGCTAGGTGTCAATCGGTGCGGTCCGGGCAGGTGTACCGTCCAGCCAGTCAGGGATAAAAATGGTCATAATTTAATTCTGCAGCTGCCCGCCCGTCCACCGAGCACCGGCGCGGCGGTCGGGCTCGCATTGCTTCTTCCTTTTGTAATAATGAATTCCAGAAAAATTTCAACCGATGGTCATTATTTTTAATTTGTGTTCGGTTACGCTCGGCGTGAGTTGTAATTAGATGGTATTTTCTGACGTTACGCCGAATTAGCCGTCTGTTATGATTATATATGTATGATAGTACCGATATGAACATTAACAAGAGATTTAAATTAAATGTAGCCCGAGGCCGTAATGCCACTTTTAAATTTATGATTTTATTACAGTAGTAGTCTATAATCTGTTATTGAATGTTATTATTTTAATAGCTATTTAGATACAGTGATTGTTTTTCGAATATAAGTATTAAAATATATGTAGTTTAAATTGATGGTAATAATCTATTGTAAATAATATATAAATATAATTTATTTATGGAATTAAAGTATATTCTACTATTTAATTAATTTAGATTAATATTAATAATATTTCAACTTTATACTAAACAAATCTTTTTTTAATTAATCATCACATTCAAAATACTTCAACGATCATTTAGAAGTACCACGTGAGTTCATCAAACCCATGGATAGATATATTACATAGTTTCATATAGAAATTGTTTTAATATGAGAAATATATCAAGAAAATGTCTTAGAGGCGTACGGCTCGCAGCGCCAACCGTTAATCTCCTTTGAATAAAACATAAGATGCTCGATAGCGTTCTATTAGGGTTAAGGCATATTTGATACGAGTACAGCTTACTATTAACAATATGGGGTGTACGCCATCGCCGAGCGTAATCTGTACGCACGGTCGCTTAATGTTGGGAGCTTTCGGAGAACGCCTTATTATATCTCTTAGTAAAAAGTCTTTGAGAAGGGGAGTTCTTAATGCTATGTTAATAATTAAAATATCATATCTTCGACTTTGCATCTCGTTTTGATATAGAGATAAAATTTTAATACAGTTGATGAAGGAATCTTAATTTATTATTAGATAGCAGTCTTTGTATATGTCAATAGATGTGTATGTATGCAATTGTATATTCTCTATATTTTGAAAATATTTTTTTCTAAATATTCAAATTTTATATTAAATATTCAAATTATTAAAATTCTTTATACCTATTTATACTAATACAATGAAGCGGAAGAGTTTGTTTGTTTGTTTGTTATACGCTAAGTCTAAGTATCTCTTTAACTACTGGTCGGGTTTACTTTTTTTGTTTTGTTTGAATGCTACATTCCTCAGGAGTGCTATAGGCTATAATATTAATTCTTAGTTAGCCTTAAATAATGGAACATAAATAATTAGGAACGCCACAACGAAGTGCTGCAGAAAAAAAGTTTAAAGTGCGGACTTTACTAACATCATACAATCTTTTATAAATAAGTCACAATAAGGCATTTTGTGACTAAAAATAATAAAAAATTGCAAGGTGATATTTCACTGATTTTGATTTGAAAAATATATGCAAATTTATAAGCGAAAGTTCTTATAGCATCAAAGAAATTTAATGAAGACTGGCTATTATAGATAAAATTAATTAAAGATAAAAAACTGATCTTTAAAATTTTGAGATTGTACTAATTATGAGAGAATCGTATTCACCCATAAAATTTGATACCTGCCTTATCTTAACAGTCAACCGACACTAATATATTCAAAATTACTTGCTATAAACCAAATATGTACATTGTACGCTGATGAGAATTCCAACCTGTACAAATGATATACATATATAATAAACTACACGAGAAGTCTACCTGATTACGTATCAAAGGTAAACACCAACTAAGTAACGTTCCTGAGTTTAGATGTAATCACCAAACGGATACATTTCAATGCAGCTCATATTCAATAGTTTATCTTCAATAATTATGCGTTAGTCTTCTTAATAGGATATTAAATATTAATATATGTAAGGCGTCGTTCGCACAATCTCATCGTTTCAATTAACCCGCCCACGTAACACATAAACCTCCGATCTCTGTATGGTTCGATCAATTTGCTTTATCTCTGGGTACCTCTTATCGCCGAATAAAATATTTACAGCACTATAAAAGTCGTCCCGAAATAATAAACCTCATAACTGGATAATGAAAGTTTGGGGCATAAGCTACGGGGAGATATCAGTATAGTCATGGATACGTAGTTAGATTTGTAATATATTCGTGACTTGAAAGTGAATATATGGTAATTTTATATTTATATGAAATAAAAAATAAATAAATCAGTTTCACGCTGTATCCCGCACATAGCAGGGTGGGCAGAGGGAACCGAATATTAAGACACTCCGTTCCCCAATTTCTGCCGAATTCTGGAGGCATTGCGTTGAGTGGCGGAACTCCACACCGCGCTTTGCCTCGACACCAGAGCGAAGAAATGAAAATATAAATTTAAATAAATATTTTACTTCCTCGAGTGGGGATCGAACCCACAACCAGTTAATTTATAATATAAGTAAATATTTACATACATTTACTCGTATTTTAAATAAACAATTTTTAATAATGTCAACTTATTATTACCTTATTAATACACCTTTTTTAGTTACATACTGTATCCCACATATAGCAAGGTAGGCAGACGGAGCATGGGAACCCAGTGTTCAGATTCCGTTCTTATTAAGAAACTTTTGTTTCATTTTCTGCCGAATTCTGGAGGCATTACGTGTTGAGTGGCACTCAAAGGAACCAAACGTCACGCTCTGTCACGTTTACAGTAACACGTTTGTTCCCCTGCACCACGACTGGTTTACTAATATACCTAACCAATATATAATATTAGAAAACAACTCACTAAAAAACGTTAAGAAAATCAATTTCTCAAGAATTTTCCACACAACAAAAGATTCTACCTAAGCAATTCCAACGGCCAACGATACAGTAAAACGGAAACAGTAAACTGGCAAACAAAATTAGACGGTAGATACTTGATTAAAATGTTCATAGAAACAACGCAGTGAATACTGAATGTTTTGCTTCCGCATTAAGGAATTCTTATTGTGGTACAGTAGGCAGTGCACGTCACGATCTGAGTGGGCGGTGGCGGTGCAGCCCCGAGCCGAGGGTGGCCTACAATTCACTAATACGCTTTGTTCGCTCTACGTTTCCTATACCGTGACCTATATTGGAACGTTTATTTTAATATAAATAAATAAAATAAATCAGCTTCACGCTGTATCCCGCACACAGCAGGGTAGGCAGAGGGAACCTAGTGTTAACACACTCCGTTCCCCACTTTCTGCCGAATTCTGGAGGCATTGCATGTTGAGTGGCAGAACTCAACGCCGCGTTTTGCCTCGACACCAGAGCGAAGAAAATGGAAATATAAATTTAAGTAAATATTTCATCTCCTGGAGTAGGGATCGAACTTACTACCAGTCGGTTTTACAGTCACACTTTGTGCCGCTGCCCCACGACTAGCCTCACCCTCATTATATAAATGTCAAATTTCAAATTAATTTTACATCTTGAGGCCAGTCATGGCGCAGGTGTATAATCGATTGTAAACGCGATAGGTTATAAGTTCGATTTCCAATAGAGAATGAAGTATTTAATATTTTCGATTTCTCTCTCTGATAATGTGGCGTTGAGTCCAACAAGCAATGCATCTAGAATTCGGCGAAAAGTGGACAATGGAAGTGTTTTAATGAGAACAGAGTGTCTTAACACTACGTTCTCATGCTCTCTTTGTCTATCTTGCTATGTGCGGAATACAGCGAGGAGCTAAAAAAATCCAAAAAAATATATAATTGTTAAGCAAAACTTTTCTTCTCAATAGTGTAATTACGAATTACTAGGTCTTGTCTGACTGTAATTTCTATTCTCGAGAAAGTTTAACGCCTATTCTACGACCTATCATATTAATGGTAAGTTAGGTCTGTACTCAATTTACAGGAAACATACAAATGAAATCACTATATTGAGGCCGTCGTGGCGCAGGAGCACAAAAATGAACGCGACGGTTGTGGGTTCGATTCCTACTCGGGGAAATTAATTATTAATAAGTATTTTTATTGGGTAGTGTTGAGTTCCGCCACTCAACACGCAACGCTTTAAAATTTCGGCGGAAAACGAGTAAAACTGATAAATATAAAATATAAATATTTAAACAAAACTATATATCAAAATTAATACACGACAGTTACAGCAGGCGTACCAAATCGTATTAAAATGCAAAATATGTAGTTATTTTATATATACGAACAGTATCTACCATATTTATTTTTGAATTACTTCAACGTGAATTAAGTATAGTTTAAACTCATTTAAAATTCCATGTTTATTTAAATAGTGTCATTCATATTATTGGTATGGCTAAGCACGTTTTAAAAACTAATCACACCGGATCCACCGCTAAAGATGGAGTTATTGTGTCTTTGAAAATTTTATGCTAATACTTATACACCTGCCGAATAAATTTTACTATGGTTAGTGATTACAATTTGTTGAACGGATTTGGACTTTATGGTGAAATCGTAAGAAGCAATGTCAGTCAGTCATGGCGCAGGGGCAAAAGGGTGTGTGTGCACCGCGACGAGTTGTGGGTTCCATTCCCACTCGAGGAAATTGAAATATTTAATATTTTCATTTCTTCTCTCTGGTGTCGAGGCATAGCGCGGTGTTGAGTTCCGCCACTCAACACGCAATGCTTCCAGAATTCAGCAGGAATCGGGGAGGGTAGTTTCTTAACACTAGGCTCCCTCTGCCTACCCTGCTACGAAGCTTTATCCCAAATACAATGTATATTGCCTCCTTAAGTAGGCGGCACACCGTAACGTCATAGCCATGTTTGAGCTGCGAGTGCACTTGACTATGTAAACTTATTTATATAAGCGCACCGCTAGAGGTGTTATGTAAATTAATAGATGAATACGGCTATGACAAGCGCGATTATCGGATTATATCTATTCAAATATGTTTAAAGTATTAACAAGTTTAATAAATTTATATAAAATCAGCTTCACGGTATATCCCGTACACAGCAGGTTAGGTAGAGGGAACCTAGTTAAGACACTCTGTTCCCCACTAAATTAATATAATAATACTATTTCATTTTCTTATACTTATTTTGAACTGGTATAGCTTAAAAGAAAATATTTTTATGTAACGAATGCTTCTTAGAAGAAAAAATTCTAGCTCACGCTGTTTCCTGTGCATACCATGGTAGTCAGAGGGAACTCAATGTTAAGACAGTGCGTTTCCAGTAATACACGTCCATTTCTCAGTTTCCGTCGAATTCTAGAGGAATTGCGTTTTGGGTGGCGGAATTCAACGCCACGCTTTGCTTCGTCACCAAAACTAGAAAAAAAAACATTTTAAATATTTCTCGAGTTGAAATCGAATTCACAATTGTCGCGTTTACAGCCACACGAGTCCTCCACTAGATTTCTTAGAAATGATTCAAGAATTCCCATATAAAACACATTAAAACTAAATAGTTTATCTTACAACAATCTCAACCACTAGCTACTTAAGAGAGTACTGTTAACTTTGATATTGACAGCGTTTTTTTATCATACATTATCATCTACAGGTCCATCAAAGTATCCATTCGCCTGATTATCGTAATACGAGAAAAACAGTTTTAAGTTATCGCCGCTGTCAGTGACGCTAATCGTGCATCTTGTGGAATGCCCGGACGCGCGGTTGTTTCAAAATGGCCACTGACTGAACGCACTATCACTCGTTAATGTGATGTCGAAATGGTTGACAGTTTTACCGTTTATTTAGTACTTATATTTGTATATATATGTCTAATAAGTTAAAAAGTTAAATATTTTTTTTAATATTTTGAAAAGAGGGGAAAGAGATGGGATCGGAATGTCTTAATAATAGGTTCCCAGGATCATTAGCGTCAAGCTAATTAAATATATATTTTTTCTATCCCTATATCTATAAAATTATATGTAACGCTAATAGAGAATTACAAAAACCAATAATAATTACATATCATTATTACATACAAAGAGGCTAATTCAAAATTCCTACTTTCAACTGATTAATAAGTTTTTTTTTTCGATCTCCATAAAGAAATTGAACAAAAAATATCGATCAAACTATTTGAAACATGATAAATGATTCAAAAAGCATTTGCTACGAAAGTTATAAATCGACGGAGCGGCTATCTCAGCGTGGCAAACGATTTGTGTAATTAATGTTCTGGTTCTCTTTAACTTGACAAAGGGCAACAAAATCTAGATCATTATTGCATATTAGAAAGGAGTTTACATAGTTTACTAAGC
Organism: Heliconius hermathena; assembly: GCA_013403705.1. Taxonomy (NCBI): domain Eukaryota; kingdom Metazoa; phylum Arthropoda; class Insecta; order Lepidoptera; family Nymphalidae; genus Heliconius; species Heliconius hermathena. The sequence goes on along the minus strand of JAAIXJ010001784.1, from coordinate 611,974 downwards.
ATTATTACGGCATAAGTTTAAAATATTTTGTTGGTCAATAAGCAAGAGTTACTCTGATATACTAAATTTAAATCGTCTTAGAGAATCATTCTGTAATGACAGAATACAAAAAAAGTAAATAATTTCCAAAATTTTTAGTTCGTCTCTATCTTTTTATCCCATTAAGCATATTATAGAAGAGCGGTCTATTTGAATTATACATTACAGTATTTGATATGATGATATTTCAATATAGTGATTATATCTCTCATATAAAAGTATATGGCAACATAAAAACATAAAGCTAAAATTACAAGGTAGCTCTAAGTAGCGCTGTATATTATTCAAATAATGAAATATCTGATTTCGCTTATTACACACCAGCGATATGTAGAGCATTGACCCTATAATTTGTTAGTATCGATATACCGACAAACAAAGATTACACTCGCCAGATTCGGATGACCAGATAGATATATATCTATCTATTTATATTGTTCGAATAGAACCGGCTATCTATAAATGATGAGTTTCATTTCAGATTAGATCATATCCTACATCACGAGTGATTGATGGGTCCCGTTCGAAATTATTTAGTAATTCTATTACCACTGCCGTATTGTTTTCTCTCTCAATTATCATCGTATTAGCATGCCCGAGCCTCTATTGTAAGTGATTCTATTAATATTCTTAGTTTCTTAAGTAATATTTGAAAGCTTCGTAAGCTGTCGAGATTTGGAAGCTTTTGTGGTGTCTTCTATAAATTGAGGTCAGTCGTGGCGCAGCGGCACAAAATGTGACTGTAAAACCAACTGGTTGTGGGTTTGATCCCCACTCGAGGAGATGAAATATTTACTTAAATTTATATTTCCATTTCTTCGCTCTGGTGTCGAGGCAAAGCGTGGCGTTGAGTTCTGCCACTTAACACGCAATGCCTCCAGAATTCGGCAAAAAGTGGGGATCGGAGTGTCTTACATTAGGTTCCCTCTGTCTACCCTGCTGTGTGCGGGATACAGCGTGAAGCTGATTTATTTATTTATTCATTCTATAAATTGAAAATTACTTAGAGATTATTTTGTGTATTTAGTAGATGCTAGTCTTGACCGGCTAACATTTGTTGTCAACGATAAGTAAGCAACGAATATATTATTATTTATTATACAGTGACTGAGCACAAACATTGAATCTCTTGCGCGATTAGAATGGCCATTGTTTATAACATGTTTTATTTATATTATAAACAGTTTGGAGAACAATTACAATATAACAATGATACATCGTTTTTGAAACACAAATCTGTTTTTTCATATCGTCATTTGAAATTAAAATAACAAATTAGGCATTCAAAAGCTATTATACCAATGCTACTGTCTTTTTAAATATTATTTCAGCTTAAATATATAGAAATACTGATATAGAACATCAAAAATTGTATATTTTCCTTCAAGTTAAATCATACTTTTTATTCTTTTCTATTTTACTTGAAAAAATATTACTCTATTTTCGTTTCAACCGTGTAAAACTATAAATAATAGCTACAATTACATCTAATGTAAGAGAAACACGCAAATGTATTCGTTATCAGGATTATTATATTTTAGTTTATTCTGAATTAATTGAATATCCATCGAAAAATTTGTGCCTCCATTAATGATCATAATGGCTTAAATAGCTACAACAATTTTGAAGCTGTTTGATAAAAAGTCGTTTAATGATGCTTTAATATCTTGAAGTTAATTTATCGTTGGTTCTGTTAGTTTTTTTTGTATACTTTTGCCTATGATGATTAATTACATTATCAAAATGGAAGTTTAAATATAAAATATTTTAGTAAACCTTCATTATAACAAACATTTGCTATTATACAGTACTGTATGAAATCTCAATTTAGATTTGTTTTTTTTTTGTATTGCATGTATTGTATTGTATGTATGAAAGGAAATTGTGAAAACATTAAAAGAGAAAATCCTTTGCCGTTTCGTTGCATGTAAAGGAATATCCTAACAACCTCGTAGTGAAGGGAAACAAAAAAAAGAAATCCATGTTGAATATCGAAATGGGACCACACACTCGCTCGCCTGCGCACATCTCTTGTTAGTCTAATGATATGCACATTTATTTGAAATCTCCGAGGTTTATACTAGAATATATGTACATATATACATACCCATACAAGTATGTAGGTGGTGCTTTGGATTATTTAGACGTTTGCCTTATCATTTCCATAGTAAAAAAGTTTATAGTTAACACTAACGATCTCTGTATTTCTGTTAAGCTAAATAAACAACATTTTAATATGTTAATATTTGATTATCACATTTGCATGCAAAGTAAGCTGGAAACCATTTCGAGGAAAACTACCCTTTCCTTTGAATACTGGCCAAATTATCGTGTTAACTGGCACAGCGCCTGCTTACTAAACTTCTATTATATTTTATACTAACAAAATATCTATATAATATAGAAACTGAAACATATTAAAACTAATAGATACATAATAATATAATTCAAATATCGTATAAATAAATTATATTTTTTTTCTGCAAATATTTATTATTAATTCTAAAGTTATTCATAAAATAATGTCATATATACGGTTTGTACGGAGAGTGCAAAAAATGACAACAACATAAAAACAAACTTCCCGTACTATGCAATTATATCATCTAACAAGCAAGTCGTTGGTACATCCTGTGAGTCGGTCACGACCATTGTAGAAGTCATGGCTTGAACTTTAAATACTGTTATGATATTAGACTTTAGTTACTAAGTTTATATTTAAATGAACCGCCCAAGGCGTATGTTAAACAATGATAATTTCTACGGACCCCCAATGATATAGTACGAGTAAAACGTTTTAAGTTCTTACTGAAATATAAACTTTATGTTAGCAGCTTTAAAACAAAAGTTGCGTGTAAATATCTCTTGTGGTATGTACGTTTGTATGTGCACAAGTTGTGCAGGGTGCATATTGCATGGCTATTCACTTCTCTAATCTGCATATGGACAAGCCCGACTAACGCATCTTATCTATGAGAGCCCCAGGCAGAAATGTACGCCCTAATTAAGACTAAACAATTACAATGTATAAAATAATATCAACTTTTTAATTTTCCTGTCTAAACAGAATAAAGTCCACGCAGAATTTCATTAACAAAGCCATTATTTTTTTCCAGTCGCGGCTATTATCCAAATGATATAATATCTCGTTTGAATTTTACAGCTGCGTTTATGATATACATTTCAGTTTTATAATGTTTGCAAATAAAGACGTCAACGTTTTCGTTATTATTGAGAATAAATATTCTACCAATAATAAAAAAAAGTCGTAATGCTACCTAGTTATAAAGCGTGATGGATGATTTGGCAGGTACTCCGGGGAAAAATAGATTTTTTTTCATATTTAATAGAAAAAGTTTCACCCAAACATAAACACGTCTATTATTCGGCTAACAATAGTATCCCAAACTGGTGGAGCGAATTCGAATCGGTTACGGCTGTTTAACATTCTTAATCGATCTTTTTGTATTCAGTATCAATACCCGTTAATAACAAATTCATCTCATTAATAAAATCAGTGGAGCAAAGGGAGGAAGCTTTTACCATCTAAAAGGTTCATATGCGTATTTTTCGTTTTGTTACAACATACATTAATATCATTTAATGTTTTCATTCCAGTCGAATAATGTTTCGTGACATAAAAGGGGTTCTTTGTCACGGCGCGTGCGTTATTATTATATATTCCCCTATGATTAATATATTTAACAAAATTTCCATTATACTACCGTACCATTTTAGCATATTTTAGTAATTAACGAAAAAAACTTTTTTTTTCGCTTCACGCTATATTATGCCGCACATATTAGTGTAAGCAGAGGGAACCTGAAGACCCAGTGACCAATACTCTGTTTCCATTAGAACACTTAGGAAAATAGAATGTCGATTGGCGGAACTCGACGCCGCGCTTTGCCTCATTACCAGAGCAAGGAAATGAAAATATTCAATATTTCATTTTCTTGCATGGGCATCGAACCCACAACCTGTCGCATTTCGAATCGCAAGCTTTTGCGTCACGACTGGCCTCATGGCCTTCGTTTTATAAAAACATTAATTAAAGATGTTTAATGGTCCATTATATGGTCCATTTACCATTTTTTTCATTAATATTTAATATTAAAAGGCTCCACACAAATAGTTTTTCTAAAATGGCTACCCAATTTTCACGCTTCATTCCATCTATAGAAATTCCTATCAACACTCATATTATTCATCTTTACATCTTTTCTGCGTCCATAATTGTATACCTACTGCTAATTTATTTCGACGTCCGCACTACCGCTACCGCAGACCCGTTTAGCGTAGAAAAATTAAGTAATTCATTCAGCTTGAAAGGGTAGACTGTATTTGACGTAAAAAAGCGGGGTATGAAGCCATCATTGGAAATAGACGCGCATGGCTGGGTCCCAACGGGCGGCTGCCTCGTTCAACCGTCGGACGCATTCTTATTCCGATGTTTAGATAAACATTAATAGGTCCCCATTCAACTCTATCTAAGTTCCCTTGTTTCGATTATTTCTGGACAACGATTTATATGTATTATTTCAATGCGTTATCAGAATGCGTTTCCTAATTAAGCACACGGTGAATTTGATGTTATCTGCACGGACGCCCTGAGTTTAGGTTCACATTTACCATAATTAATAATATGCAGAGTGCATACAGAATGTTTATTTGGTATACAAAACCGTGAATAGGCTTTCGTAGTTAAATTTTTACAGTAGAAATGAAGGATCTGTGTCAAGTAGTTCTACGTACCTTGAGTTTTCGTTGTTAGCAGCAGCCACACGAGTGCTCGGCAAGCAAGCTTAGTCGGACGAACTCGGCGGCTAATGAAGATATGCGAGCGCACTCGACCGTGTAAACAAGCGCGGCCCGAGGCCCTGTTTCTGTTTGCTCCCGCGGGATTAGTAATTTAAAAGTCAATGCGGACACTCGAAAGGGTCAATCGCATTGCGCTCGTAGTATTGAAAACAGATACCCTTTTCTGTATTCCGGCGGTGGTCCAGCCCATGGAAGTTATAAGGGCTGAGTTGTTGAACTATGTAATTGACTCGGCCCTGTGGTCGCAGGCTTTGTTCGCCGGGGGGCAGATAATCGAAAGCGCCTCTGGTTAGCCCCCAATGATGAGAGAGAAACAATACGAAGTTGATATGTGGACTCGCCAGACGGTCCCTTGTTTGATTTACAAAGAGCTATTTGCCCGAAGACTACCGACGGAGCAGGAAATTGTGCCCGGCCGACGGTTTCGACTACGCTAACACTTGTTCAATTACTTCCTTTCACCAGTTTAACTGTTAAACAAGTTAAAACGGCAATCGTTTTAATAAAGGATGGCTTGACGACCTTCTTTGATGGGACAATTTCCGTGTGACGTGATACCGTAGCAGAAACTAATATGTTACATAAAAATAAAACAAAAAAAGTTGAAGCTAAGCGACATGACGCCGCTTATAAAATAGACAAAAGTATTTAGCTTCAACACGAATAGTGAGCTATTTAAGTCTGAAGCGGTCCTCGTGCCATTAATTTTATTTTCTCGCACAAAACATGTCGGCTGTCGCAACGCATTATGTCGGGAGCGCCACACGCAGTATTCAAACAGCGTTTTATTTTGGTCAAACGTGGACGTTTCCAATGATTGACTTATCCGGGGGTAATTTGAGAGGCACTCGCACGGAGAGCGGTCCCGCGACTACCTCTAGGAGGTAACTTAAAACCTCTCGAACGCTAAGCGTCAGCGGTGACAGGTATTAAAATAAAATTCCTTTTATGTTACCGATGCATATATTATATTAAAGACAGATACCAAAAGTGCCGGAAATGTTAGATTGGTCGACTACAATTTTTGTTTATCGCCTCTTAAGGAAACGATTTTTTTATGTGAACATATTATATTTATAATTTACTATTGTATTAGTAAATTTTATTCTTAATAATACTTGCATGTATTTTATTTTGTCTTAAAATCGGACATTTTCTTTTGTTCTGAACGGGCTTGTAGGGTCCGCTTTAATGGACAGGTTAAAGTTGCTACACCGGCTGTTTATGTTGTACACTTAACCATTTACTGTAGCTAGTCGTAATCTATCTTAGTTAGAAGCAAAGCATTCTCTTTTGTTTACCAGAAGAAAATATTGACGGTCCCGATGTGATTTAAGTCTTTTTTGTAGACAAAACCAATACGGACATAGCATCTGCGTGTTGTCTATTCCAAATGGGAAACATCGTAACCTAATACTCTCCTCCGAACAGGATGAACTGGGATGAAATGAACAAATGCTATTGTAGTGATTTAAATAGCAACACGACGTGACTTCCAGAAATAATCAATGACACACGTATAGAGTACGAGCTTAGCAAAATGAAAAGGAAAAAAAAAGCCAGGATTGTTACACCGTTAGCTGGCTTAACGCATCACCATATTTCAATCGTATGGCCCGCTTAGCTACCAAAAAGAGCATCGAATTTATTACAAAGTGCGCATACTACGACCCCTACCTATTATTTATGGCAGTCTGTCACAAAAAACGGACGGGTGCTTCGAATGTCTCAGCGGGTAGCTGTAGAATATAAGCTGCAATAACACGTACTTCCTTTAGACTTGGAAAGAACAATATTCATTTTATATTATATAGATACTTATGACCTTCCTTCTGTTAGAAAAAACTATTAAGAACATTTATTTTTTACTGGTATTCATGTATCGGAGAGTAATCTGGATTTATAGAATACATTGCATTCGAGATAGATTTTAATGTGAGCCATGTGGTGGCAAATGTGGGAACCCCGCCAAGACATTGCCCCACTAAATGATTTTGTTACTCCATTGTTATGTTGTTACAACGACCATTTAAATTCAATAGTATTTTTTTAGTGTTTGTTTACTTTACTTTATTGAATTTCAGTATTTATTATAAATTGGTTTAAGATTTATGTTTAATTGATTATTTAGTTTTAATTTTCAAGCTAAATTAATTAATTAATACAAAAAAGAGAAAAAGAAACAATTCGTGGCGCAGCGGTACACGTGACAGGTTGTGGGTTCGAGTCCTACTCGAAAAAATTAAATATTTAATATTTTCTTCGCTCTGGTGTCGAGGCAAGGCGCGGCGTTGAGCTCCGCCAAACAACACGCATTGCATCCCTACCCTGTTACATGCGGGATACAGCGGGAAACTAAAAAATAACCCTCTACAAAGGCACATTTCATAAACTTGCTTATAACTTTTTATATGGACTTATAATACTATTATTGAATAGACATTAAAAGCTTGTTAAAACCCAGGTGTAAGCTCTTCACCCCACTCACTTGACAAGTGCTTCAAAGATTAACCGGAAACGTAAAAAAATCGCTTCCACAAATCCACAAGGCGAGATGTCATTGAGTCTCTTGAATTAAGAAAAGAAGCACTATGCACGATTCGTCTAAAGCCCCTTTGTTGTTTAAGAATACTTAAAAGCTATTATAAAAGGGAGTAATTATTGTAAATCATAAAAAGCAAAAGATTCAAAAAACATCTGCATTTTACACTATAGACAGATTGAACAAAGCCAAGGCTGGTTCGAGTATCAATGTTAATCCCGAAATCGGTACAAATATCACGAATCGGGCCGACGGCTATCTTCTCACGTTTGTTGATGACTTAAACTGTGATAATATTTATTAAATGGTTCACTCGAAACGAACGACAGCTATAAATGAGCCTGTAAGACCATTAGGCGTCTCACAAGATTTACTATACTTGGTGACCACATTTTTTCCATGTGTATTTTGATACAGCGACTCTGGAGTTTTTAGTATTATATTTTGACTATGCTATGTTTATATCAGTTTCACTTGTAATTAGTATTTATTACAAGCGGGTTTCGGCTTTGCCTCGAAACTAGATGATCTCGAGTTTGAAAGCGGTTTCGAAGTGAGTAATGTGGTCGAGGGACGGATGAGTGGACCAATTAAATTCTCGAATGAGAATGCCGTCCAAGATGCAGCACACGATAACGGTAGAATTCATGTAGATGCTTGTACTGCGACGTATATGGAAAATTATAAAACAAATAAAGGAAAGCTACGATCAATATTTGTAATTAATTATATTAGAACAAAGTGCGGCGTTTAGTTTCTCCACTTAACATGCAATGTCTCCAGAATTCGGCAGACGCTATTTTCCCTTTGCTACCCTGCCGTGCATAGGATACAGTGTGAAGCTTAAAAAAAATGTAATCCTAACCTATATATATGTAGGCACGTCACCATCTTGGCCACACGAATCACTTTTAATCACGATGTCCGGCCCACACAAATCGATAGCGTGCTAAAGACGTTGACAAAAACGGCAACTACTGTTGTGAGAATTTGCCTTCCATCTGCCGGGAACACGATACTACAGAATTAATGCGGTACTTAACGCTCAAATAAACTAGCGCTCTTACCCCCCCGACCCGTCGTTCCATATAAATCATATGATAATTGAATCATATGCTGCACGTCAAAAGTAATTAACGAAAGCTGCGATACGCATCTGAAGCCACATGTGTTTTTTTAATAAACTCTCAACTCGGCTTCCTCTCGCACACGCGACTCACTCAAGATAACATCGAGAGCCATCTTTAATACTTATAAAATGAAAATTATTACTCTCTCCAGTGACTTGTAATGACTTTATTATATTAAGTTCATTGTAAAAGTAAATTGGTGTATGGTGATGCTGCGGGCACTAAAGCAATTGCTTAGGCAGAATGATGACATTTTTTTCTTATTATGGCTGTGATACTGAAATTTATGTTTAGAATATATTTAAAGACGACACTTTAAATTGTTTGTATATAGTATAAATAAATTATAACGTTTTTAAAACAGATGTTCTTGTCAAGGCATCAGAAACAGAAGGCTTTTAATTTTATATGTGCACATTTGGTGGTTTGCGGTTTCAATAAATCATGATAGTTATAAAATAATTTGTATATTGAAATAACAAGTGACGAAATATGCATTTATTCAGTTTCACGCTGTTTCCCGCATGTTGTAGGATAGAGAGGGAGCCATGTATTAAGACACTCCGCTCCCCACTTTCCGCTTAGTTCTGGAGACATTGCGTGTTGAGTGGCGGAACTCAACGCCGCGTTTAGCCTCGACAAAAAGAGGAAATATGAAAATATTAAATATTTCATTTCCTCGAGTAGGGTCGAGCTCACTACCTGCCGCGTTTAGTCACACGCTCGTGCGGCTGCGCCAGAAGCATCTTAATGGGAACGGAGTGTCTTAAAAATTAGGTTCCCAGACTCCTTCTGCCTACCCTGCTATATGCGGCACAGCGTGAAGCTAAAATATATATTTAAATATCAGCTAATTTAATAAACATTCCTTTAATATATCAAAGTTTTATCCACCTACGCGGCATTCGTCCAAATATATAACACTATATAAATAGCACTATACAACCTAAACGATGTCTAAGATGAGCTATAAAATGTTCCACAAGCGTACACCAATCACCTTAATGTAGCTACCATAAAAAAAACCTTTTTGCTGTTCGCTATTCACATTTCTTCTGAATGTTTTCTCTTAATGAAATAAGAAATACACATTGAACACGTTGAAAGGCAACTAATATTAGATGAATAAGTTTACTGAGGTTCCGTGTATCATCCAAAAATCGTAATTTTTTGTAACATTTTTAAAAATCAGCTTTACGCTGTATCCTGCCTACAGCAGTGTAGGCAGAGGAAACTTAGTGTTAAGGCACTCCGTTCCCCACTTTCCACCGAACTCTGGAGGCATTGCGTGTTGAGTGGCGGAACTCAACATCGCGCTTTGCCTCAACACCAGAGCGAAGAAATGAAACTATAAATTTAATTAAATATTTCATTTCCTCGAATGGGGATCGAACCCACAACCAGTCGTGTTTACAGTCACACTTTGTGTCCCTGCACAACGACTGGCCTAAATTTTTCTTTTAATAAAATAAGTATACACATTGAACACGTTGAAAGCAATAATGCTGTGTAAACAAGTTTACTAAGGACCCATGTGTCATCTATGAAAACGTATTTTTTTGTAACATTTTTGTACTAGCATTTTTCATCGCGGAATGAAATATTAATGCTATCGTTTGCCCTCTCCAACCTGTAATGAGACTCTAGGGAGTACGAAGCAATATCGTAATACTCACCTTGGCCCCGGGTGACAAATACGGGGCATTCACGTGAAAACTGTAAATAATTTATAACGGAGGTGAAGCTGTTGGGTCTACCTCATCGTGATGACATGGGGAAGGTACATTCAATACGCAGTTGTAATATGTGGGACTACTTACTTATTACTATTATATTGCAAAATAAAGTTTTCGTAAATTAAAATAAAATTCAAAGTCACTTTTTAAGTTAGGAAAATTTGACACTCGACGATTAATAAACTGCAAGCATGAGTACATTTTCTCATCGGGGCTTACCTAGCAAGTACTTCAAAGGTCTGAACGTCTCTTAAACGTAAATGATATTAGAGTATTCATTCATTTCTTCATTTGTAGCATTTTGAGCGTGCCAGACGTGCTCAATTCTTTTCGCCAATGGTGGAATATTGGCATTTTTTGTATGGAAAACAGACGAAGGAAATTAAGAGGTAAAGTGTCTTATTGGAAACGGAGTGTCTCAACACTAGGTCTCTAAGTCCCATATGCCTACTCAGCTCATTTCGGGATATAGCGTTAAGCTAAAAAGGGATAACTGTAAACAATTATAGAATCCAGTAAAACTACAGCCTTTACCCATAACAAAACAAACAAACAAATTTACAGTATACACACACCATATTACATTCAACTACTAGCAACTAATACAACATACTAAACGACGAAATGTGATGAAAATTCATTTACGCATCACAAGGATCAAAGGTGGTGACTGCTAATAACTATTTCATCTTCAAAGCTGTTGTTACATATACCTACAATAATATATTAATTTATATCGTCCTGGAAACAATCGTGTTCCCTAAGAGCTTCCAACCTGAAAGTTGAATATGAATGAGCTCATAAAATGGCCATAAAAGTGGTGAGGAGCTTTAGGCGAGCTTTTAGTGTGATCGGCACTTTTATTTGTGTGGTGCAGCTGTTTTAGAGCGTTAATAACTTAATTCGTCAGAGTTGACGGCGCGGAAGGGAATTTCTAAGCGTCACTATACTGGTTACATGTGTAGGCGCCGGGAAATATATTATTATAGATTTATTTATATTTCTTATAATAATATCAATGCGTTACCAAAATAATATTATAGAAACTATTCTAGCTCAAATGAAATAAAGAATAAAACAAAATAATAACAAACGACGTCTGTTTGTAAATGATAAGATTTATGAGGCCAGTCGTGGCGCAGGGGCACAAAGTGTGACTGTAAAATCGGCTGGTAGTGGGTTCGATCCCCACTCCGGGAAATTAAATATTTATTTACATTTATATTTAAATTTCTTCGCTCTGGTTTCGAGGTAAAGCGCGGCGTTGAGTTCCGCCACTCAAGATTTAAATCGTACTTAACTAAAACCTATACTTATAAGTCAGTACTATATTTGGCTCTTCTTTACATTAAGTGTGGTACTGTCCCCAAAACAAATGGAGTTTTAGTTTCCGCAGACCCACTTGTGTTTATCAATGCTTCTTTAGGAGCTTAGTTATTGACTGCTCGAACAGTAGCTATTTTGGGTGGGGCTTAAAAGGATAATCGTTGTAACACCCTCGTCGATCTGAAATAGTTATATCAATCAACGTGGCTGTTACGGACAAAATTTTAAAAGAGGATAAGTCTTTTAAGTTTTAACTTATGGCTTGAGTGTAATTTTTATTGCTTCTTACATTTTATATTCAATACATTTGTGCTACAAAAATAAAATCGACCCTAAGTTTATTAATGTTTCCTTATAAAAATCACAGTGAAAGCCTAATTTTAAATGTCAAAGAATTAAAAATATCTTATTAAATATGAACAAACTTACTATAGACAATTTTATTAACAAATAATAACAAGAAATACTTATTGTAAACACTAAATTACACCAAGCAGACTGTTCAGAGTTATTCTTATGAGAACTGTCATCATATTCGTTTTTATTTCTACATTCAAATAAGAACTTGTAATAATATGTTATATAGAAATATAAACTCAAGTGCTTATGTAATAAAGGCTTAATTCCCACATTTGTATTTGAAGTCGCGTCCACGCAACTTCAATTTTAGATGGTCTCACAATTCTCCTCGACGCGTGGATGGAAGCCACTTTAAAACTTGTCAAGTATTGCTCACCTTATTTTTATAAGGCAAGCCAACATTAAATAGACAAGTACCCTTCAGCAGTTAAGCTCTAAATAAATTGTTAACTATTTACTTTTAGTTTGATCGTTACGAGCACATTTTAGTCTCACAGTTAGTTGGTATTTTTAAGAGGAATGTAGTAGAAAAACATCATGTTAGCAAGGTTTGTTTATACTTTTGTATGAAATTAGAAGAGAAATAGCATGCTTCGTTCAGTCAGCGATAGCTTATTAAAATTGGAACAACAACATTTATGACTACTGACATTGTATACTGCGGTGTTGAGTGGTGGCCCTCAAAGCCGCAGTTACAATTAGTCTTATATAATGAACATTAAGCGTTGTACATTATCAAAGAATACTTAAACAATCAACACTATAAAATTATGATAAAATCAGTGAATTGTAGGTAAAACTTTCTAATGAAACTAGCTTCAAAAATCTTGCTAAATACGTCAAAGAAACTACTTAAAGCATCCAAACGTATTCTACCGTGGTAAGCACTAATTGGAGACACGTATCTACAGTTTTAGCTCAGGAATCGACAGTTCTTGTTTGATTAAACGCTACGGGAATACTCAAATAGCTACCATTTCTCTGTATTTCAATAGGCACACCCATCTCTTAATTAACGGAACTGGCACACCACTCGGCTCTTTTACGTGAGAAAATATGGTACCTTGCAGTGATCGTCGAAAGTTTTCTGTTCTACATTTCATAAATTAGCATTTTCTTTAGTTGGCTGAGGTTTAGGTTATAAAGAAATAAAAATCAGCTATATCTCGCGCACAGCAGTGTAGGTAGAGGGAACTTAGGGAATGTTAAGACACTCTGTTCTCCATTTTCCGAAGTCAATACCGGTCTTTTGCTTTGGTGCTAGGGCGAAGAAATGAAAATATTAATAAATAATAATTCATTCCGTCGAGTGGAGATGGAACCCACAACCATCGCGTTAACACTGGCACCCTTGCGCCACGACGACGTCAATAAAACCTATTAACATTATAGAAAGTAAACGTCCACACAACCCACGTTGTCCACTTCTAGAAACAACAGCTACTCCTTGTTGACTAACGGAAATATCTATGATTAATTCTATTATTTGCAATTGTATTTTCCTATTAATATTTGTCCTGAGGCTGTGTTTCGAGAAACGGAGGCAATATTGATTTTGGATTAATGACATTAGCTCTGTTCTGTTCCCTCCTGCATTTATTTATCCAACATGAGAACCACAAGAAAATCTCATTAGATAAGAAAAAGCTTCGAAGATTAGTAAATTAATTACAATAATTTATCTTGTCTGTGTCTTTTATTATTAAAATTGCTGCTATATTATACGGAGTCTATGGTATTAGGTTCGATTCCACTCGGCGTTTGTTTACGTCATTCTATAGATAATATGTGAAAACTCGAGGTAAGTAGAAAACGCAGCATCATAAATAAGTTTAAAAAGTGTTTTAACTATAATACTATGTTACAAAATCTTCGTTACGAAATTTGTTGTTACAAGAAATCATTATTGTGTTGAGGCCAGTCGTGGTGCGCGGTCACAAAGTGTGACTGTAAAATCGACTGGTTCTAGGTTCGATCTTTACTCAAGGAAATTAAATATTTATTTAAATATATATTTTCATTTCTTCGCTCTGTGTCGAGGCAAAGTGTGGCGTTGAGTTTCGCCACTCAATTCGCAATGACTCCAGAATTCGGCAAAAACTAGAGAACGGTGCGTCTTAACACTAGGTTCCCACTGCCTACCCTGCTGGGATACAGCGAGATTTGATTTAATTTTTTAATTTAAATTATTATATTAAATAATCCTTTTTCTATTTTACTTTTACGTATCCCGTATTTAGCAGACTTATTGATTTATACGTGATAAGACCCACTCCATATTGAATCCACTATTGGTTCCAATATCATTTAGACACGTAACAAACTACGACACGGAATGACAACGGTCATAATACATGCCCATTTTGTAAAAGTAAGTATATATTAGTATATAAAGTATGGTACTTGGCCCGAATTGTTAAAGGGACAATGAATGGTGTCATTTAGAGTAACCTTGTTAAAATAAACATAACGGCTGTACGTAAAGGAAGTAATTAAACATTTATGTATGTGCGTCTCCCAAATTTGTTAAAGCTCCAAGTTGTACTGGTGTATGTGCTTACATGTTATTTTACTGTGTATCTATATTGTGTTTTGAAAATTACGTTTCATGCTCTATCTTGAACATAGAAGAGTAGGCAGAGGGAACCTGGGAATCTAGTGTTAAGACTCTCTATTCAATTAAGACACTTCCGTTCCCCACTTTTCATTGGATTCTGGAAGCATTACGTGTTCAGTTGCGGATCTCAATGCTACGCTTTGTCTCGTAATCAGAGAGAAGAAATGAATATATAAATTTCCTCTAGTGGGAATCGAATCCGCTTTCCGTGGCGTTTACAGTCGCACGCTTGGGCCCCTGTGCCACTACTGGCTTCTTATGTACTTATATATTAAAAAAAAACAATCTTCTTTGGAGTTCTTGTGGATATTTAAAAAAAAAATCTTATTTATTACATAATAAATGATATATTATTATAATAAATAATATGTAAAAGATATAAAATTCTAAAATGTTAATTTTACTGTTATAATGTGCTTTCCATGCACACCGGGGATAAACATTTGTTTAATGAGTAAGTCGATTTTCATCGTTATCTGATAGCCAAAAGAAAGTTAAAGATTTATTTATTATCTTTTATGAAGTGTCCATGAAAATTAAATGTTTTTATAAGATTAGTACAATATTATTTATTGAAGCGTTCACTATATTTACAGCTAAGATATATTATAATTTAATTTTCACTACAAAATAGAAATGTTCCCCTCAACCAGAATATCTATATAATCTTTGTCCACTCCTAGAAACTATACTTTACGAGTTTCGATTGTATTTCGCCTGAATTATTACAATCTAAAGAGTTAATCCGTACCGTATAAATATCGCGACTTGACAGCGGATACGGAACGTGATAAAGCCCGTGTGGTAATATTGTGACTGTCGCCACCATTGTGAAGTTTATATCAAAATCTAACAAAGACCCACTCTTGATTCCAAAACGTATAAAAGTACAATGAACGAGCGCGTCAGATTATAGGTATAAATTATTAGGTACTTTTGTTCAAATCGAAAGGCTGGCCGCGACCCATTCAATTACCCGGCTCAAAGAGTGCCGAGTTTTTCCCGATATTTGTGTAAGGGATTAGTCCCGGGATATCTGTTTCGGTATCTTCGTAAGATAAGTACGAATATATGTCAACGTCGGACAACTAAGCCGATTATTTTAAATGTATTCACTTCCTTAATGGACGTCGTTTTTCAGCCGCGACTCATATTGAAGATTTGGTTGATCCGGCCAATGACTGGATGGTATTATTGCTCATTTATCTGACATTTATTAAATTGTCTCTCCACTACTAGTAAGAGGATGATAAATATTATAATTTTGACTAACGCTACACTCTGATTACTAGTTTCAGAGTGGTGCAGTCAAAAGGTTTGAGATAATGATTCGTGGTCCAATATTGATTTAAAAATATATATTTACTCTTCCCCAGAATTTAGTGACCAAATCCTCAGTTTTCCACTATCCGCATAACGTAGGAACTTGACGTCATATTCATTTTAACTTCATGCTATATCTCGCACACATCAAGGTACGACAGGGGAATCTGAGGGAATATTTTATTTGTATGGCCTACATAAGGCTCCATCTTAAATATTTCATTATTTATGAGTTACTGCTAAAATCAAAACAACCAGATCAATAAGGAATGTTAAAATACCCACCTTAAAAACGATTAGATAGAACACTGTATATAAATTATGAACTTTATTGAAGCCATCTATACAAAGGTTTATCTTGGAATGGACCAAAAAGACATTTACGACCACGATAAGATGTCTTACTTCAAAACGTGGTGTTGTATTTTATACAGTACTGGCGTTTGATATAAATGAAAATATTGCGTAATAACAGTACAATCGCCCACCTGTAGGGCATTGACAAATGCGTTCAGAGGCTTTACCGTATATTTTTGATCTAAAGATTCATAAAAATCTTACACTTAACCAAATTGAAGTATCAACCCACTTACTTAGTTCTATATTAAGATGATTCTACAAATATATTTTTAGTATCATATATTATTAGTTTAGCAAGAGCGTTTTTCCCTTTTTATGTTAATGTATTTTTTCATTTATATTGTAAATAGAGAAAATAAAAATATCAAATCTCGAACAGGAATCGAATTTGCTTTCACCTATTCACAACCTTCTAAATATATATACGGCAAACAAAACGTGTTTACAGGTATTGTAGCCACGACATCAATTACAGGGAAGTGAGCAATTTTTCAAGAAAAATCTCATAGAATAAATTTTTTGTGATAAACTGAAAGTCGGCGGCGGTAATGGAGGCCTTATTTTAAAAGCCAGCTTCGTGTCTAATCTGCCAGGTGAAAGGATGTTATTATTACTACAAATATTTTCTACATTTTTACGCGTACACCTGCTTTTGTCCCTAAAAACAAAGGCGTACTGAACTATAACATGTTATTTAGATTTCGTGTTATACATAATGCTTTTTTTAAAATTTGTAGTCTGGCTTAAGAAAAGAAATATTAAGTGTGATATCAAGCCAAAAACAACTACAACAAGCCAAAAATTTATTAGTCAAATCAGCTTCACGCTGTATCCCACATACAGCAGGGTAGACAGAGGGAACCTAGTGCTAAGACACTTCGTTCCCCTTTTCATTCACTTTATATATAAGTAATTAATAAAAATATTTTAACAAATCAACGTGGTTGTGGCGCAGTTATAACCTAAGTGATTAAAGTTCTTGTAACTTTAAAATATGTACTTAAAGAGAATAATAACTATTGGTTAATACATTCAGTAGAGAATGACTTAATTTGATTTAAAGTTTTGTCTGTCTACCTGTGAATTGCAGAATAAAAGCAATCTTAGAATTATATTTTGAATTTGTTGAATTTCTTTATGAAACTTATATTTATTTTATACGTTAAATTTATTTTATAAGTACAAGATCAATGATTGCGTGTAATATTTTCCATAATTATAGAAGTTATTGCTAATCCTCGTTGGTAAGTATCTAATTTATAAGGGAGTAAACCCTTTATGGGAATTGAAATTACCAACTTATTTTACATTTTTATACCTCACACAAATTCCGTTATGACACATGGTCGTATTAACAGAATTTTAATAATCATTTTAATGTGTACTGTCAACAAAAAAAGTCATTTCATATTTTTATTTTGAAGAATATCTTTTATTTTGATAAGTGTGACAGGTGAAAAAATCATATCACTCTACTATACATTTTGAGGGAAGTTGCGTGAGAATAGAACCCACAACCATCGTGGACACCAAAATATTTCACATTTTCATCGTTATTTAAATTTCCTGTTATTAAATCACACTACAAAATCACATTATAAATTGCTACTGGAACCGTGTCAGCGCAACTAAAACAAAATATTTTTATAAGCTCGAGTCTGTTATTATTTATTCAATCGACCCCATTCCGCTATTTTACTTAGCCGAGCAGATAAAGAAAAATATAAACGTAGCTCGTTTATTCGCCATCCTCTCGTTCAGTGTTTTCAGCGTATATAAATTCCTAACCTCATTACTGTTCCGCTTCTTGAACAATAAAACTTATTTTTTAACAGCTGCCGTTTATTTCTGTATTACGAGTGTAGGGGCTGTAGAATAGTATTTGAGGAAAATCATTTATTTCTATATTGTATAGTGAATTATCGTATCGTTATACTTATTGCTGTTACATTGGCGGGGTAGTTTTTCTATAAGAAATATATGGTTTTATATTTTGATAGTTTCTTCTTTCTCTTGAGGCAAAATATGATGTTGGCTTCCGTAAAGTTCCTGTAAAAGTTTCGTCTCTGAATGCCATCAGAGTTGTGATCAGAAAAATTACTGATAAGTAAAAAATAAAGAGTAATACTTATTTAGAAAACGTATAAAAATTTCTTTCCTAAGTGTGGAATAACACTTAAAAAATGTTTAAAAATAAATAAAGAGTATATTATGCAAAGTATAATTTTTTGAATGGAATTTACCCTTTAATCCATCTATTATATCTTTGTTAATTTTTTATATTCAAAATTCAGTTAACATTTTGACAAATAATATTAATCAAATCGTAGCAGTTATGTATTCGACAGTACGTGACCGGTATCGCGTGAGCCGTACAAGTTGGGGTTGCTCAGTTATATTATCACCTGTCTACATCACGTTTTACTATTATTATCGACATAGGCAAATACTAGTTAAAATTCGCTTTTGTATTATTATAAGCGTTAAAGTTAATAAAGTATTATAGAAAATTTATTTTTATCTTTTTTATGCTTAATATCGCATATATTAGAGTAGGTAAAGGTCTACTACAACTTAGTCACTTTGTTCTCCACTTTCTGCCTGAATTCACGATATAACTTTTTACTCAATACACTTTGTGCCACACAACCACCACGTTTACAGTTAGACGCTGTCCCGCTATTCCACGATGATCTGAAAATGTATAGACTACCACGGCTACACTTTAATAAATATTAGTAATACTTTACAGCGTTCAAATTTAGTATGTGAGTATTTTTATTAGCTTCACGCTATATCCCGCTCTTAGCAGGGTAGACAGAGGCAAACTAATGTTAACACACTCCGTTCCGACATTAACATACTTCCGTCCACTAATTTTAGCCGAATTCTTGAGGCAAAGCGTGGCCTTAAGCCTTATCACTCAGGTAGAGCTCGAATCCATGCTTTATCTCTTTACCAGAACAAGGGAATAAAGAAATTAAATATTTCATTCAACTGAGTGGGAATAGAACCCGCAACTGTCGCATTTACAGTTGCGGCACGACGGCCTCATAGTACCTTTGTATATAAAAAATATAATATAATATAAAAGATCAGTAGGTATATTATTTAATGATATACTTCATAAGTGAATTAGATCATACCAGTGAACGAAGAGATTATATAGCATCATTAAAAATTTAAACTAAGCTATTTCCATAAAATTTATTAAATTAAATTACAGCACACTTAAAAAGCAGTTTTCAGCCTTCACATTTAATATGCACTCTAAGACCCGAGCTTGGTTTATGGTACGTAAATATTCAGTGCTTAATTATATATTAAAATATACGTCGTAAATATATTTTAATAAAATTTTACATTTCATATTCGTAAAATATATTTTTTTATTGGATGCTTAAAAATTGTATTTTTTTAACTTCAATAGGTAAACAAGGTATGTAGAGGGAATCTAGTGAGACTGTACTTAGATCCTGCCTGCGCTGCTAGAGCCTGTTAAGTAGCGGAGCTCATCACCGCACTTTGTCTTGTTGCCAGAGTGAGATGAGAATAATTAATTCCTCCGAGTAAAAATCGAACCCACATTCGGTTCACAGCTATATAGAATAATTTAATATAATATATATACTACAACAGCTACATATATATGCCGTGACGCATTGTAAAATAAAACAAAATTAGTATTTTTTCATAAGAAATATTATTACATCGCTCTTAAAATCACATAATATTTTTATTTATACATACAAAAGATAAATTCAATACAATTTACAGATATCATACGATAACATTGATGTCAATGTAACTTGTAGGTGTGCGAGTATGTACGTTACAAATACGT
Organism: Heliconius hermathena; assembly: GCA_013403705.1. Classification (NCBI taxonomy): domain Eukaryota; kingdom Metazoa; phylum Arthropoda; class Insecta; order Lepidoptera; family Nymphalidae; genus Heliconius; species Heliconius hermathena. The sequence continues at coordinate 591,876 of JAAIXJ010001784.1, read as the reverse complement.
ATATTCCATAAATAAACAACCTACTCCCGTCTCCGAGGCTCCTTAGGCTCTACATAATATACGACACCCTGTCCGGACTAATCTCAATGAATTCTATACGAAGATTAAATCAAGTAGCACCGGGTATTAAACGGTAACAGAAACTACTTTGAACGTTATAATACTTTGGTGTGGCGCGGGCGTGTTATAATCTTATAACAATATGATTTTGTGATATAATAGTGTATAATTATTTCAATTTAACTATTAAATTGACTCTATATTGGCATAGTGAGTGCTTAAACGCGATGATTGTAGGTTTGAGCTACATCGAATTAATGTTTTTTTAACAATGCTTTGAATTCTTCGGTCTAATTAGACAAAGTTTTGTACAGCTTTTAAAACTTTATTATAAGTAAACTAAAATTAACACAAACAGGGAGTTGATTAGCTGTATATCATACAATAAGATTCGTGAAGATAAAAAAATATTAAATTAATTATAATATTTTATTATTTTTTATATACGAGTTCACTAAGATTCGTAAGCTAAGTTGTATATTTGTTCGACATAATATACCTATAATGGGTTTTCTTTCCACTTATTCTAACAAAAAAAAAAGAACGGTACTATAAACTTTTATTACTAGGTTTTTTATGTTAACGTAAGAAAAACAAGAAATATGTTATTTGCGCGTTTTATTCTGCTTGTGTTGTGTTAAACATGGTAAATAGCTTAATTTTGCGTAAAAAATATATATAATTACATTATTATAAGTAAATCAAATTGTATATCAAGGCCGTCGTGACGTAGGGGCACAACTTACACAACTACACTACTGTAAATGCGGCAGATTGTGGGTTTGATTCCCATTCGAAGAAAATAAATATTTAATATTTTCATTTCTTTTGTTAAGCAGGTAAACTGTTGCGTTGAGTTCCGCTGTTGAACACGAAATGCCTCAAGATTTGGAAGTTTTGGCTGAAACTGGAGAATGAAGTGTCTTAACACTAGATTCTCTGTGTCTTCTTATATGTGCGGGATACAGCGTAAAGTTGAAAAATAATCAAAAATATAAATTGAATTGACACTTCCCTCTTTCTTCTTATTAAACTATGGTCTAGTCCAATAATAATCCAACGAAACAACAACTATGAACGAAAGAAAAACAAAAAAAAATAACAGTTGATTTTACTAAAATCCCGCAATAGCTACGCAGTTTCTTGCTGCAAACGCTTCGTCTTAAAAGCGTCGGAAAATTTAAAGAGTTTCAAAAGAAAATTAAGGGGAATGGTGCAGACTGAGCGCTATCAAAGACTGCATCTCGCAACTTTGTTACGTACAGTGAGTTATCTCGTTAAGGCGTTAAAAATAGACAAGCGAAATCCAAATTAATTTGTGATGATTTTTTCCTGCCAGCCAAAGGATATCCGGCTAATGAGCTAAACTTACTTTGCGCCTGGTTCGCTTGTAACAGGTGTGAGCTACGTTAGTTACGGAATTTATTTTTTGGTTTTTTTGTTTTTTCATTTTTTGTTAAATTGGAGAAAACTGTAAACAGTGATTTCGAGTATATTTGTTTAGTTTTCGAAAAAATGTTTCGTTTTTTTTTTCAACTTTTCAGCCAGTTCAAACTTTATAACTCAGCATTATGAACGCAAACAACCAAAATTCAGCACAATTGATTTAATTTAAAGTGAAATATCAGATGTCTAATATTTGTTTCGTTTCCATTTATTTTGTAATAAAAACAGTATTAAAATAGATACTCGACCGCCGCTTCCAACAACGACGCACGTTTTAGATAAATTCGTTTCATTTTTCACCCGCTCACGAGCCGTCACTCTGTAATCGCATCTGTTTCTTTTGGGAAGCCCAACCGCGAGAATTACAACATTAGTCTTCTGATATGAACCCTTTAGCGAAATGTCAAAAGGTTTACTCTAACGTTCGAGGTAATAAGGTCTATTCACTGTGAAAACAAGAAATGTTCATACACCATTTGACGTGCGTGTTTGCATCGTACAAACACAAGTCCGACTTTTTCTTTTATATAGTGCAAGCTTCCAGCATTAATTTAAACTCGGGCAGTTGTTATACTGAATGTAAATGTATTTAATCATTCTTTGTCCGTTTATTTCTTTTATCTGACTTGTATAAGTAGCCCGCCGTATTCATCTTTCGTTATATAGAGATCTGACCGGGACTCATTAAAAAAATGTTTATGGGTCGAATGGGGCGAGTGAATAAAGTAAATAGGCCTTTCACTTACGTTTGGTTTGCGAAAAAGATTCAAATTCCGTAGGGTGTGCAGGTGAGTAAGGGTTGGGGGCGTCAGGTCCGATTTGGGTTCGTCCAGGCGTTCAAGTAAACACTTCCACATGATTGAAGCACGACAAATGCCTGGGACACCTCTGTATGTATGGCGACTTCTCTACGCATTTTGTTTAGGAAATAGTTTTAGTTTTATTCTTCAGTTTCGATGCGAGTGCCATTTTTGGTCTATAAAGAGCTTAACAGCTACTTTATTTCAAATAGAACAAAATAAATACTGACAACGTTATTTATATTTCAACGCCAATTTACAAAATATTTACAAAAACATTTTAATGTTAAACAAGAAAAAAAAAAGAATATGAATTATAGAGATGCGTCAGTTAATATAGCTTGTTTATGGAGGTCTTCTTTATGAACCCTAAACGAGAGAATCCTTTATCGATTCATTACATAATGGTCGTTTTGGTCGGCCAAATAGATAATAAATTTGATGTGTTACATCCATTAGGATCTTCATAGATAATATTACATATTACGTGTTTTTTATGTGCATGGCATATTAAAGGGCTGATAAATTTTAATTTTCAATGATCAATTTCTATTTTTATATAAGTTAAATATTTAAAGTTTGAATTCTAAAAACTTAAGCTTAGTCACTTTATTATTTAAACTTGTCTCGACGCTTACAGATATGCGACTTAATGTATCAAATAACTGCTTTACCTCCGTATTTTGTACCGATTGTGCTATTTCAAAATCAAATCAGCTGCACGCTGTATCCCGCGCACAGCGAGATTGACAGATGGAACCTACAGTTAAGACACTCTGTTCCCCACTTACCGCCGAATTTTGGAGCCGCCGAGTGTTGAGTGGCGGAACTCTACGCCGCGCTTTGCCTCGACACCAGAGCGAAGAAATAGAAATATGAATTTAAATAAATGTTTCATTTCCTCGAATGGGGATCGAACCTACAAAAAGTCACGTTAACAGTCACATTTTGTGCCCCTGCGCCACGATTGGTCTCTGCTATTTCAATTAAATATAAACTCATAACCATTGCCGACCCGCCTACATCTACTAATTTATACACATTTTAGCTTTATTAATATTTTATTCGCTAATATTCGTTTTATTGTTACAGACGCACAGATTTTAACGATCTGATTACAAAGGTCCATGATTCCGCACAACAAAAGCTTATAACACCAAGCCACTGCCTATACTTAGGTGAGTATTTTAACAATTATATTTATAATGTGAATATTATAACGTGTGTGTAGTGTCTAATCTTTATAAAAATATGTGAGTTATGAGGCTTAGAAAGTATATTTTTTTTAACTTCTCTTTTTATATCCAGCGTGATGTGGCAGAGGGAACCTGGAAACTTAGTGTTAAGACACTCCGTTTACCACTTTCCGTCAAATTTGCAAATGGCTTTAGGCAAATTACATTAATCTTTTAGCGAAACTGAACACAAGAAAGTAGATATATTAAATTAAAGTAAATAAATCAAATCAAAATCAGCTTCACGCTGTATTCCGCACATAGCTGGGTAGGCAGAGGGAACCTAGTGTTAAGACACTCCGTTTTCCACTTTCTGAAACTCAATCCGCATTTTACCTCGACACCAGAGTGAAGAAATGGAAATATAAATTTAAATAAATATTTCATTTCCTCGAGTGGGGATCGAATCACAACCAGTCGCATTTACAGTCACACTTTTAGCGAACACCGCATCACGACCGGCCTCTTAATTAAAGTAAAATTCATATATATATAAAATATATGTATGAATTTTAGTTCTAATAAATTTCTGTAAAAAAACTATACGTTTCCCAATAAACTTCTACTCTATACTAGACCACGTACAAAAAGCAAGTTGTTGCAAGGACTTTTACACTAGTATTAAGCGAACATCAATATTCCAACAAGGTTGGAAGGTTTTTCAACAGCGACACCTGAGAGTCGTTCGCGCTTTGTTTCCTCTAAGCCGAGCTTTGCAAATGTTAAACTATTTGTTGTTAAATTGAAAAACTGTTTCGTATAACTGTTACAGTTTGGTTCCACTGTTCAAATTTAAATCCAGTTTCACTGGTCCTTTCTAAAAGACCGTTGAAAGCTATACGGTGTTGAAAAATTGTCTCTAAAAAAGATGGCGGGACGTTTTTATTTCGTTTTTGATTTAGTATCGACAAATATTCAATTGAAAAAGGTTATGGGAATGCAAATAAATTTTTAGTACGCGGTTTCCTGTATGGCTGCTATGTCTAACGATTGCTTAGCTCTCGTAATACTAGATCTAACTGTACTGGATTCTGTTGGAGAGAAATATGTCATTAACATTCTCAACAAATGACTTTAATCTTTTAGAATAAATGGTTCTTATATATAACTAAGTATACGCCTGACAGACTTACATGTTTAAAGAATTCCTTAGGGTGCGATAAGTATATGTCATTATAAGTAACTATGCGATAAGTATAGTATTTTTTCTAGTTCTATGAATTTTAATTCATACAATATTTTATAACTTGTGGAATTTTGAGGATGCGAATAATATAGCTTTCCAAATAGTACAGTAAACACAAATAATATAGAGTCATGACACTCGATTGCGGGAAACCGTCATAGAGAGAACCCATAATAATAGTTCGTTCCTCCGAGTGAGTATCTATCAAAGTAGGAGTAGAATATATCAAACTTACAGCCATCGGGTAAACTATCTGATGACATCCCACTAAGTCGCGATAGCCTTATTCTATGCGAATAATATTTGTTATATTGTTATTAACTAGCCTCCCTATGGTTATGTCTAAATTATGTATTTTATTCAACAACAAACAAACATTGATCGATAATAAATAACCACGATATAATAAAAGGACAATAAATCAATCAATAACAAACTTTTCCAAATAACCCTTTAAAGGGTTAACTGGATTTGATTCAGTTTTACGCTCTCCTGCGTCCGTGATGTGCTGTCAAACATGTCCACAAACAGAATATGACCAATCATTTTTCAACGACACTCCCTTTGAACGTACACGGCCGTCAGTGTGTTTGACTGATGCGTATTTTCAAATATGTCAAAACCTTAGAATGTGGGAGGATAGAAGTGGTATCTTTAATTAAAAAAAAATGTTGTGGTGAATAAAGTGTAATATAGAAGATACGTACTAAATAACTACGCAAAAGATATTTTGATTTAACTTAAACTTAATCTGTTGCTGCATTCCGCATTTAGTAGAGTAGGCAATAGTAGTGAAGATATAAAATATTAAATTTCCCCGAGTGGAAATCGAATCTACAATAGTCGTGTGTACTGTTGCACTCTTGTGCCCCTGCACCACGTCGGCCTAGATATTGATATTTTGATTTATCTAGAAAATATCTATGTGTCTATACGGTCATTAATAATATATTTTAAATTGATCTACGCACAAAAAAAAGTGTTCTTTGTAGTATGTATATAATACATTATAATACACATAATACGAAGAACTCTTGAATACTATGAAAGTAATATAAAATTAGATATATTATAATTTTAAAAGTTGGTAGTCTTTAATTACATCATTTAGCCCAAAACGATTTATGATATTCTAAGGTATTTTCCAATACGTCAATTACAACAATCCACTGCGTCCAAATGACCGCGCGGGGTGAATGACGGACGCGGCCACGGGCCAGACCCGCCGTAAATCCAACTTTTATTGTTCCAATCTGTAATTCACGTCGAACCCCATGATATTTATTATATAGAACGTTTAAACTATAATCTCTAGTTATAATTTAAACGGTTATTTATTAGATACATGTTTAAGTTAAATTATTATCGTTTTCAAATTTGCAATTACCTTAATTGTCTTACAAATTTTAGTCTATTCACAGCAATTTCACTGATTAAGGGCATTGGTACCTGTGTGGCGGCAACAGCGCGGCAAATAGGTCGATCGGGTCGATGAATATTAATGTAGTAAGCTAACTTAATATTTGGATAGGGTATTTTGTAATCCTAAAACATGTTGTAAGCCGATAGTGTCACATCGGTATTTACTGTAGCGGAACCAAATAAATATAATAGTAAGAACTAAAATTGGCAAATTTTGCTGCGAGTGTTGTCAAAATGGAACATTTGATAGAAAATAAATCCTAGAAAATAAAATGTCGCTGGTAAAAAAAAATAAAACGACTAAAAGTTATTAATTCTTATTTTTTAATTTTCCTAAAATCAAAGAAGCAAACCTTATTAACCTTATTTGTTTGCTTATTTTAAATAAACGTTTGAAATATTTTACATTTCGGTCATTGTCTAAATTGTGATAGATAGATATCTAAAATATTGTATCTATGAATTTAATTAATTATTTCAATGAAATACTTACATGAATAATAAAACACTATCACCGTCTGTCAGTACATGTGTAAAAATAAAAATTACACTTTCAACGAAATGTACCTACTAATTAAAATAATTTTCAATTAATCCTTTTGAAAACGATCATTCACTTGTTCACGTATCAATTACGACTTTAATATTTTATCGCCTCGCCCAATATACGATTGAGCCACAAAATTAAATATCTCTTTTAATATGCAAAATATTGTCGATCCCAATATAATTTTGTTATGTACGGTCCCTATTAAATACAACAGTGGATGTTTGAATTAAATTTTACTGTGAATGATAAAATTTTATGAATTTTGCTCTATCTATAGTAAGTTAGTAAAAAGTGAGTCGTGGCACAAGCGTGTAAAATGTAAACGCGACTGGTTTTGGGTTCGATTCCCACTTCAAGAAAATAACTATTTAATATTTTTAACTTTCCGCCACTCAATATGCAAGGCCTCCAGAATGCGGCCAAAAGTGGGAAGCGGATTGTCTTAACACTAGGCTCTCTCTGCCTACCCTGCTACATTCGAGATACAGCTTGAACCTGAATAAAAAAAAATTTAACTATTTAGTTTCTTAAATAAATAAATCATTAGTTTCTTATATGTATTATATTCTAAGTAAGTCCACCCGGCACTTGCTTCGTTGTCCCGGGCTGACATTGATAGGCTATGCGGGCACTAAATTGGAGCTCGGATCGGCCAGACATTAGACCCTGCATGGACATGCTTTTATCAGACCCATTCAAAGGTATAGTTCTGTAACTGGGTCAACTGAGATTTGTGCATATTTTACGTACTACATACAATTTATGTTCTATACATTATTTTGTTACTTTGTGATACTGTTCCATGTGAATATATATAATAATAATAATGTTCTTAACAGAAATTACATGTCAAAATGTTATCTTAAAAATTCGTAAGTTCGATTTTCACTCAAAGAAATTAAACATTCAATATTTCCATCTACTCGCTCTGGTGACAAGGCAAGATCAGTTTTGAGATCCGTCACTCAGCATGCAATGCCTTCGGAATTTGGCGGAAAGTGGGGAACGGAAGTTGATTATCTTAACACTAGATTCCCAGGTTCCTTCTGTCTACGCTGCTATGTGAAGGATACAGCGTGAAGCTGAAAAAAAATAGCTTACCTTAAAAATGTTTATCAGAAAAAACGAAAGAAAAGAAGCTATAAACATCGCCGGTACCACATTTCACAAACCGGTCGTCAAAACGAATGGCGGATGAAAAATTTACCAAAATATAAACAAAGCCTTGTTTGGTTGTAGCCGAGAGGTGATCCTCATTTCAGCAGGCGGATAAGTGCTTGCGTAATCTGTGCTTGGGCTCGTGTAAATGCAAATTGTCCCATAAAGCCATCGCCCCTCTCCCCTCCCTACTTGCACCCCTCAAATCCCCAATTCGCCTTTGATGAAGAGGCTTGAACATTCTCGGACCTAGAAGTCGGTCGTCGGTCGTCATCTCAACGCTCTATACGAAATTACAGTTGATTCAAAATTACTTACTATATATCGAAGTGGAATTCGTTCGTGTAATCTAAGTTTCTAATGACAAGGTTCGTTAACGAGCGTTGTCGATGGGGCAGCGTAATGTCTCTGTATTATCTTCATCGATTGGATGAAGTTTAAGATTATTTCGTTTAATTGATAAATTTAATTTTATTGTTAAATAATTAGCTTGTGAAGTATAATAATAATTATGTTTTCGCGGAATTCTGGAGGCATTGCGTGTTAGCTGCGGAACTCAACGCCGCTGATAAAAATTTGTATTATAAATATCAAGTACCTACCTAGTAAGTAGCAAGTATACTATTTGTCAAGGACATGCCACTTGCCCCACTTGCCTAATTTGAAAGCCGCCGCGAGTTGCTCATTAACGATTCGCGTCCAATAAATGTTTTACGAACAAAGAGCTTCCCCTTTAGCGGTTCTAGGTGAAACAATACGCCGCGTGGGGACCTCGTGTTGAATTACAAATACGAGGACTCGACGTGAATTCGAATGAGGACTTTGTACCTGAGCGAGACTCGGGATATAGTTTCTTTGTTATATTGTTATGTCTCAGTACTGGCACGACAAGTTGGGACGTCGCTAGCGTTAACTGTGTGTGAAGGGAATTTTCAGTGATGTCGACGTTTGCTGGAAATTTCATAACGCTATAGTAAATTGGAAAAATAAGAGTCGGATGTGTAGTTTTAGCAATAACATTTCAAGAAAGGTCAAAAACAAAAAATCGTTTACCTAATAATTTGTGGCAAGTTTTTTTTTTAATAATTTGTGTTCTGTATTGAATGTTCATGTTAAATAAATGAAAAAACAATGTGTTGTATCGTAACATTGATTCATCACAAGTCCGCTTGAACAGATGAGCGCGTATATATAAAATATTCATAGAGATAGAATTGGGAAAAAAAACATTTAGGAAGTTTATTAATAAATTACTTCTATCGCAAGATACGATGTAGAAAAAAATATTAAATTTTAATATAAAAGCGAGTTTTATATATAAACTATTAAAAAGATTTCCAATTTTCATATCTTTTTATATTTGGTTGAAATCAGTGTTTCAGCAGCAGCAGAAATATTGCTATAAATTAATATATATATTTATATTCACTTAGAAACGCTTAATATTCTTTATATTTTGTTACACCTTCTGCCTACTTAAGACATGAAGTTCGCTAATATAACGTCAAGATTTGAATGTTTTTAAACATAAATAAAAAAGTCAGAATTCCATTAAAACTATTAAATTGCAATTTATATTCTCATACAACTAACTATAATATTATATTACAAAAGGTGTGAATTCAATCAAAAGCAGTTTGTATAATTCCAATACATCAAGTTTCCACAGCACGTTTTATATGGACCTAAATCAGTGTAGATCGTAACGAATGTTATAATTGTTGTATTGGTTCACGAGAAAAATAATTATGGGAGTTTAAAATTGTATATTCACGGGCGGTGAAGCGAAACGGTGGGAACATTTTAAATTTGGCTTAATCTACATTTGATCCGAACGGGAACTCTTAGTGGTTTTTTAGACCACAACACGAAGTTGTTTATTTTATTTGCTTACTAAAGTTTCTTGCTAGTTACTATGTATCTGGTTTTTGGATTAGGAAATATAGAATTTAATTTATTTTGTCCAAATATTATTGAGAAATGTACATTTTGACTTAAATGTCTTTTAAGCTGTCTTTGGCTCGACTCGTAACAGCCATTATAAACCATTTAACAAGATAACAGATTTATTTGTATTTTTATTAATTTATAATCTGTGGTTTCATGGTCCATATCCATTTGGCTTTGAAAATTTTAATATACCGGGTCTGATATACGATAGCCTCCCGATGGTTCACATATTGCTTGTATAGCTCACCGCATGCTTCACACATTTATCTTCTAAAACCGTAGAAACTAAATTAGGTTTTAATACAACGTGATAAATGTCATATTGGGGTGATCTAATTTATTGTAATCGATCCACCTTGTCTAGCGTAGATACATCAACGTGTAACTGAGTACGGCCACTGTGGTAGACTTTGAGAACCTCGTGGGAGTTTATAGGGTATACACGTATATTTTGATATTTACTGTACCTTCATGGGAAGAAATTTTCGATTTTATCATATCCAATGTTACAGTGTCGTAGAGCAATTATACACTAATGATCGTTTAGATATCAATTTCTTATTTTTTACGTGTGGATCGGTAACAAATAAAATTAAAGATAGCTGCATAGTATAAATAATTTTGTTAATTTAGAAAATTTAGAACACAATTGTGACAGCCTATATTTAAATAAAGCTGTATGATCTGTAATGTTTCTATTTTTTAATTCAGGTCAGCATATTTAATTTGAATGAAAGCCTATGCGAGAACTATGCGAGTTGTGAAAATTGAAAATAATTTTGAATAATATACGTGCTACTTTATTAGTATGTATGGGATTTTAATTATTTTAATGTAAACATATTTTTTTCATTTTTAAAGGTTGGTATAGCATCCACTTTTTGACTTTCTGTCGAAATGTCTAACTAGGAATCTAATTATATGTATATTGGGAAAAAAAAATCTATGTATTTATCTATTTGACTACATATACGATGATAGTACTTTTTATTCATAAATAATGTATACTCGTATATATTTATTATTATTATTATAAATTTAAATTTGAGAAAATGTAATATATCGTCATGCTAACAATGTTGCTTTTTGCGTATGCTTGTTCATTTTAAAATGTTGTTCTTTTTTTCCTCTGCGGTTACATAATTATAACAATAGACGGAATATCGAGGAACCTGTTATTTAAATAAATGGAAAGTGAAGAACAGAGGTGTCTTAATAATAGGTTCCCTTGAACTTCCCTGCTACAGAATATAGCATGAAAATAAAAGAATCAATAAATATTTCATGTGCTAGTGCATCAGTACTCGCTTCTCAATATTAGTTTACACTTTTTATCACTCGATTAAAATATTAAGGCAACCCATATCTCCACACGAAGTGTGGCGTCGAGTTCACGCTACACTACACGCTATGTGTCGAATTCGGGTGAAAAGGGGAGAATAGAGTATTTTAGCACTACCACATGTGTGATGTCAGGGATAAAGTATGAAAGTGGAAAAAAATAATTACCTCATTTTAGAATTTTACATAAAAATGTAAAACAAAATATATTTATCTGTTTTGCTGATGAGACTGTCGTGGCGAAGAGGAGCAAGGTGTGCTATAAGCTCGACGGGTTTGGATTCGATTCTCACTCGGGGGAGTAAAGTATTTAATATTTTCAATTCTTCATTCTGGTAACAATCCGGAGCGAGGCGCAGAGTTTTGTCTCCCAACATGCAATGCCTTGAGACAAATTCAGCGGAAAGTGGGCAACAGAGTGTATTAATGGGATTGGAGTTCCAAGGTTCCCTATACCTATATACTCCCTGTTATGTGCGGGATACAGCGTGAATTAAAAAAGTTTGGTTTAATTTCAACACAATAGTCTTACTTAACTATTTTAATCAATCCCGTTACTTTGTAGAACTGGCTTATAAAAGACAAATTTAATTTTTCTATGAAAGCAGAATTTTAAACGAAATGAAATCTGCCTACGAAATTTAATGAATCAATCTAGTAAAAAGTAATACCTATTTAAAAAATATTTTTTTATTAAAAAAAAAATCGATTCTTTCTAGCTTCATTTTCTGCATTTCTCGTGGTATAAATTAAGTCACGATGTAGTCATTACATGTCCAATTTTTCATATTAAATTACGGCCATTCTTCCACACCAATAAAGTCTAATAATATATCAAAGCCTTTAGCGTTAAAAAAATGTTAATTAAACTTTTTCCCAAAGATTACTTTACAATTAACTGACGCATTTAATTTGCTATATGCGTAATTTCTCCGGCGGCGGATGCATCAATAACCTAATACGACAGCTATCGGCCAGTACAATGACCTCCGGAAGCTTCTGACAGCGATAAGGCAGGTTCAGACCGATCCATCTTACGGTAACTCCATTCATGTTTTTACCACACACGCAGGATGCAGCCCGCTATACTATTACAAATATGTGATAGGAGGAGGAGGATTTCTCACTATGGCTGCTTAAATTTCTTATAGCTCGTGCCCGTGCTCGTTCTCCGTTGCAATCAGTATACACGAGTCATCAACATTTTTTGAAATGCTTCAAAAATCTAATCAGTTTATTCCACGCACAGCGGAGTAGGCAAAAGGAACTTAGTTACTCCTGTCGAGTAGCGGAACTCAACGCCGGCCTTTTTCCTCGGTGCCAGATCAAAGCGATGAAAATATTAATAAATCATATTTCATTACCTCGAGTAGGGATCGAACCTACACGGTTGTGCTCCTGGCCACGACAACCTGAATATGCGATAGAATTTTCTCATTACGGCTGGTTTAATTTCTTCAACACAGCCCGTGCCTGTGCTCGTATACACGGGCCATCAACGTTTTTTGATATGCTTCAATTCAATCAAAATCAATTTGGGAAATCGCAGTTGCAATCAGTGTCCAGAGAGCAAATCGAATAAATCAACTATTGCCTTTGAGCATCGTAAACCATTTCCGAATAGATTTGCAAGGTGATATATAAACGTCGTTTGAATATTCCGGTCAAAAGGTTACAAAACTAAAGGCAAATATCGTTTTCGTTTGTAGCATGTACTCGTACATATACCCTTAAAAAAATAAATAAAAGTTATTTACCCTTTAATCCTTGTCCTTCCTCCTGAAATCCTTCAAATTTATTTTTATATACGTAGCACGCAATAAAATAACTCCCGTATCATACTGTACTGTTACGTTCGTAAATCTTAAATGTATTCTAGTCAGCTCTCCACTTTATGTATCGTAAAACTGCAACGTAACCTCTCTAGCTCGAAGCAATACGGAATAGAAGTAATATCTTTATTACTTCGCGCATATTGTTTATCAAATCTAGGGAACAGTAAAGCGTATTGTGAATTTATCGTCAGGAGCAAACGTGAGGTGGTGGATAATCTCGACGGCGGCGTCCGACCCGTTGCAAAAACCCCGTTCAAAGCAAGGGTTGCATTTTATGCGACTGAATAGTTAGTTCGAAATGAAATCCTGCCATTCATACGTTCATTCATTCGTAAAACGCATTACCGTCGCCGAGTGCCCTAACCCCGTCTCGTGTGCAGTGTGGGCTCCGACAACGAATCCTTCAATGTTCCTATAGGGTAGGGGTATTGAAACGTAGGATTTTGTTGTGTGTTACGCTTTCGGAGACTCTGGCTTACGGGAACAGCTTTGTGAAGCCATCGGATACAGAATGTGTGTTATCAATCTGTATTTTGTGTAATTTTAAAACTTATTACTGGATAGCTTTAAAGGTATAATATTTTTTATGCTTTATTATTTTTGTAAGCATATATATATCATTTTGGTTTAAATTAAAACCCCCAAGCTTTACATTGTCAACATTTGACTCACATTACTTTGAATTAGTGTAATAAGATCTCACACTCCTTGAAATTGAAGGAACGAGCATTTTCATTATTTCCAATTGGCAATACGCCATAAGAGGTTGCAAATTTTTATCTCAAAGGCTCCATGAATATTGAACAGCGTCAAAGTGTTGGACTTTCTTTATGGGGGTTTTATTTATTGGACAAGCCGATTTCTTACTATGTAAGGAGAGAAGAGGAGTTTTCCTAAAGCTCCCTCAATTTAATAACCAAAATGGAGCCGCTAAGTGTCTTATGTGAAATCCTAGGGATTTTTTCGGGTGCTATAGTAGCGCGTCTCGACTGTAATGGCCTAGTGATAACATACACCCGACGTCTCGTGATCTATTTTATTACTTAGTCATTCTGACATACTAAAGATGCGGTGTTAATAAGCTTGACTAATTTTTCAGTATTTCCTCCCAAATGCCGCGAATCTTCATTAGTCTGCCGCCATTTGGCAAGCTTAGAGCCCGATTCTGGAGATATCACCGACGCAAGCACGTCATTTGCAATTCTTCTCGTAACCTCCATTAAAATAGCACTTCTTCATTTCATCCATTTAAGGCTATATATATTTAATACCTTTTCTTCGGTCGTAATTTTTAATTTTATCATTTAAATTTTACTACATTCCATAATGATTTTTTTTATTTTATTAAAGAGGGATTGTTTTCTTATAATATATATTTTTTGTTGAAATTTAAATATAAAATCAATAATGTATAAAAATAATATATATTTAACAAATTCAATTTTTTCTTGAATATAGTATTGATTTTGTAATCTTTGATATCACTTCCTAAACGGGTTAGTTGTAAACAAGCGTCCTTTAATCTTTGCATTTTGCTTTGGCCCGAATTCGTTCATTGACTATTCATCCGTATGTAGCATCCAATCGAGGCGAATCGAGGGTAATCCAAACGATAAAAGTCAAAGTGAAAGCAAGTTGGTGTTCGCTAAAAGCCCTTTGGCAAGTATAGCGGGCAAGTAAGGCGTGCCCCAGCTAGCACATTACAGGGCCAAGTGGTTAAGTTTTGTACTGGCCTCATGGACGATTCATCGTTTCTCGTTAGGGCTCACGGATGAATGCCGTCTTAGCACTCCTCATTATTGCATTTATAAAGGCGCCATAGAGAAGCCTGATTCACTAAGACCCGCTCTGTTGCGATGAAAGAGAAAATGAGATTGTGTAGACGTTTTGTTCGGGGAACTCCTTTTTTTATTCTTGCAGCTTAAAGCTCGGGTTGCGATGGTACTAAAGAGATATTTTGTGCCAATTTTTTTTTGTATTGTTTGTTTAACGACGTGACATTTTTGCGGTTTTGATAAGATATATAAAATTCTTTGTTAATTTTCTTTTATCATTTCCTTTCGTAGATATAGCAATTATATATTTTTTTTATAATGATGCAATTAATTTTGTTATTATAATATAATTAATGAATCTGTTTTTAATTGCGGGTGAGCTTTGAAAGCTCTTTAATCTGGCATTGATTACAAAATCAATATCTAGAAAGCGTAAGTATTATCAGGTGTTCTCCCTAGCAACATTAATTTGTTAGCCACCGCGAAATAGGGTGTGGACACTTTATCATCGTTTATTTAGATTAACTTTCATATCGCCTTAATTAAAATGACCCAAAACACCGATCGACTCACTAAAATAGTGAGGATATTATGAAAATATATTGGATATTGTATTTTTTATTCATGATTTTAAGCGTTTTATTAATTATATTTTTATTGTTTTTGGTCGTAAATAAGTCTTGTCTTAGTGTTATACTTCTAATTAGTAAGTTGAATTGTCATTGAGGCGGTATTGTTTGTTGTATGCAGCATTTCTTAGTTGCTAAAGTTTCCTCATATACCACTTGGAACAATATAACACCGGAGATATTAGAGAGCAAATACTACAGCAGAATATGTAATACGAATATCTTATACTGTTAATTAATATTTAGGTACACTCCTATTCTGTGTGTAGAGTTTTTTTTTAATTATAAAATTATGAGTATATTTTTTGTATAAATTTTAGACACAGCTTAAATATCAACCATATTATATCAACCAAAAACAAATATTTGGAAGAAAAATTGATTTTTCAACATTTCTGATATAAAAAATAATTTACAAAAACATTTTTGGTTGTTGGTTCGAATGTTGAAAGTCTGTTTTTTTTTCTAGCTTTATGCACAGGGCAGGGTAGGCAGAATTAATGTTTTAATTTTAATTTTTATGTATTTATATTTATATAAATTTAAAGCATTCGATTTAACTATTCCATTTCAAATCGGCGATTGCCTTAAAAAATAACAGCATACGACTCAAGCAACTCATGAAAACGGCGAGGGCTCGGATAATTCTGAGGGAGAGGAGCGGTTAGCCGACTTTTACACTGCCTTTATTGTCCTCCTGCCCCTCGTAAACCCTCTTTTGTGTTAGTAATGTCTCAAGTTGTATTAACACCGTGATAACTTTAGTGGGTACGTTCAGTGTTGATTACTTCGTCCACAATTAGAACGTAGGATAGTTTTGATAATTCAAATAGGCTGATGATGCTAACTGTTATTAATAGGCGAGCGTTAAAGCCGATATTGAATTTGCTCTGGGGACGAGGTGTTTAGTAAATTATATCCGGTTCTATATGTTAATTGTTATCGGGCGTCCAAATTGTGTATAAAGTTTGGAATTTGGACCTATAATTGTTATATTATATAGCTCTATGTAATTTGATTTAGCATATTCAGCTTCACGCTGTATGTCGCACATAGGGTAGGCAGAAGGAAGTCCTAAGAAGTTTGTCCTGGAAGGGAGGGAGAGTCCTAGTGTTAGGATACTCCATTTACCAATTTCCGCTGAAATCTGGAGGCATTGCGTGTTGAGTGGCGGAACTCAACGCCTAGCTCTGCTTCGACACCAGAGCGAAGAAATGGAAATATACATTTTAATAATTATTTCATTTTCTCAAGTGGGGATCGAACCCATAACCAGTCGCATTTACAGTCACATTTTGTGGCTCTGCTCCAGGATTTAGCATATTAATATAAAAAAAAATATCCACAGTTATACTTCCGTTTGTTCATTTCTACAGATTTTATGATTAGGAACTTCCAAATCGTATTTAATAAATGTTGCAAAAGAATTCAAAGTCCATTAGACTTATCGAAATCCCTCATCTAAATGTCAAACGCGTTCCAGAAGTTTTCAATAAGAAAACATTTAAATTCCATTACGAGTGCGCTTAAGAAGCGAAATCAAAACAAAGTTTTCTTCACATTCGATATAATGAAAGGCAAATTAAAACAAAAAAAGAGCCGCGTCGTTTCTTGGGGCGGATGCTATTTTTGATGGAAACATTTTTCAACAAATTTAGTGGTTTCGATCGATGACGTTTCTAATGGAAAAGTTCAATAGGTAACAACAAAGGCCGATACAAGTTAACGACGCTCACGAAGGCGAAATTCATGACGGGAGCGCGCTCTGGCGGACAGGAAATTAAAAGACAAAAGAGTGCCGCTCGAACAATATAGGCTCGGAAATGGAGGGCGTGCCGTGCCTCTCGCCTCTCTATCGGAGCCGCTTAGCCACGATCACCTTCGGCCTAATGCTAAATTATGGCTGAAGTGCAATTGACATACAGATTTCTTGTTGAGGACGAAATATGAAAGTTTTCACCAGTTAATATTTTTTGTTGAGTATATACTACTCTATGTACCAAATTCTTGAGGCACTGTGTGTTGGGTGGCGGAACTCAACGCCGCGCTTTATCTTTTTTGCAGAATGAAGAAATGTAAATATTTTATATTTCAATTCCTCGAGTGCGAATCGAACGCACAACCGTCGCGTTTATAGTCGCATTCTTGTGCTCCTGCGCCACGGCTGCCTCTTTCCCTGAAGAATTTCCCTCTTTTAGAAGTGTTATGTTGAGTATAACGTAAAGTATTTTTTTTTAATTAAAATTGAATGGTATTTAGCATTTCAATATAATGAAAATAATCTACTTTGGTAAGGAAATCTTATGCGTACCGTGTATGTATGGTTTCTGTAATTTAGGAGAGCTCAGGTAATCCATTCACATCGAGTGATATCGTATTGCTGCTTAATTCTCAGATCAATAGAGATGATATTAAATTATTTAATTTTTTAATATACTGATGTTACCCTATTTATTTTGTGAGAGTCTAAGAATGAGAGAGACTAATTAAATGTTACTAGGCTATAATTATTTATAAATCTCCTTAACTTCAAATATCCTACAATACTAAATTTATTTAAATATATAAAATATAATCATTTCCAGCAAACATGACGATCATACTGTTTTATAAGCCACACAACCATGGCATAAACAATTTATTATACATTTAACACCGGCTAAAGGATAACTGACAAAGCGTCGGGACAAGCGCCATATTCCTGACTTTGTTTCCTAATTCAATTTGCATTTGGAATCAAAAACTTTCCGTGACACTGTTTTGCATTATTAATACTTTGGCATGGCGTGATCTCCCGGGAGGCTCACTAGAACCCATAAATTGAATTCCAACCTTCGCAATTAGTTATTCCCGCGCGTGAAAACTTTCCAGATCGTTCGCCTTCGTTAACAGATGTTACGGTGCTATTCATTATACATTCCGTCGAATTGTAAAGCTGAACATTTAATTTAAAGTACCAAATTCTCCTTTGTTAAATATCGGAGCATTTTAGAAGGTATTGTGGAGGTACCGCTCAGGCGGCGGCTTAACGGAACGGGTTTAGGTATCCATTTTCTCAGGACATTCGTCTTGCGGGACCGCGGAACAATAAATAAGCGTACGCAATATTTCCACCGAATGGCGAATACGAGACTAGCCGTAACATTAGACCACGCGTCACGTGCGTCTATTCCGTAGTCCTGACGATAAAGGACAACAATTTACCTTTATATTTATATGAAAATTTATGTTGTAAGGATAAAATTATGAAAAAGAAAAAGAAAGGGTGAAGGTAATTGCTCACTTTATTATACCTAAATCTTCGTAACCTATAATGTTTATTTTTTATTTACGACGTATACGTCTACGATAAACTTACAAAATTTATTTGTCTTTGCGAAAATAGGCCCGCAAATGAAAAGCATTTCATTGCGACACTATCTCTTATCGGGTTCATTTAGACCCTACAATTTCAGGCCGAAACATTTTAGAAACATTCACGAGGACTTTTTATAGTTCTCCTTAGATGTTGTTATATGATAATGTTTAACAGAAGAAAATACTTTACACGTTATTTTGTATTAGTTGTGGGTTCAAATTTCGTTTGTAGATTTTTTTTTATTTTGGGTATATTTTTTGAATGTGTACTTTGTGCGTAATTTAACGTGCAAAATTCATAGCTATATTATATGTTTGTTTTGTTAAAAATATAAAATAAAGAAATATATATACTACGATACGGTAATACTTTTTAAGCATAAAAATCAAAGATTATGTCGAAATCAAAAAGCTAAATGATTTGTTTTGAGCTTCCATTATATGTATAGTATTTTTAATTTAGTAATTTTTGTATTACTTGATATTTTGAATTAATATAAATTTATTTTTTTACAGGTTCTAGGTGGCGGATACATGAGATGTTATGGGCTCACGTGGCGTAGAAAAGTGCCGTTGGTTGGTGGTAGTTGTAGTATGGGCATGTGGTGCTGCCGCAAGAACTTTGTGTCCCCCAAGATGTGCGTGCGACGACGCGTTACGGGCCGCATCCTGCGCGAATGCTGGCTTAGAAATCGTCCCCATCCAGCTAAATCCCGAAGCTACTCACATCAATCTGACCCACAACTCTATCGACAATCTTCTGTACACATTCGCTTTCTACACGCAACTCACCATACTCGATATTTCTTACAACAGAGTACAAGACTTAGGTAGTAAAAATTTCGATAATAATTTGGAGATGACCCATTTGAATGTGAGTCACAATGCGCTCAAACGATTAGATAAAGACACGTTTGTTGGTTTAAAGAGATTGATTGATTTAGATTTATCAAATAATGATATATCGAATATTCACGTGCAGACATTTAAGGATCTCACAGTGCTTGAAAGACTTGATTTGTCAAATAACATGTTGGTAAATTTTGAGGGTGATACATTCGAACCCTTAACTTCTTTGAAAATTTTATCGCTGAAAAATAATTCCATATTAGAAATTCCATCAACAAATTTAATATTCATCATTAATTTAGAAGTTTTGGATCTTTCCGAAAATTTAATTGAAAAAGTAGAAAAACATGGTATTCCATATTTAAAAGAATTGAAATATTTGGATTTGAAAAACAATGTTATTGAAAATATCGATCAGATGGGGTTTCATAATTTGCCTTCATTACGTCATTTGGATCTAAGTGATAACAATCTCACATCGGTCCCTACTTCAGCTCTTTCAAAACTCACTAACTTATCGCATTTATATTTAAGTGGAAACTTTTTTCAAAACATTACATCGTTATCTTTCCAAAGTCTTTTCCATTTGAAGCACCTGCACTTGAGTAGTCTTTACGATTTACAAAAAATTGATTCCAGAGCATTTGTAGATAACATAAACTTGCAAAAAATATGGATGAATGAAAATATAAAAGTACGAGAAGTGCCACCGAGGCTATTTCATGGTAATCCGAAACTAACGCATATATTTATGAGAAATAATGCACTGGAAACACTTGAAGCTTCTCATTTTCCAATAGACACATTACTAGAACTTGAAATATCTGGCAACCCATTTGTGTGTAACTGTTCTCTCTTATGGTTGTGGAAATTGGGCAGAGATAGGGAACTGCGTAGTAAAAAGTCTGAAAATGTGAGCACTGTGCTTAAAATAGACTATGAAGAAGTTAAATGTTCTTCGCCAGAGCACTTGGACGGTGTTATATTTATACAAATTCCTGAATCAGAATTTGGGTGTTCAAGCGGATGGGTGATAGTCGCGGTTGTGGTGCTAACTGTGAGTATAATTATAAGCGTGGTCGGTGGAGTCCTTTATTTCATGGGACCCTTAAAGCGGTGTAAAGGTGATAAATCAAAACAAGTGATGAACAGTGTCATGTTAAATGGTGATGTGTCCAAATTAGGCAATGGCTTAGGATATTCAACGCGTAGTAAAGAACAAGATAACAAAAGAGACGTTGACCGTTATCTTATGATAGGTTCTTCAGTAGCTAATAATTTTCATTCCTTAAATCCTCCTTGGCACAGTATGGATAAAAACTCATATTATCAAGAAGATAGTGAAGAACATATTTACCAACAGTTCGCGTATGAAACTATACCTCACCACAGAACGCCAGAGAAACCACATATAGTGTATGTTTAACAAAAACTTACAAATATGGACAATATGAAAGTAATTTCAACTCTCCGGCGTTTGGTGAACATTTATAGTCATGGTGATCGACGGAGATATTGAATATTGCAATAATGTAAATAGTGATTAAAACTGTAATATGTGATAGCTTTGTATATAGACGTGTAAATATAATCTACATACATTTACATTTTCGATTTTGTACTTAAATTGTTTAGTCATAACGACGTTTTATAAATTGGCCTTTTGTTATGATTATCCCTTTGATTACGGCGGAGTTAAAGCTAACGGCTATTAGGGTTATGTTTGCGTATTTTAGTTTATATTAATTATTATTATAAGAAAACTGTCGTACACAAATGTATGTACATAATTATTTTAAGTCTTTTATAAATTTCATTTTCTAGTTCCTCTTATATAACAATCGATTTGTAAATTACATTTATTATCTCATGTAATATTTATTATACGAATATTCATGTAATTGAATAGAAATAAAAAAAAATACATTCATACATACATATATTTATATAAATATTTTCAATATTAGAACACCAAACATGAAAACTTTGTACAAATATGAGCAATATAGATTAATAATTTGAAATACTATAATATGTTAAACTTTATTGGATCATTGTTATAGTGTATAATTGTATTTAGAAGAAATCAAAATAACATGTTTATGTACTGCTTAGACAATCATAGCCTATCTGTAAAAAGCGCTAGAATTTTTTCCTTAGCATATATACCTATGTACACAAAAAATACACTAAATATTGCTATTATTATTATTTTTAGGAAATATAGCGGGAAGTGTGAGCCATTTTGTTTTTAAATACTGCAACGTATGTTAAATTTATATTTATCAATAACTTTATTTTAATTTTCTGTAATAAATAATACAAAAATAAATTAATGATATTATAATATTTTATTCTAAAGAAAACATTCTAGTGTGGAAATATTAATAATATAGATATATGAACCAGCTGCTCTGATGGTGAGGGGTACAAATGAAATAAGTACATTATTTATTGGCTATTTTTGTAGATTCATTTCACGAGACTTATTTGAAGCGTTTCTTTGGAAAGATATTAAATTAATATTTTTATACTTAGGGAATATTAATTGTATGTAATTGTGGTTCGGAGTTACTAGCTGTTTTATTTGTTTTGAGTTATTATTATTATTAGGAATGCTCAATTATTTATTTTATTATGACGATTATGATTATGATTATGAGACGAGCGATAATACAAAAATAATAAAATTAAATTCATCAAATTTTTTTCAGTTGAGATATGATGAGGCCAGTCGTGGCGCAGCGGCACGAGGCGTGACTGTAAAACCGAGCGGTTGTGGGTTCGATCCCCACTCGAGGAGATGAAATATTTACTTAAATTTATATTTCCATTTCTTCACTCTGGTGTCGAGGTTAAGCGCGGCGTTGAGTTCTGTCACTCAACACGCAATGCCTCCATAATTCGGCAGAAAGTGGGGAACGGAGTGTCTTAACACTAGGTTCCCTCTGCCTACCCAGCTGTGTGCGGGATACAGCGTGAAGCTGAATTGAGATTTGAACTGTACATTATATTATACTTTAACTTTCTTCATTATTACATATTAAAACATATGTAAACGACTCTAAAACGTCTCATAGTAATAATCATTTCATTAGAATATAAATTATATTAATTATCATAAAAGCGACGTAGATACATATTTTAAAGCGTATTTATTTCGAATTAAAAATAAATATCAAGCTATTTATTATATTAAATAAATATAAAAATCATATTATATTATATTATATTATTATATTAATAGTTGTATAATGTACATAAAATATAACAATAAGGTAAGCCTGAAAATTAAAAAGCAATAATAACTTAATTGCCTAACCATTAAGCGAGCTAGTAACTTCAGAACCATAAAGAAAATATAAAATTATAGCTGAAATTAACCTTGCGATATACTTTTCTAACAACTCCATATATATCTCATATACGTTTCATACAATTACGCCTACTTGATATTCAAATAAATATACCTATTCAGTCGATAGTAAAGTCATAGTGATAGCTTAAGACTATTTATACATACTACTTTTAAACTTTTGTTATGGAAACTTATTTAAATATATAATGCATTGAAACAAACGACAAATAAACAAATAAAAATATTTATCTGCTTTTTATTATTACCTTACCTTAGTTAAATATTTATTTACATTTATATTTTCATTTCTTCGTTCTGGTGTCGAGGCAAAACGCGGCGTTGAGTTTCGCCACGCAATGCCTCCAGAATTCGGCAGAAAGTGGGGAACGGAGTGTCTTAACACTAGGTTCCCTCTGCCTACCCTGCTGTGTGCGGGATACAGCGTGAAGCTAATTTATTTTTTTTTTAAAAAAATTAGGCTTTGTCCATGGGGTTTCATCACCTAGCACATATGTGACTAAAACATATCGATAGTGGATAGCAAAATATTTTGACACTAGGCTAATTTTGTTTAAATTAGTGAATGGAAGAATACTGTAAAAATATTTTAATATTAAATAAATTGAATTCTTTCTGGCTAAAATCATCCACATAAAAATCTAAAAAGATGTTAGTGTTTCACAGAAACGAGGCCATACGTAGCACAGGGGCACACGTGTATGACTGCAAATGCGATGCGATAATGGTTGTGGGTTCGATTCCCACTCTAGGCAACGAAAGCAGAATCAGGAAATTAAATTATTAAATATTGTATTTCCTGTCCAGTAGGAATCGAACCCACGACCTGTCGCCTATACAGTCACAAATTATGGAATCAAATAACAAAATGTATGTGGTATCTATTGGCATTTTATTAATAAGTATTAGATGGGCTAGTTTATTTTTTGGTAAAAATCAATTATGATTTTCATGCACAACTTACCGAAGTTAGAAATATATAGCGTTCACCAATATTCGAGTTTAAAATATTAGTACGTACAAAAAATTATATTAAATATTTTTTGTTCTTTGTGCCCAAGAATTTTTTTGTTAAATGTTAAAAAAGAAAGAAACAATTAAGTTTTAAGATTAATATTCTAAGGAGAATGTAGTGATACATATACAGTTTTAAAAATCAAATTAAATATTAGTTTTTTGCTGCTAAAGCTAGATTTTCCGGCCTATTTGTAACAACTTAAAAATATTATAAAATAAGTAAAATTTTGTTGGCCATTTTCCGCCAATTTATTAAGAAATTTCATGTTAAAAGGTAGAAATAATTTTTACCATAATGCAAAAATAACAAGTAAATATTAGTACCTACTTAAATATAAAATGTTATTAGATATTTTAATATAAAGAATATATTTCAATGACCTGTTAAATGAACGCTGCGACAACATTAGAAGATACCGTAGTATGTAGCTTTAAACTTAACAGAAGAGGAATGTCTTCACTAGAAATACAGATTTTCTATGCTCAATACCGCTAATGTCTTCTGTGAGCTTTAAAGTCCATTTTCTTACTAGTAAATTATTTACAGGTTTTTTTCGTTAAAAAAGTATTTTTCTGATTTCTTTAGGTTTATATTGTATCCCGCAGATAACATAATAGGCATAGGGAACCTGGGAACCTAGTGTAAAAACATTCCGATCTCATTAAGACACTCCAGTTTTCCTTTTTCCGACGAATTTTGGAGGCGAGCTGTGCAACTGTTAACGCGACAGGTTGTGGGTTCGATTCCCACTCGAGAAAATAAAATATTTAATAGTTTTATTTTCCTCACTCTGGTAACGAGGTAAAGCATGGCGTTGAGTTCTGCCACTCAACAAGCAAAGCCTTCAAAATTCGGCGGAATTTAAGTGTCGTATAAAAGTTCTGCTCTTTTATGAATATGCCAAACGAATATTTATATTAAATATAGTGACATATCAATCATAATAACCAAGAATATAAGTTTGGTATATATTGGGCTAGGTTCCCTCTGCCTGCCCTGCTGTGTGCGGGATACAGCGTGAAGCTGATTTTTTTAAAATTATTCACCAAGTTTAAAGAGACAAAAATTCAATTATTTCACCACAAATATTTAACGTAATACGCATTAAACGGTAGGCAGGAGGTAAATGTGTTCCGGTAATGAGCTTCGGTTTCAGCAACAAGTTGATTATGATAAAGTCATTTGTTTCGTGACATCAATCGACGACGCTTATTCGATGTCGATATTCGATGAGTGCTTATTAGTGAAATTTTACTCTTGAATTATTCATAAATTTGCATTTTATTTATAAAAGGTAGAGCTACCTATATTATTTGAGGCCGTTGTGGAGCAGTGGAACAGGCGTGTGGCCTGTGATGTGGTTGGCTCGATTCTTTCTCGGAGAAGATGAGTGCGTTAAGTTTCCAACGGATAACACGCAATGTCATGAAAAAAAATATTTCATATATGTATATTTTAGAAAGAGAGTTTAGAGTTTACTCTATATTACTATTTTTACTTCTTAGCTTTGGTTACACGGAGATCGACGTTGAATTTTATCACTCAACAGGCTATGTCCCGAATTTGCGTGGAAAGTCCATAGTATGTTGACACTACACTTCCTCTCCTTCGTTACTCTTTGAGGATACATGAAAAAATGTACTTAAAAATACTATTATAATTTTAGTTTTAACTCCTAATAATATTAATCTCGAAACGGTCAGAGACTCTATATAGTGTTTATGAACGAAATTTATGAAACAAGTAAAGATAAAATGAAAATAAAAAAAACGATTATTTATTCCAAGTTTACATAAATTTCTGCGGTTGTAATAATCATTTATCGTTTACGAGCAAATATTTTAGAATTTTCCTTAATAAAGGGTGGATACGAGGTCCCCTAAAAAGCATCATAGCAGATACATTATGAAGATAAACGAATGTCAAATTGCTTACGATGGGTGGAATGCAAAATTACACCAGAAAGTATACTGGATAGAAGTACGTAATGGGGTAAACGTGTAGGATGCTTATGACATGTTCAATTTAATTTTATGACAAAGGTAGGTTCATGTCATTGGTTATATATGTTTCTAGTTTAAATTTTTAATTAATTTTGTTATTTTTATTCTTAGCGATTTCATATAAAAAAATTGCAATCGCGAAGTAACCAGTGAAAAATTGTGTTCAGAAACATCATGCAATAGCGCATTTTGTCTAAGTAAACAGAGGAAATAAAAAGGTTCCAAGTATAAACATTTTCCTGAGTAATAAGCGAATTGAGGCCAGTCGTGGCGCAGCGGCACGAGGTGTGACTGTAAAACCGAGTGGTTGTGGGTTCGATCCCCACTCGAGGAGATGAAATATTTACTTAAATTTATATTTCCATTTCTTCGCNTCCTCTTTGGCTTGACCTATCGATTCTTTATTTATTTGTCTGCATCATTCGTACGGCGTTTCGGTTTATTTGTAATTCGTGCGCTGTGTCCATTAAAATTTCGTTTCCCGCTCAGCTTTAAGTCAGTTTATTTCAATTTTACACAACGTTGTTCGTTAATAATTTACACGTTCATGTCGTCGTTTTTTTGGATCGTATTTATAAAAGTTTTTGCAATAATAAATACCCAAATCGATTGTTTTGGAAATTGACAACATAATAACTTTAGTATACAAGATTTTCTCTCATATACCCTGTCGAAAGAGGTGTTATTTGGCACCTCATCATTTTCACATCACCGGCCAACGGCAACGGCATCAAAGTAGAAACGGCAATCAACTGGCAATAAACTCTGACCAATCAAACTACATCACATAAAAAGGCTTTAACGGGAAAAAATAAAGACCTTTTATCCAACAGTGTGAGGCTGTAGCGGCCTTTCAGCTGGGGTGGCAAGATTTATTTCACGACACTACTCGTTATGGTACCGAAGGGACAGTCCCGGGAATGCAGCCTGCAAGGGATCATTCCCTATTATATCTTTAGATCAGCAGATCCCGCTTGATATTTTGCGGGATTGTGTGTGGGAATTGGGATTAATTTGGTTTTAGTCCCGCGCTGTAAACAACTTTGGTGTGTAAACGTTGTGATCGATAATGTAATATAGCTTTTCTTATAATATGTGGGTGTATTTAATAAAAAAAAATATTCATCGTTATGTAATTTAGAGGCACAAAGTGTGACTGTAAAATCGACTGGCTGTGGGTTCGATCCCCACTCGAGGAAATGAAATATTTATTTACATTTATATTTTCATTTCTTCGCTGTGGTGTCGAGGCAAAGAGCAGTGTTGAATTCCCCCACTCAACACGCAATGCATCCTGAACTTGGCGAAAGTGTGGAACGGAGTGTCTTAACACTAGGTTCCCTCTGCCTACCCTGCTGTGTGCGGGATACAGCGTGAAGCTGATCATGTAAATTTATACTCGTATTTACAAGTAGAAACAATCAGAAATAAAAATTAATGCTTCCATAATAAAAACTTATAGGATTTTATATAGTTTTCAAAAAAAAAATTGAAAATTATATAAAATATATAGATTTATTTATTGACTAGAACGAAACGCCAAGTGCTATGGTTTATATTGCGGCGTTGGGGACCGCCACCCAGCACGCCATGTCCGGAACGGCCCGGCGGGAGATGGAAGACGGAGCTACAAATATATAGATTTATTATGTATATTCTATCATTTGTTAAATTTCAATTGCCAATAATAATGAAAAACACATTTCTCATCAACATTTAAATAATAAGAGAAGATTAAATATTTAGCGAGAGGAGTTGTAACATTTTCCCCATGTTCTTGACTAGATTATCTCTAGGCGATCGATGTATTCAAAATGCACATTACTGAATGAGGTTTCGATAATGTAGTAGAAGAAGTAAATAAATTTTATAGTCCAAGATAAAACCCATTAAGCGTGGTTTACGAGAGGCACTCCCCTAATGATGCGAGCGCTATGCAGGGGAGACTGGTAATATAACTGGGTATATTCCTATTTATGTTAACAAATAGATTTCTTCAGTAGGTACGGGGAAGTCGTTCTCACGCAACCGTAGGTGTCGCGTCGCCCTAAGTCGGACGGTTGTACATTGGTGGTGTTGTCTTGATATTTGTTAGAATATATTTATAGTATCTATTGGGAGGCATGTAGCGGAAGAACAAAGCTTTTAAGAAATAAGTTAGATAACCTTGGATCGTGGTGGTAATTATCTCAAAATTTTTATCATCAGAATATTGATTTGTATAGTCTAAATCAACAAATTACACGATTAGGTTCCGCTAAATAGCTACGAAATGGAGGTAAGGTGGAGAAGAGAGTGATTGTCTATCTAACCTTTAAGAATGAATATATTGGTTTCAATTTCTTTTTCCATTCTTTTTACTTATTCCAAATATTAAGACATTTGTGTAAAGATAAAAATGAAACCGTAATTCTATTGATTGTAAAAACTATAGAAGAAAATAAAATTAAAGTAACGTAGAGGCATAAATAGAATATAAATATATTTATATACAGAAATCTCTAGCTTTAACTATAGTTGCATATATTTCCTAAGTATAATTTAACGGGGTTAGTTTAAAAATACATGTTAATATCTATGTTAATATCTATAATAGCAGTAATTATTTGGTTCTTTTTTAACTATTAGAACAATTGATTTTAACATTAAATGTTTTAGTTTTAAATATTTAATGTTAAAAAACTCATTTAGATTAAGTGAGGGTTTTTACATATAACTAGATACCACAACAATTGTAGAACCATAACAAATCGGCGTTGAGTTCTGCTACTCAACACGTAATGCCTCCAGCATTTGGCAGGATATGGCGAACGGAGTGTCTCAGTACTAGGTTCCCTCTGCCTACCCTGATGTGTGCGGGATACAGCGTGAAGATGATTTATTTATTTATTTTTACAATAATGTATTCTGATCAAAGCTACCGATTTTCTTTGCTACCATAGAAGTTACTTACCAAATTAACACCACACTCTCATTCCATCCATATATATAACTTTATGTTAATCATGTTAATAAAAGTAAAACGAAGTTTGTGTTTAATTACTCAACGTTTTCTATTAGCATATTGATATTTTACAGGTAACGGCGTGTACTTGTTGTTACTGGTATTATATATAAAAAAAGAAAAACAGTCCGTCAGTGAGGCCAGTCAAGGGAACAAAATGTGTATGTAAACGTGGCAGGTTGTAAGTTCGATTTCCTCTTAGGGAAATGAAATTTTTAAAAAAAAATATTTCTTCACTCTGGGCTCGAGGCAAAGCGCGGCGTTGGGTTTCGCCGCTACACTTAATAAATGGTGATTTAAATTTTTTGGGAGGTTTTTTGTCTTATTCTTTTAGAACTGAGCCCACCAGTACCGCGGAGGCACAAATGTGTGACTGTAACTGTTTGTAGGTTTGATCCCCACTCGAGTAAATGAAATATTTATTGAAATTCATATTTTAACTTCTTTTCTCTGATGACGAAGTAAATCGCAGCGTTGAGTTCCATCACTCAACACGCAATGCCTTCAGAATTCTCCGGAAAATCGGAAATATAGTGACTTAACACTAGGTTCCCTCTGCCTATCCTGCTGTGTGCGGGATACAGCGTGATGCTAAAAAAAAGAAGAAAAGAAATATGTTTTTTAAGATTCAATTATATTAAAAGTAAGTAGAAATAAAATGCAGGCGTGTTTTAAGCTTTCAGCGTTGGATCAGCAAAGGTGTCAGACGGGAACTTGGCTCGATGGTAATGTTACTAGATGTCCGGATTTCAGAGTTTTTTTTTAAAAGGATTCACTGCACACTCTTGGTGAATTCGATGCTTTTTAAAATATATGTGTGCAATAAAAGGATAGTATTCGAAAACAATTTCAATACTGCTGCTGCTGCTGCGAAATCAATACTTTAAATAGAGTACCTATTCTGAATTTACTAGTTTTGGAGTTTAGTGTATTGGTGCAATATAGACGAAAATGGAAATTAAATTTGGAAAAAAACTATTGGAGGCTTTTAGAAATTGATATATATTTTTTTTTACTTAAATATTAAATATATATACGTATATATATAATATTTAAGAAATAAATTATCTATATATATAAAAGGACTTGTACCTGACTGACTGAGGTAAGACGCACGCACGCACAGCCGTAACCGCTGTGCGTAGATACGTGAAATTTGGACAGATGTTTATTTTCATAATCTGGATATCCACTAAGAAGGAATTTTCAGAAATTTTAACCCTAAAGGGATGAAATAGGGGTTGAAAGTTTGTATGGAAAAAAATTTAAATCGGCACCGATTTTTATAAAATTTGAAATTCAGACTTAAAAATATTTCATTGAACACGTGTTTCATGGTTTTTTAGAATTCACCCCCTAAGGTTTCAAATAAGGGGTTGAAAGTTTATATGGAAAAATCTTTAAATCACCACCGATTTTTATAAAAATTTTAATTCAGACTGTTAAAAATATTTTATATACACACACACACATATATATATATATATATATATATATATATATATATATATATATATATACACAGATAAATTGTAAGTCAAATTGTTAGTCTGACAAATCACAATTGACCCCTAACGACTTTAATTTTACCTGTGTAAAAGTAAACAGTACAAGGACAGAGGGAGCCTAGTGTTAAAGATGACAATTTTAATAAAAAAATTTAAATATTTCATTTCCTCGAGCAGAAGCCGAACCCACAACCTATGGAATTTACAGTCACACGCCGCTGCGCCACGACTGGACTCAGTATTAGTTAAGTGTTAATAATATAGCACCTACATTTAGCCAGCACTTCACGATTAGTTGTACGGGCATTATACTCGTATTATTAATATGAAAGACAGCAACTTCATTTACTTAATGTATGCTGGCATTTTGTTGAATACTGAGGTTTTTTTTTCATATAAAATTGAAAGCCACTTGGTGGTTTTTTAATTAAGTACTAGTATGAAGTGAGTAGAAATAAGATTTTTTTAGAATAAAATATAAAATAATTCCGGAACGTATTAGGGAAAGTAGTGAAATACGAATATCGTTGAACTATAGTTTGTTATATATCTCTTTGCGTACTTTTAATAGTATAAGAAATGTAAGAAGGTATAAGAATCTATATAATAAAAATAAATTCGAAAAGTAAATTAAATCTATTAGAACAACAACAGTCCTGCACTGTTGTTAAAAAAACTAAATACATTTCCTTTGAACTTATTTAAGGCAGAAAACTAAATGTGGCCTTACTCGCAAAATTAGGGGAATTCGTGATTATATTTCATACGTATGATGTAGGGCTCGGCTGTGTAGACTTGATGTTGTAATTTTTAACACCCTCGATTTTCAAGTATATATACTTCTTATACAAATAGTACAGAAAATTAACTCGTAAATTATAGTAAATAATGCAAAACAGAATTTACTCTGCTTTTAAGATATTTATTAATTTAAAATGCTATAACTGTTTGTGGATAAGAAATTTATAAATGAATACTAACACATATAATAACCAACTAATCGTATTTATTATGTAGTTTGGCATTGCCTTATTTTTGATAGGGTATTTTTTGTTATCTCAACGTCTTTTAATTTAAATGAATGTTATAATCAATTTTACATAATTATTGATATCGGTGCAAGTTTTAATGTAAACACTTAGTTCAACAAAATATTAATTAACAAACGCAATTAACATAAGTATATATCTAAATGATATATAGAGAATTGTATAAATTAAGGGCTCAAGAAACGAATTTATCTTTTTCTACCATCAGCATACTAATGCTAGCAGCCCTCTATCCTCCCAAAGGCCTCCGCATCAATAAAATTAACATTGTAATCCACTTTGCTTTAGTAAAAAATTACACGTAAAACGTGTTTTTCATTTCACAGATTTTTCCTCTAAGATTTTGCTCAATATTTTTTTTTGCGTTTCTACCTTCCCTATTTTGCACGGTTGGAAAGATTTCAAATAAACTGTTAATGGTGTTATGACAGACATACTATATTTCACATAGAAATAGGAGATAATTTAACATATTATATGCTCTATTCCGCATGTAGGAAGGTCACAAGGACAGAGGCAACCTAGTGCTAAGACACTCCGTTCCGAATACAAACTCTTTGCCGAATTTTCGGAACATTGCGTATTGAGTGGCGGAACTCAACGCCACGCTTTATCTTGTTACCGGATTGAGCAAATAAAAATATTAAATATTCAATTACCACGAGTGGAAATCGAATCCACAATCGTCGAGCCCATAGTCATATGCTGTGCCACTGCGCTACGACGGCTTTTCTATTCTAAAATTATCTGTGAAATATATATTTTTATCTATAAACCATAAATCCTTGTAAATTATTATATAGAAAATGCAATTTCAAAACAGATACGGACCGCCGCTATTGTTTCGGCATCCGTCTGTATTAATTATGCATAAGGTTTTAATTAGAGGGGACGATTGCAATCTGTCGGACATTTTCAAACCTATTGAATAATTTAACATTATTTTCCAAGTACGTACATTGTATAATGAAATTACTTTTTACAGTTAGTGTGTACCCAGTGGACTTTGAATAAAAATATTCTGTTACTAAACATAATAAATAAATTTTCTTAATAGTTTCTAAGCGTGCTATAAGTTATAGATATTGACGAGCAATGAAAATATACCTACGACTTATTAATTTTGGTTGCGTTATTATTACAAAAAAGTGTTGCTACTATTTGTACTTATTTGCGATAAAATAATAAGGAGGCCGATTGCCCACGAGATGGACCGACTTGTTGCATTGACTGTTCCATTAACCAATGCACACGCACTACTGAACCTGGGAACAGATGTAGAAATCTTGCAATCTCGCCTTTAAATGGAAAAGACACCGACAGGAGTGTACAGCCAAGAAGAAGAAGAAGAATGAGGTTAAAAGTAGAAGATATTTCTAGTTCAATATTTAAAATAGTATAGCAATGTATTCTTATAATATAGTTTATTTATATACAATAAAACATATGATAAATGTAGTATATATGTAATAATTACTAGCAACTTAATTTTTCAAGGTCGCAGTGGCGTTGTGGGTTCGGTATCCACTCGGGGAAATAAAATGTTTAATATTTTCAGGCATAGCACGGTGTTAAATTCCGTTACTCCTCACGCAATACCTCAGAAATCACCGTAAAGTAGAGAACGAAAGTGTTTTAATGGGAAGGGAGTCTCCTAATACTAGGTACCCAGATTCCTTCTGACTACTGCTATGTGCGTGGTACACCATAAAGCTTAAAATGTTTATCTTTTAAATCGAACCCTCCTAGTCTGCACCGTCCCAGCCTGAAATATGACAGGAGACGTAAGATCTAATGTCAAATGCAATAATGCAGAAAGTTCCTAATGAGTTTCACCTCGGTTGAGGCCACAAATTGGATTATAATGTTAATATCATGATTCGCGGGCCTGGTGGCTCTGCGGGGAACAATTTTGGTACTTTTTAGGGAACGGGAACTGTGAACGTCTATTATTCTCGTTTCAATAAGAAATAAATTACGATTTCTTATTACGTTTTTCATTATATTCAAATATTCAACAGAGTTCAATTTGGTGGAGCGTATTAGCAGATTTTAATGAATATTTTGACACAAATATTGAGTTTATTGTGGGTTGCAAAATAGTAATTTCACATATTTTTTATGATTATATTATTATTATTTATCTTAATACTAGTCACAAGTAAGCCACAAAATTACACAAACATAAAATGGATACAATTTCCCGATCACAACAAGGAAGTTAATCAGCTTCACGCTGCATCCCGATTATAGCAGGGTAGACAGAGAACCGATAGAGGAACCTAATGTTAAGACGCTCCATTTTGTTGAGGCGTTACGTGTTGAGTGGTGGAACTCAACGTCGGCCTTTTGCCAACAATAAAGTATAAATAAAACGACAATAAAGTATAAATAAAACGACAATATACCTAATTTACATAGCCCAGTTACATACTTTTTCAACAATAATGATTTGTCTTGTGAAAGAAGAATTAAAAGCGACACAACAAGCAATTTATTTCAGCAAAGTTTTTGGTGAGATTTTATCAACTTTTCGATGCTGTATAAAGTTTTTCAGTCGGTACCTAAACTTAATAACTTTATTGCCCGGATACCATGCAGTTCATGTTTTTAATTTGTAAATGGAGCCTGTGCTCTTGATGTTTATTTACTGAATTTTTACAGCAGTTAAAGCTAAATGCTGCGAACACAAATTAAAATCGACTAAATTTAAACACGTTAAAAAAATCCATGTTTTGCTTCTATTTTAAAAGTAAAATTGAATGAGTACCCTACATACAAACGAAAAAAAATTTTTGCATAGAAAACACCTAACGTAAAATGGCAACATAATATTATTCTAAGGGAAAATGCTTTACAAAATCGATTCAGTGGTGATTTTTTTTGCAAATTTCCTTAAAGCTACTGAAAGATTCATGAAGGCTTTACGATGAAAAATAAATGTAAGGACTTTTAATTTTATCTAAGCCGAGAAAAAAAATCACAAAAATATAATTTAATTGACCCCAGCGAACCCTTTTCGGTCTAAAGGGAAATGTTCCATAATTGCTGGATGATTTAATTTTTATCGACAAAGTATAAGCAACAGCTTTTTTGATGTTCTGCTATTATTGTGCTGGTGTCGCTGGCAGAGAGATATTTTAAAATTTTATTTTACATATTCAAAATATAAAAACGTGGATTTATAAAATGACAGCAAAGATAAGCTCTCATGTCAAGTGCCATACGTACAAACGTACACTGAAAATGGTCGCTCCAATGTTTTAGGATTCGTCGTTAAATAAATGCATTGTTTTTTTAATAAATAAATATTTTTTTAATATTATTTTGAAATAGTTTAATTTAGAATTGAATTAATGGAAAAGAAGCTATACTATTATAATATAGTGGAAGAGTTTGTTTGTTTAAACGCCATACATCTATGCCCTATATATTTATAAGGCAACTTATTAGTCACGATAATGCATTTCTTGACGGAAAATAATTGAAAATTGCAGGGATATTGCCTTTTTTTTTTTTGACATGGATATTGAAATTGAAAGATTGAAAGTCATTTCATCATCAAGAAAATTTTAAGAAAATAAGTTTCGACTTTTATAGCATGTAATTTAGACGTACACTTTTCAAGAAAATCTAAAATTAAAATAAAAAATAAAAAAAATAAAATTCAAATCTCTGATTACCGCCGCAAGCCTAGGTCAGGTGCCCTTGCCACCAATGATATTCTCTCAAGCAGTCACGCAATGCTTGCACTTTCTCAGAATTATGAAAACAAATTTTTCATGATTGACTTTATCAATTTCGCTCGTTTGCCTTGTCCTTTTCCACAAAAAAAAAATCTGCTAGCAAATGCACCATAATAAAAGTATTATAGATGGTATGTGGGCGTAGCCGCGATCGGGACGCTGCTTTGAAATACAACTAAAGAAAATATTTTTTAGTGTAATAAATACTAATAAGAATAGCATTACAAATCACAAAATCCATATTCTTTACAATTTCCATCATATTTTGATAAAACATTTATAATATTATAGCCTTAATATTATAAATGTTTTCAGTTAATTCATCATCATGCTTCAATAAATTCTTATTCGGAAAGTTCATTACGTGAATACGTGTCTTATAAGATTACGACGACGGCGACGGCGACGGCAGGGTTAAACTGACGAGTAACGACCTTGATTTTACTTCCCCGGCTCACGTAATTGGTTGCCTTCCCTACTTGAACTCGTTTGTGGAATATGGCTACAAAATTATATATATAGTAATTTTTGTTCTTCATTTTATTTTATGTTAATTATATTATAATGTGTTAAAAGTATTATTTTATATTTAGATTGTTGTTATATATTTTATTTTTATATTTTAGACACTTGTCGACGACTTGCCGTCGAGGCTCGTTATTTTAATTATTATTATTGCGCGCGTAGCTTTGATTTCCGTCACGCAATTTCCAATTAGTTGAAAACTAGGCGAAAAATTAGGAACATAATGTCTTAAAATTAGGTTCCTTCTAACTGTTCTGCTATAGAAGAAAGTGAAATTGAAAATAAAGTGTATTCACCTGCGTATGGGATACATATAAAAATAACACTGTTCATTTTCATATTAGAACTATTTCATATAATAATACAATCGTCTAATCGTCTTCGAATTGAATTGAACCCACAACCATCACCCACCGCCAAATATCAACCAAAAACATCATCCCCATAATTTATCGAGTAATTTCAAAATATACAGCGTGTTCATTATTAACGTTCCCAACTTCCAAGTTCACACATGTTGGCCGTTAGCTGGCAGAAAGCGGAAACAGCCACGTGACAACGAAATTCCATCAGCATTATGCTATAATAAGTCAACGCGAAAATTTGCGGTGCCTCGAGCCGCTTTTCATTAAGTGCGAATTGCTGGTAGAATAAACTTCTATGTTACACTGTGTTATCGAGCGGTGTAGGAGAGCGTACATAGTAAACGTGATGCATATTATTAACATGTTGGTAACGCAGTGGTGAAATGGCACACAGTGGACTTTAAATGTATTTTTACTTGTAATATAGTATAATGAATATTGTATGTAATAATATAATTAATAGTTTTGAGAAGCAAAACTAGGCAGTTTTTGTTATAAAATAATTGTCAATACAGGTTAATATGAATATTGTTTTAGATTTAGAGGTGAAATTTTAACGATTTAACGTAAAAATACCATAAAATGACATAAGATTATTAAGAAAACGAATGAAAAATGACCGTCACTAGATTATAACCAAGAAAGCCTTCAAGAGTCACGGGTTCCAGTCCCGCTACGTTCAAAAAGTACGCCAAATAAATAACCTATAACATAGTGATTGTGTCTTCCAATATCAGCCGATTGTTTGACCGTAGTCAAATCCAATAAAACATGCCCCGCATCCACTCCACGACTCTCGACTTTGTCGCAATCCTGGAGTGATATCAATTTGCATGCACTCATCTCGAGTACCTTTCGAGTGTTGTCCCTTTGTTACGTCGTTTTTGCCTCTTGCCTCATTTTGTTGTATTATTGGATCATGAATATAAACCGAAACGAAAGTCTTTTGTTAGATTTGGTTGAATTTTGAATATAATTTCTGGTGTTTTTTTTGTAACTGATTCTTGTTAGAAGTAAACATTTTTGCTATTGCACTGACCGATCGATTTCTTTCAATCGATAATTTTTGTTCATAAAGAAGCTAGTATTCTTTTTAATTTTTTATTGAAATTCCTATTTTTATAAAGTTGCTATAGGTAAAATAAAACTGATGGTCTTCAATTTTTTATATATTTTTGGGGTCGCGGACACCCCGCACGCCTATTCAAACGTAATAGCTAATGAATGCAATAGCAACAAAATATTAAACGACGATATAATATAATTATGAATGTCATTAAAAAAAATACGAACCCATTTATTAGGTGCTGAAAATTATTTGTAAAGAATTTCACATACTGACATCAAGCGAGCTTTGCATTAATTGAACCGAGGATCGCGTCAAAACACGCGCCCCGGCGATATGAACATTTGTGGCCCGTCATTATTACAAATAACAATATAGGTTTATACATCGTATGTATATAAGGAGATATGATATTGTGTATGTTTATTTGTTAGTGTATATTATTTATCCATTTGATTCAATATGGCCAGAGGTGCAGTGGAAAAGTTTCCATTTTCTTCTTCTTGACTTGAAGTAATATGGGGTTGTCGTGGTGCAGGGGCATAAATTTTCGACCGGTAATCGTTACGGTTATGAGTTCTATTCCCACTCGAAGGAATGAACGATGCTAATCAACAAACAATGCCTCAAAACTTCGGAATTCGCAAAGTGCGGAACGAAAGTGTCCAAAATTCACTAGGTTTTTAGTGTAGTTCTTTTCTAATAATTGAAGTAATAAAGAACCTAGTGCCACTTACCATCCGACTTCGTTTTAAACATTTTCAAGTTTCACTGTATGTGTTTTAAATGATTTGTTACTTGTTCTAGCGGCATTTATTCCATTATATTAATCTCATTAAGGTTCGAGTTGAGAAATTCGGTGAGCTTATAATATAATATGTAGAGAACTAAAATAATAACCATTTACCATTTACCGTACATGCATATAAGTATTTTGCATTTCGATATGGTCATGCGCTTTCTTTTCTCTCTACTCTAAACTCTCGCCTACTGTCTTCTCTTCTTAAGAACTTATAATTTGTTTTAAAACAGTATATTTATCTGTATAATGATGTTTGTAGCCTGTCTCGTACATAGCAATTAGGAGGAACTGGGAATCTAGTGTAAAACACTGAGCTCCAATTTTCCACTTTCCGTCGAATTCTGGAGAAATTCTCCAGGCCGTGTATAGTGACGGTACTCAACGCCGGGATATTCCATAATATATTATAATATCATATTTAATAGTTATTTTTCATACATAATAGAAGATTATAATAGTGAAGTTAATTTGCTATGCAAAGTATGTCAGATATTCACATCAGGCTAGTACTGCGTTAATCGGAGCGAACATTGCGACCAAACATGCGGCGCTGTGGAATACCACGTGCATTTAGACTTATTGCAGAGAAATATTTCATCAATTTTCATCTTTATTATATTTATTTATATTAATAATATTTTATTATTTATATTTTAAAAGGAAAAATATTTTAAATATACAAAATATAATAAAAACTTTATTAATATCGTGTCATTATTAATTAGAAGCTGTTGAGTAATTGTGATATTATTAAAACGTTGATAAATTATATTTTATCTGTTTTAATAAAATTAAATATTATGTACAATTTATTGTGTTTGAAGATTTGCAGTGGTCGGAAATACTAAATGTGACTGAATAATATTTAGAACATATAATTTTTATTCATCATAACCATGCATTGGAAAAGAATGAGTGTTAGACATAGCTCTCTTCTGAGAATCTCCATAATAACGATCGGATCCTTCTCTGCCTCCATCCAGCGGCTACCCGTGATCTTAGCCGGAGTCCATTTGGTCCCTACGACCTGGGACCAGGTCTACGCAACTTCTATTCATGTTGTAGAGGAAAAAATACAGGTAAAGGTAAAGTTAAAATAAACTTTAAAAATATAAGTTTTGATTATTGATACACGATTTTTTATATTACTTAGTAGCTAAATTAGTATATTACAGTGAAGTATTATATTAAAATGTATCTCTTTTGTGAAACAAATTAAAAAGAAATCAAACTAAGGATACGCACTAACCTTTATATTATATTAATAAATCATACTTTACTTTGCTTAATTACAAATAATAACTAAACTAAAGATGTAAAAGGCTACAGAAAAAATATCCTATAAAAAAAATTATTACTCGAAGTAATTACTCAAGCATCCTACAAAGTATATTATAAGGCCCGGTTTCCACCGCGAGCGGAGCGGGCCCATTAAGGACTACGTTGAACTCGCAGGAATAAACTGCGTACTTATTCCATTTCCATCAATAAATACTCAGGGGAAAGGACCGAGCGANGCTGTATCCCGCACACAGCAGGGTAGGCAGAGGGAACCTAGTGTTAAGACACTCCGTTCCCCACTTTCTGCCGAATTCTGGAGGCATTGCGTGTTGAGTGGCAGAACTCAACGCCGCGCTTAACCTCGACACCAGAGCGAAGAAATAGAAATATAAATTTAAGTAAATATTTCATCTCCTCGAGTGGGAATCGAACCCACAACCAGTCGATTTTACAGTCACACCTCGTGCCGCTACGCCACGACTGGCCTCAAATACAGGTAAAGGTAAAATTAAAACAAAATTTTAAAAATATAAGTTTTGATTATTGATACACGATTTTTTATATTACTTATTAGCTAAATTACAGTGAAGTATTAAAATTTATCTCTTTTGCGAAACAAATTAAAAAGAAATCAAACTAAGGATACGCACTAACCTTTATATTATATTAATAAATCATACTTCACTTTGCTTAATTAGAAATAATAACTAAACTAAAGATGTAAAAGGCTACAGAAAAATATCCTATAAAAAAAATTATTACTCGAAGTAATCACTCAAGCATCCTACAAAGTATATTATAAGGCCCGGTTTCCACCGCGAGCGAAGCGGGCCCATTAAGGACTACGTTGAACTCGCAGGAATAAACTGCGTACTTATATTTCCATCAATAAATACTCGAGGGAAAGGACCGAGCGAGCAGAGAGAGTTGGAAATAACCCGCTTTTTCTAGGGAACGAAGCGAAGTAATTACAAAATATAAGTAAAATTCCTCGTTGATGGAAATCAAAATTTATTTTATTTAAACGAAATCCGTTCTGCATAAGTATTACACGCTCGTTTCTCTTTTGCGGTGGAGGCCGGGCTTTAGAGAAACAATATCACCACGCATTTTCCAGCCAATAGTCATTTTAACAACACGCTACAAGTACTTAATAGAGCGCAATCTCTCTACACAATGGCTATTCTATAAATCTTTCTCTCAACGCCGTTTCTCTTGTAAATATTATAATATGTAGAGATGGTAGCTAGCTAGCTGTATTCCGCACACAGGAGAGTAGGCGGAGGGAACCTAGTGCTAAGACACTCCGTTCCGTTAATCTTGATTGGTATAAAATACTATAGGTATATATTATAGGTAGGAGGAGGTTTGAGGCCTATAACGCGATAGTTCGTGATTTCTTTTCCCGCTCAAAGAAATTAAATAATTTTATATTTATATTTACCGGGCTTTATCTCATTACCAAAGCAAGAGTTTTGGTAATGAGATAAAGCCCGGTATTGAGTTCCGCCACTCCACACGCACCTCTAGAATTCGGCTTAATTGGCGGAAGTGTCTTAATGAGAATGAAGTGTGTTAATGCTAGGTTCCCAGGTTCCCCCTGCCTACTCTGCGAGATATAACGTAAAGCAATATATAATTGTAAATGATATATAAATCATTATTGTAAATAGTACACACATTTTTTTTTCAGCTTCACGCTGTATCCCGCAGACAGCAATGTACATGTAGACAGTTCGTTCCCCAATACATAGATAATTTATGAAAATATTTGTATGATACAAAAATTATTAGAAAAATAGCAAAATTCGAATCTCGACCTTTTGCAATCGATCCAAGTACTATTGAATAGAGCACGTTTTTAATATAATACATTACTTCATTTGTTACAATTTTTGTAACATGTTATAATATGTAGAAAATAGGATTTATTAAGGCTTAATTATCTTAAAATATTGCAGTGAATCATAAGAAATATAAATTAATTATTTTGTAATATTTAAAACAGTTTTTGACACACATTTGGAATTAAAAAACTACTTATATCACATACCTAATATCTTAATGCAACAAAAATATATTTTAAGGCTACGAAAGCAACATCACGTTAATAAACTAATATCACATAGAATTTGAGAAATTCCCGTTCCCGTAACTCGTATTCATCAGCGTCGGTCCCCTGCAAGGAATGCAATCTGTGGTGGAATGTTCCTAGTGAAATTAAATTTTAACCATCCGTGTGCACTGTGCCGTGACGAGATCTGCACCAACAGGTGAGCTTCTAAGATATTTCGACTGAAATCACAACAAAAAGTTTATACGATATTTTCTTTGTAATTAAATTTTTTGGTTGTTTATTAAAATAGTGTGTTCAAAATGTTTATTTTATATAATATTTTTGTTAAATTGTTGGGAAAATTATGGTGTGTTACAGCAGCGTAGGCAGAGAGAACCTAGTGTTAAGACACTCCGTTCCTTACGTACCGTTCAATTTTCGAGACAATGAGTGTTGAGAGGAAAAACATAATGTTAGACTTTGTATTGTTACTGAAGCGAGGAAATGAATTCCCCTGAACATTTGACTAAGAACCTTTAATCGTCGGGTTCTTAGTCAAATGTTTGTCATGATATCCTCACGAAAACGTTGTATTAAATATTTTTTTGCAGAATAACGAGAAGCTGTATAATAAAATACTATAACTATTTAATAAGTTTCTTTATTTTCACGATTATTACCATTTTAAATGAAACTATTTAAACGGATTAATCGCGTATATTAAGTATCATACATTTTCGCAAACCCTATTAATCCGGTTAAATAGTTTCATTTAAAAACTATAATATAACTATTTATTAAACTTATAATAAACTGTCACATTCCACAAGCTTTACTTATTTTGGCACAAAATATTTAATAAAAAATAAATAATTATAAAATCAGCTTCACGCTGTATCCCGCACACAGCAGGGTAGGCAAAGGGAATCTAGTGTTAAGACACACCGGTCCTCACTTTCCGCCGAGTTCTGGGGGCATTGCGTGTTGAGTGGCGGAACTCAACGCCACGCTTTGCCTCGACACCAGAGCGAAGAAATGAAAATATAAATGAAAGTAAATATTTCATTTCCTCGAGTGGGGATCGAACCCACAACCAATCTAATTTACATTCGCACTTTGTGCCCCTGCGCCACGACTAGCCTCATAAAATAATTTAAATAATATATTACTTATTTATACATCCATCTACTAACGTTACAAACTCAATAACGTCACAAATTGAAACTTTACTTTTAAGTCGCCATTAACATTAAAGTCTCAGTTAGCGTTCTACTTTGATAGCAAAATACATTCATTAAACCACTCCAGCGTTATTAAGGATGATTATAAACGGAAGAAGTCCGGGCCCAGGGTGGTGGAGTCAACCAAGCCGGCGGCGGCCGATTCGTTTCCCCTATTAGCAATTCAAAAATCCACTTCATCGTATCGCATTTCCACCACATCCATCTATTATATCTCTTTCTTTCACCTAAAACTGATATCTCTCTGTTGCACTCGTTTCGTATATTTTATAGACACTTTCTTGCGTCCACGCGAAGAGATTCAGACAGACATCAGTCCTGAAGTTTATTTCGAAAGGATTAGCTATAAATAGTTCTTGCTCATTACATTTTCATGAGAGCTCTGTGTAACTCAGGATTTATGTTGAGAAAAGTTTGAGTTTACTGAATAAAAGATATTAAAACATAGTTTTATTTGCTGGTTATGTTGGCAAGTGGCCAAACGACTTGTGTTTCTGCTCCATTTGTACATACATATATATAATACATACATACGTGCAATTGTTAAATGTGTTCTGCAAAAACAGTTATTTAATAGTTTAGCTAATCTAGAAATAACGAGGGACGGAGCGCAATATGTAAGCGGTAATGTCTAAAGAATAATCAACTGGCTTGAAATTTTGTTGAAAGTTAAAGCAATTCAAATATAAGAGCATTTATGCATCGCTTTTGTTGTATTTGGTAAGAAGTGAGAATTTTCAACACAAATAATAGAAATAATACGAAGATTGTATTTTTTTAAATTATATTACAGAAAAAGCCATCACAAACTTATATTTGTAGTTTATTTCATATAAAATGAGTGCAAACGGGTGTATGCAATATGTGGATATGGATATCCCATTGACCTACAACTTTGAAATTTGGGAAAAAATATAAATATTAAAATGTATATAAAAAAACTGTTTTTTTTTTTAATAATTATTACGTCAGTCATTTATAAATTATCAACTTATTTCCCTAATTTACACTAATAATAATTATGTAGAAAAACATCATCATCAAACATTTTCCACTTGC
Organism: Heliconius hermathena; assembly: GCA_013403705.1. NCBI lineage: Eukaryota > Metazoa > Arthropoda > Insecta > Lepidoptera > Nymphalidae > Heliconius > Heliconius hermathena. The sequence continues at coordinate 548,184 of JAAIXJ010001784.1, read as the reverse complement.
ATAAACTGAAAAAAAAATTAACTTCACGCGCACAGCAGGGTAGGCAAAGGGAACCTAATGTTAAGACACTCCGATCCCCACTTTCAGCCGAATTTTAGAGGCTTTGTGTGGTGAGACACCAGAGCGAAGAAATGAAAATATAAATTTAAATAAATATTTCATTTCGTCGAGTGGAGATCGAACTCACAACCGTTGCGTTACAGTGACACCGTTGCGTCCCTGTACCTCTAAGCATAAATTGAAACGCCATAAATATTAGGAAAAAAATATGATCCGTGATGTATTACGTTGGGAACATATAGTAGGAAGTCAAGCAGACACCTCCGAAAGGATATAACGAAAAATCATATCCGGTAACAGAACAATTTCTGTTTGAAAATGTTTATTAACATATATTCTCGTGTCGTCAGTTAGTTATATCAACATCGATAGCGAAACAATATAAGGCTCAGACGATAACGCACTAACCCCGCCCCGGGCCTTGTAAAGAGTTTGCCCAAATTTGCTATATAAAATTAGGCTTATATAGTGTGGAATAACACTTTAAAAATGTTTAAAAATATTTTTCTTTCCTAAATGTGGAATAACACCTCAAAAATGTTTAAAAATAGGCTTATCTTTTTTATTTATGGTAGTAGGTATGGCTTTAATCCTACGTGCTTACGTGTACAGATTGATACAATCAATCATGAATAACTTATTTTCATAATTCAGAGAAAGTACAAGAACTACGTGGCTGCTTGAAAGAATGACATCGGCGTCCCCTAAGCTTGTGAACCTAGGCTTGCGGCTGTAAAACGAGCGTTGAATTATTTTACATTTTCTCGAAAATTATACGTTCAAAATGAAATGCTATAAATGTAAAATTTCCTTGATGATGATTTCCTTTCGTTCGTTAATTTGAATATCCAGGTCAAATAAAAATCGTTAAAATAATACTTTGCAATTTTCAATTATTTTTTGTCAAAAATGCCTTATTATGACTTATATGGTGTCGCGGATTTTTTTTAGAACTAATTAAGTAGAATATTTTTTTCATTAGCAATTAGACGGCGTTCATTATTATTGTAATTTTGTTATTTAAGGCTAACTAAGTCTTACATCGTAATGTTATAAAGCCTATAGCACGCCTGATGACTGAAGATTTTATACAAAACAAAAAAGTAAATCCAATCAGTTGATTAAGAGATTTTAGTGTTTAAACAAACAAATAAACTCTTCCGCTTTATTATATTAATATAGATAAATAGGTTAAGGTCAATCGTGGCATAGGACCGAAAGTGTGAATGTAAACGCGATAAGTTGTAGTTTTAATACCGACTCAAGAAAACGAAATATTTAATATTTTAATTTCCTTGCTCTAGTACAAAGTCAAGGCCTAGAGAATTCAGTAGAAGGTGAGGAATGAAAGTGTCTTAATACTAGATTCTCAAGTTCCTTCTGCCTATCTTGCTATGCACAGTATCCAACGTAAATCTAAAAAAATAATTATTCTGAAACCAATATGAAAGAAAAATATTCTAGAGAATATACTTCTAGATTAAGCAAAATTTTACTACGAAACTGTCACTTTTTCCGTAATAATTCTAAATATTATAACTCGAGGAGACATCCCACACCAACTGTCGCATTAAATCGAAAATAATTAAGTATTATTTTAGTTTAATTATAGATTCCAAGTACATTTAAGCTCAAATCTCCAGACGCAATAACAACGGCCTTAATACGAATAATTCTCTCATTAACGATCCACACGCGGGAATTTCTTCGAGAGAGGTGAATTAAAAGCGTTCTAAGTGCCATTACACAACCAAGGTATTTTATATTATTATTTTAATTAAATTATTTTGTCTTAATGCTTTAAACTTAATTCTAATATTTGAAGTTTTGAATGTTTATTAAGAATGTTGTTTGGTAATTCCTCTTTATTGAAATTGAATGAAAACATATTAATGTATTTTATTAGTAGTAGGCCAGTTGTGGCGCAGCGGCACGAGGTGTGACTGTAAAACCGACTGGTTGTGGGTTCGATCCCCACTCGAAGAGGTGAAATATTTACATAAATTTATATTTCCATTTATTCGCTCTGGTGTCGAGGCAAAGCGCGGCGTTGAGTTCTGCCACTCAACTTCCAGAATTCGGCAGAAAGTGGGGAACGGAGTGTCTTAACACTAGGTTCCCTCTGCCTACCCTGCTGTGAGCAGGATACAGCGTGAAGCTGATTTAATTTCATTTCATTTATTAGTAGTACAATTATGATGCTTTAATTGCATTAGAAACAACAATCTTAGGATCATAGATTACGTTCTTTAGTTAGTTACTTAAGCACTCATATTATCAAATCACTAGAAAGTGAAAAACGCGTTGATTTCACAAAATTCTCGGCATATTGATGACAACAACAAAGTTGAAGTGAATTTTTATGCTCAAGTTATTAAAATTTGGAAAATAAGTTTTATACTCGATGATGAAGCAGAAACACCCCTAGGTAACTCTTGACCCAAATCATCCATAATGGACAGCACTGTTAAACACCAGCTTCTAATAACTTTACATACAATCAAATTAATTAATCACGAGAAACGACTTGGAGGCGAGTTAAAAAACTCGCTGTGGAACTTGTAGACGAAGTTTTAAGGAGAAGCTAACGAGGAAAGGGACCGTGGATGAGAGACGAAAGTTCAGTTCAGATCCAGTGCGATGCGAGCGCACCAGATAAGAATGGCTGGAATTTAAAACTCGATTAGAATTTGAATTACTTTGACGTGATTATTAAAATATTTTATAGAATTATTCTAAGGATTGCTTATATAAATAAGCGGAATAAAGTGCAAATTAATTAACGGAGGCCAGCCACAAGCGTGTAAACGTGAATGTAAACGCGACAGGTTGTGGGTTCGACTCCCACTCGAGGAAATGAAATTTTTGCTATTTTAATTTCCTTGTCTAAGCGCGGCGTTGAGTTCTGCCACTCAACACGCAATGCTTCCAGAATTCGGCAGAAAGTGGGGAACAGAGTGTCTTAACACTAGGTTCCCTCTATCTACCCTGCTGTGTGCGGGATACAGCGTGAAGCTGATTTATTTTATTTAATTTCCTTGTTTTAGTAAAGAAGATAAGCGCGGTGTTGGGTTCCGCTATTCAACTCGCATCGCCCTCAGCTTAAAGCTACAAAAAGAAAGTACAATTCAATATAATTTTACAAAGTTTTAATATACATACATAAGTTATATAGATTAAACATCTGACTAAAAGAACGTATGAAATAGATATAGAAAAAAGATATTTGTTTTTTACTGCGGGTATAAGGAAAATAGGGTAAAGTTTTTCCTCCTTCTTTCTGTAACGAAATGTGTGACTGATGTGAGAGGGGAATAACAGTTTATTGCAACGTTTGGCATGTTAGTTATTTTATAACGAATTACTAAACGGGAGCATCCTCTATAATAACATAGATATAAATATGTAGGTATTTATGTTATATACTTTTGCAACCTACAATAAAAGAAAAGTCTACCGCGTTTTTGAGTGTCTTTTTAGATAAATTGATTTTTTTTATAATATGTTAAAATTAATTGAATTTTTCGAAAATTGATTCGAAAAAAAAATATTGAAAGACATATTTCAAATAAACCTGACGAGCAAAAAAAAGAAGCGTAAATAAATTTATTTATTTCAATTGTACAAATATAAATAAGAACTATTGAAAATTTTCGTGATAAAATCGTAAATCAAATTACTTAATCTAGTACTAAACTTATAAAAATATGAATATTATTGTATCATTATTATTTATGAATCATTACACAACAAAGAATCGATTACTATGAAAAGGCATATAACAACAATGTTTTCAAACTGACAATTTTCCATCAATTCTCATATTACCATAAAAGAAGGTGAAATAAGAGACGCACTTTGCATTTAAAGCGATAGTACAAGACGGTTTTGCTATAGATGGCCTGCGTTACCTTAACGTTACCGTAAAATCTTATAAACCATAAACCGTCGAGTGACAGAAGTCGGTTTTCTTTACGACCTATAAAATAAATCGAATAATCTAAATAAAGTGACCACGACTGTTTCAAGTATAAAATAAACGAAACGTACAGTTCTGTTTATGTCGAAATATAATAATGTAATGCATTTTATTAGTGAAATAAGTTCTTGATAGTATTTTAAATTTACTGCGTTTGTTCAATGTGATTAAGCAATCTAGGGCAATATGCAATGTGAACATATGCAATCATATTTAAAAAAAAGTTGTGAAAAAGTGAGACCAGTGGGGGCGCAGGGGTACAAGCGTGTGACTGTAAGCTCGACAGGTAGTGGGTTCGATACCACTCGAGCAAATGAAATATTTAATAATTCATTTCTTCATTGCCTCCAAAATTCGGTGGAATGTGAGAATCGGAGTTTCTTAACTCTAGGTTCAGTTTTCAGTTTATAGACATTTATTCTCAATAAGATCTAAGCCACTTACTTGAGAACGATACTTTAAAATACAATAGTTAAGTTGTCGTTGTCAATTGTTGTTACACTTACATTTACAAATATAGCTTATAATAATTAAAGATTAAGTTTTTTTTTTAACTTCACGCTATATCCCGCACACAGCAGGGTAGGCAGAGGGAACCTAGTGTTAAGACACTCTGTTCCCCACATTCTGCCGAATTCTGGAGGCATTGCGTGTTGAGTGGCAGAACTCAACGCCGCGCTTAACCTCGACACCAGAGCGAAGAAATGGAAATATAAATTTAAGTAAAGTGAGTGTGAGTGAGTGAGGCCGGTCGTGGCGCAGCGGCACGAAGTGTGACTGCAAAACCGACTGGTTGTGGGTTCGATCCCCACTCGAGGAGATGAAAGATTAAGTTATTGTGACAAAATAGTAAATTTTGTACTTACTTAACACATTGTTAATAATTATCACGGACGTATTTAGCCAATTAACATTTAAATGTGTTAAATGAGTTAACATTTTTTATATGTGATGGTACTTTATTGTAAAATTGTGCTCCTTCGAAACTTGTCTTTATTTACTGTAATTGGTCCTTGTTCTGAGAAGCACCAGTAAACTAGCTCAGTATTCACGAATAGAACGTCCAATAACATCTTGTTTTTTAGTAAAGGATATATTGCTATGTACGGTTTTCTTAAGTATTTTTCGTATATACTCATAGGTACAGATATTTTAAACGTATTGTTGGCGAATTGTCATTATTGTTGTTTGTATGTTTTCATAATTTTTTTTAGTTGATGCTAATCGTGGATAATTAAATACCAGTTTAATGCATTTGTTTTGAGCTCTATGTATGTTTCATAATTTTGTTTTGGCGACACTACCCCAGACCTCAACCAAATACAGCAAATGGGGCTTGACTAGCGTATTATAAATGTGGTAGCGCATTTTACACGGTATACACTAAGGTAAGGTATTGTAAGCAATGTTACGTAGCGATCCCAGGAGCGCGAAATTTTGTTTAATATATGATTTTAATGTGCGTTCCACGACTTCTTGCTTGAAATCTATTGTTATCCATTCCAGTAATATTTAATGCTTCCAATTTTTTTATAAGCAGGGGTTTTTTTATTTTTTTATAATGTTTTTAGGATATACAAATATCCTCAAAACCTATTTTTATTATCGATATTGGATCTAATTTTAGTAACTAAATCGATCATTGCAGATTGGGTATTGCTTTTTGGTCTGAATCCGTATTGTCTTTCGGAAATTAAGTTCGTGCAATTCAAATAATTTAGCGTATCAGGAAACTTGCCCTGAGATAAAAGTTTACTGTAACACTCAGTTAATTTAAGTGCTATTATATGTTTTATGCACTTCAAACATTTTGTATTTACTCCGTCTATACCTGTACTACAATTTGAATCTAGATTATCAATTAATTTTACGATTTCCATGGAAGTGCATGGTTTAAGAACACCAAACTCATCAGTTAATTGAGGTACTATTTTAGGGAGGGCTTAGGTGGTATTGTTATGAAATTGTTTAGGTATCTTATTTGCTAGTTGTGACCCTATTGTGGCAAAGTAACTATTAAATTATATTATATGTTAGTTGGGTTAGAAATCTGTATAAAGTTAACTACTAATTTTGGAGGTGTATGGTTAGATCTGATTTTATTTGCTGCTAGAGAGTTAATTAAATTCCACATTCTTTTCGGATATTAAGCGCATTTTGTGAATTCTTTATAATTTTTTCTTATAAATTATCATCGTGGGGAGTTTTAGGACATTCTGCCCATAATGTGTTACGTTGATTAATTTCGTTAATAATGTGTTTATTAATCCAATCGTTTTGAGGTGTGTTTAATATTTTAGTTTTGAGAATTTTATTTGTTTGTATACAAGATATTAATTTATTTTCAATACCCTCTGCCTACCCAGCCACATGCAGGATAGATGAAGCTAAATAAAAAAAAAAACGAAAAGTAAAAGAAGAGACGTGGAATTAAGTTCTCTTTTCACCTTTAAAAAAAATATGTATATCGTAGATAAATTAATGGGACAATTTGAAATACGTTACTTATGTACAATACGGAATATTTGAATGGAATATGTCCTCTAAAAGATATCTTAAGATATATAATGTACAACATTATGGTTCGTCAGCTTGAAGCTGTATCTTGCACACTTTTCACCAATTTCCGGAAGCATTGCGTATTCAGTGGCGGAACTCAACGCCACATTTTGCGTCGATACCAGAGCGAATAAATGAAAATATAAATTTAAACAAATATTTCACTTTCTCGAACGTGGATCGCACCCACAACCAGTCGTATTTACAGACACCAACTTGACCACCGCGCCGCAACTGGTCTCAGTACAGTACTTAACTCAGTAAAATAGAGAAATATCTACACTAGACTAGAGTGTCATTTGTAAACATTAAGTACACACAACAGACAAAGGCATGATCTAATTAAACGTTAATTGAACACATCCTAATGGTTGCATCCAATGTTGACGGCTTCAACGCCAATCAAAATTGCAAATGTATGCAGCATCGCTTCGTTACCTACCAGACGGGTGATAAACGAATTATGGCAAAGTAAAAACCAGGGTTTGTTTAGAATTTACGATTACATTTAATTACTAAGTTTATAAATCATAATTAGCTTCACGTTGTATCCCGCACACAGCAGGGTAGGTAGAGGGAACCTAGTGTACACACTCCTTTCCCCACTTTCTGCCGAATTCAGGAGACATTGCGTGTTAAGTAAGCAACGGAAATATAAATTTAGATAAATATTTCATCTCCTAGAATGGGGATCGAACCCACAACCAGTCGGTTTTACAGTCACACTTTGTGCCGCTGCGCCACGACTGGCCTCAAGTAAGTATACTTAATTAAGCAAATAGATTACGTTCACAGTTAGTATCTCTAAAGGTAAAGATTTGAATATTGACTTTAAAATTTGAAAAGTTCTTATTTTTGTTATGTTACTTGCATATCTCTAAATTTACGTATGTAATGTGCTTGTTGGAATAAGAGTGAAAGGCTTATAGGGTGGACTTTTTCCCGTAGATACTGTCTGCTGATTCTATCAGAATCTGGAATATTTAATATACATCTAAATATCTGTATTAATGAGACCAGTCGTGGCGCAGGGGCACAAAGTGTGACTGTAAAACCGACTGGTTGTGGGTTCTATTCCCACTCGAGGAGATGAAATATTTATTTACATTTGTATTTTCATTACTTCGCTCTGGTGTCGAGGTAAAGCGCGGCGTTAAGTTCCGCCACTCAACACGCAATGCCTCCAGAACTCGGCGGGAAATGGAGTACGGAGTGTCTTAACACTAGGTTCCCTCTGCCTACCCCGCCGTGTGCGGGATACAACGTGAAGCTGATTTTGATTTATTGATTTATCTGTATTAATTAAGAAAGTTAGAGATATTTTGCCAAGTTAATATTCAACGAATTGAAATGTAACCTTAAATAATTTATAATGTAGAATAATTGTTAATTCCAAACTTGACAAATCTTATTCAACTACCAATTACTTTATATTAATTGAGACTCATAATATAAATTACCAATCCAAATTATGAATTACCGTTCATTCTGACGGAGCTTTATTTATATTTAAATTAATTTAGTTATATCTGATTTTATATTTTATTGTATTATTATATTATATTTATTTAATTTGATACGCGTTTTAATATGTATGAAGATGATAACATTTTAAATAGTTTTTTTACAGTTCTCAAACATTTTTTCCACATAGGAGGGTGGGTATGCAGAGAAAAACCCTAGTTAAGATATTTTTACATTCATTTTAGAGACTCAGAAGCCAGACTCAAAGCCTTCAAAACCTACGCTTTGTCTTAACCAGAACAAAGATATTTAAAATTATTTGAATGGAAATAATATTTCTAGTATTAATATCCTCAATAAACTCGTGTACTATACTCGTGTAGTGTCATACTCCACAATTTTGATTTTCTTTATCACGCATATAGCACAGAAGCAGACTCCTGTTATTCATTTACCGTCCTATTTTTTAAAATATTGCGTGTTGAGTGGTGGAACTCAATGTCACGCTTTATGTTATTACCAGAGCTAAGAAATGAAAAAAACTCATTCCCTCGAATGGGAATCGAACTCAAAATTGCGTTTACAGCGTTAGTCAGACCTCTGTGCCGCAGCCCTATTATTTCAATTATAAATTATTTTTAAATTAAAACTTAATTAAATATCGCATGTTTTAAAATATATTGAGGCCGGTCGTGGCGCAGCGGCACGTGGTGTGACTGCAAAATCGACTGGTTGTGGGTTCGATCCCCACTCGAGGAGATGAAATATTTACTTAAATTTATATTTACATTTCTTCGCTCTGGTGTCGAGGTTAAGCGCGGCGTTGAGTTCTGCCACTCAACACGCAATGCCTCCAGAATTCGGCAGAAAGTGGGGAACGGAGTGTCTTAACACTAGGTTCCCTCTGCCTACCCTGCTGTGTGCGGGATACAGCGTGAAGCTGATTTTTTTTTTTTTTTTTTAAATATATAAATATGAGATATAAATTAAATAAACCGTTTCAAGTTTATGTACATTTGTAACGGATAATTGCATTTGAAGTCATTCAAACACGACCGACTTATGTATGTATATTTAATAGCCAAGTTCCATATAAATCAATTTCGCTGTCTTTAATAAATATTTCGTGGCGTGAGTAATACTCACATGTCTTTTGATCTCGCTGTCCCTCCTTGAAATAATATTTAGCGAAATGGACTCGAAAGAGGGGACCGTAATTAATTAAATTAAGTTCGAAATACGTTAGAAACAAAGTTAGAGGTTAGAGACTTGTTAATAGTGTGGGGGATGATCCCTGGGGGCTGGCTCATCCCCCGGGTGCTGCCAACCTGCATGCTAATAGCCAATCATATTCTGTTTACATTCCATCACCAAGTATGAATAATTTGTTATTGTCTCAACAAACACGAACGTGTCACGGTCACCATTGTCTCGCGTATTAATCCGCGTTCGGCACGCTACTGATTTCAATGGCTGACGAATCAAAGAACCAATTTCCAGCCTTCTGTTAGCGAAAGATTAATACGAATGGAAAATTGAATTTCGTTATTATTTCCAACCGGATTTTGTAATGTCAATCGCTTTTTGAATATTTAAATAACGCCCGAAACGGCGTTTCGTCCGATTTGAAGTGGACCGAATTGTGTTTGCGCTTAAACAATTTTACACATATTGGTTTTAATGTAGAGATTAACGTTTTTTATTGGATTTAAATAGTTTTCTATGATAGTTTAATTTGGTGAAATTTAAGGCCAGTCGTGGTGCGGGGGCACAAAGTGTGATTGTAAACATGACAGGTTGTAGATTCGAATTCCACTCGACAAAATAAAATATTTAATATTTTCAATTCTTCGCTTTGGTCGACACCAAACACTGAATCGACGCGGTGTTGAGTTCCGCCACTCAACAGGCAATGATTCCAAAATTTGGCGGAAAATGGGGAACGGAGTGTTAGTGTTAAGATTTCCTCTGCCTACTCTGTTATAAGCGTGATACAGCGTGACATTAAAAAAAATATTATGAAGAAAGAGAATAATATTATGAAAATATTTTAAATTAGGTAGGGATGAACTTAATAATAATAATTGTGTATTTCAATATTACGTTTTCGTTGTGTGTTTGAATGTTTATTATTTACTGGATCTCACATAATGTGACCTCAAAACAGAAAAGAAAGATATGATATAAGTTATGTCACATACATTTTAATCTGAACATAACAAACAAAAAGGCTACAATAAAATCACAAAAATAGAAAAACCGTTGTGAAATATAAATGAAATCATCGTGATTCATAAATAATTTTATTCGGCGAGCGACTCGATTTCGTTAGCAATGGCGTCGATAGTTTCTAATATCCAAACACGACATAAATAATACTACGAACAGCTGTTACAAATCATCCACTGCATTACAGTCACTGTCATGATAAAATATTACTTGAAATAACACTAACTTTCAGATATTGCTTTGCGCTGTCAAATTTTACTGTAAACTTGTATCAAATGTAATATTGCTCTACTTTAGTTTGTGAAAGATTATAAACAGTAATTGTGCCCAGACTCTCCGCCTTATTAAATAAAAAAAGTATTAATTTAAAAAAAAAATTGAAAATAACTCTTTTTCATGATGTACCTATTGTATTTTACAAATCAAGCCTTGTTATTTCATATATATATTAGGTGATTACAAAAATTTGTAATCCACCATATTGTTACGACAGCACACAATATTCGAAATATTGCGTACGTATGGATAAGAAATGAAAATAACTGAAATATAATTTTTCACTCCCTCCGAGTGGAGATCAAGTCCATAACTATTGAGTATTACAGACAGAAAAGATTTTTTATTGGTATACCAATTATAAAGAATGGGATTTTCTATTAGTATTTCAATTATAAGACAATCGAATATAGAATTACATTCCTCAAATTATGAAATGTAAAAGAACCTAATTTTAACATGTGCTACTTTGTCCTTTGCTGTCCGCCTATTTAAGAGTCCAACCAGACCAGGGACACGTTTGCTTAAGTACATTTATTATAAGTATATCTTCAAATCTGGTAAGTTTGATAGAGAAACCAGTCAAGTGCAAGTCAGACTCTCTTATTGTTTCAGTAAGATAATTATAAATTTACCTTAGTTCTTATTTCTTGCCAAATTTCGTAATCATAGGTCAACGGGAAATACTCTACTTAATGGTTTTAATAACGGCGAATAAACGTGACAAACTTTTTAAAAATAAGAGTATGATTTTTATCATAATCAGCTTCACGCTGTATCCTCACACAGCAGGGTAGGCAAAGGGAACCTAATGTTAAGACACTTCGTTCCCCACTTTCTGCCGAATTCTGGAGGCATTGCGTGTTGAGTGGGAGAACTCAACTCAGCGCTTTTGCCTCGACACCAGAGCGAAGAAATGGAAATATAAATTTACGTAAATATTTCATCTCCTCGAGTGGGAATCGAACCCACAACCAGTCGGTTTTACAGTCACACTTTGTGTCCCTGTTCCACGACTGGCCTCATTTTTCATAATATATTTTTAAATTTATTCTTCAGATTATTTCTTCCTTTGTATTGTAAGAATTATTGACAAATTCTATAATTGTAGGTCCTCGAGTAATAATTAGATTTCGATTATGCGGGGAATTTCATACAAAACATTAAAAAAAATATTACGTTATACATTTTTTCTGAGCTCCAAGGGACCGTAAGCCTCGATATTTGATTAGATGTGACGTGGACAACAAAGTGAACCTATAAAGGTTCTGTTTTTTCTTTTGAAGCATGGAACCCTAAAAATTACATACTTATTTACCTTTATCAATATAATTGTTACATTATTGCCTTGTTTTTACAAACACTTAGCGTTATAGACAAAAATACACTAATATTAATAAAACATTCCGATGTATAAGTTCATCTAAGCGACAACACAAATATGATTCAAACTTAAAAGATCAATTTCATTTTTCATAAAATTTATATAAATATCTATTTTTACATTCGAACTGGCGCATAGTAGTAGTTTAATTTCAAAGTTGAAACGAATTAAAAACAATAATTCACAATTACCTTCTTACACTAAAATGCTTTTAGTTGGGCAAAACATATCATTTCATAAACAATACGGTCCTAAGCTTAATTGTAGCGCTGTTATAGTCCAATGCCTTAAAACTATAACGCAACCCTTTCAACGTCCAGCTATCGTATTACAAGGACCTCCTATCCTACTAATATTATAAATGTAAATATTTGTGAGGGAGGACAAGCGTTTGTTACATTTTCACGCAAAAACTACTACACAGATTAAGATGAAACTTTACTATAATATAGTTTATACATGAGTATAACGTATAGGCTACAATTTATTTAAATATTTTGTATAATTCTACTATAATATAACAATTAGATTAAGCGGCGCTATCACGTTCGGGTTATATATATAGTTATATATTGTTACAAATAACACTTCGTTTAACAAGTACCCTAAGCTTTGTTCCCTGTTCAACGTGAAGGCAGATTAAACTAGCGAGCTTGGTTGCTGCTAATCAATTTTGGTTAGACAATATTGGATTTTAATTAACTGTATCGCTACCCCGCCAGCGCGACGATGTCGTCAGCTGTGGTCACTGGTGTTATCTATTTTATTTCTCTATTTGTTTTTGGTGCACTAAAATTATATAATGTAATTTTAGAGAAAATAAAAACATATGTCGTATTTGACTTTAGTTAGTATAAAACACAGTTATTTTCTGATATTTCATACTATGCAATAAATTTTAATGGGATTTTTACTTATTTATATAGAGATCAAGAATAACGTTCATATTTGTAATACTTGTATTAGTGTTGTAGGAAACTGTGTAACTGATATCCCAAACACCTTTGAATATATTATTCAATAAATAATGCCTTAGCTCGTAATGTGTCTAGTGGTTAGAACCGTTTATAGTTGTGATCGTGAGGAACCCAAAATCTTTTAGAGATTCAGAGGTAACAGTATTAAGGATTTTATATTATGCCATTAGAAGGTATCGCTTTAATAAGATATTTGCCATCAGAAGTTGTTCTTGTGTCAGTTATTAA